>CM035353.1:3412192-3542967 GCA_020137815.1 Hormiphora californensis | reverse complement strand
CTTTTTTGGGGGCTTTTTTTTTAAAAAAAAACTTTTATGCTTTAACTTTTTCAATTTTTTTTTGGGTTTGGGCCCTTAAAACCCCGGAAAATTTGAGTTAATTTTTTCTCAGCCACTCCCTTTTCCCCATATCCCGAATAAACTAATTTTCCCAGAATTTTCAGCAATTAACACTACAGTAAGTTTTTTCCCAAATTTCAACATTACCAAACTTTGTTCAGTTTCAGGCCCCCGCCAAAGGCCTTTTGTCACCCGCCCCCATGGACCCACCCAACACGATAATAATCAACGCAAGCAATGCCACTGGTTCGGGTACCCGTTAAAGCAACCGGGAGGGGAAAAGAGGAGAAATAAAGAACTTTTTTTGAAAATAGACACGTGAAAAGGGGAAATTTGTGGATATCACTCGAATATTGTACTCTTTTAGAACTTGATCGCGATAACGATGAAACTCTAGTTTTGTCATATTTTATATTTGTTGTGTCATATTTTTTTGGTCAATGCTTGGTATGTTGGATTGAAGAGCCCCAAAAAGATTTTGAAAATTTAAAGTCTTTGTCCCCAGTAGACATCCTCCCTTTTTGAACGGAAGTTTATGATGCTGGAAATTTTTACATTTATACCAGATTTTTAACTTTGGAATATCACTTTTAAAAAGTCTGCAGTTACAAAGGCCGGGCTCTAAAAAGGGTATATAACAAGTTTGCAGTCTAGAACCAGCTGACGACAACTGTATAGTTCAATAGTAACTAAAGTCAGGCTACACATCTTATACCACCTGGCAGCCAATGATAAGTCTTTGAAAAATAGAACTGTATCAATCCAGTTGGGAGTCAATAATACATATTGACTTTATACTTCCTCATATTGCTTACATTTGTAAAAGTTTCACAATTCACAATCCTCACATTTAGTAAGTTCACACTCCTCACATTTAGTAGGTTCACACTCCTCACATTTAGTAGGTTCACACTCCTCACATTTATAGTAGGTTCACACTCCTCACATTTAGTAGGTTCACACTCCTCACATTTAGTAGGTTCACACTCCTTACATTTAGTAGGTTCACACTCCTCACATTTAGTAGGTTCACGCTCCTCACATTTAGTAGGTTCACACTCCTCACATTTAGTAGGTTCATACTCCTCACATTTAGTAGGTTCACACTCCTCACATTTAGTAGGTTCACACTCCTTACATTTAGTAGGTTCACACTCCTCACATTTAGTAGGTTCACACTCCTCACATTTAGTAGGTTCACACTCCTCACATTTAGTAGGTTCACACTCCTCACATTTAGTAGGTTCACACTCCTCACATTTAGTATCTATCTAGGTAGACACGGATCGTGATGGGACTGTTGATTATGACGAACTGATGACGTACATAGAGGACATTTTAATGGAGAGATACCACCCTCAAGATATCTCGGACGCATTTAACTTGATCGATGAAGATGGATCCGGTATGAAATAACATTGTGACAATATGATGTAATTAATTCATGAGAAAATCTCTCACGATCGTTTTGAATATTTGGTGACCATGCATTCCGCCTTACACAATTGCATTCACAGGTAATGACAGTATTAACTAAACCGCGAGTTATTGCAGGTGAGGTTACCCATGATGAGGTGGCTGAGGCGATGACGAAGGCGGACGTTGGGATCCCTCATGATGACATTGTCTTCGTTCTCCAGGTTAGTACAGTCGGATTTAACGGTATCCTCGGGGGAAAGGGTTTTGTCCGTTAAATCGGGGTGTCCGCTAAATCGGGGTCCGACTGTACTCCTAAATCGTTGTTTTCTTTCATTTTCAAATGATACATACGTAATGCATTATAATGATGTACCGCTATAATAATCATAGCTGCTCGATGTTTCAATATGATTGAGTTCGTTTTGCCGGGTCCCGATTCATCGGAACCCCGAGCATCCAAGTAAATCGGGGTTCGACTGTTATGTACACGATTTTGTTGATTTGATTCATTTATATTGTAGCTTAATTACTATTATCATTTATCATTTACATTTCAGGAGGCAGATTTGAATAACGATGGAAAGATCAACTACCCAGAGTTTAGGGCCTGCTTGTACGGACTTTGAAACACACAGACAATCATCAGCCAACTAGCTGTTATGTTGTCAAGTTTCGACCAATTTTGATCAGTTGCAGTTCATCCAGATCACTTAGCTAAGTGATCTGGATGAACTGCAACTGCAGCTTAAAGTACTAGTTTAGTCGTGCAATTATACAGTCACACGTATTCACGTGGTAAGTGGTTGACCCTAAAGTATGTAGTATAGACTATATAGTGTAGAAACTATAGTATAGAGTCGATCATGAACAGTGTATTAAATTCAATTATGTACATATTTGAACAGATCCAATATAATGAAAATATAAAATATAAATACATTATATATGTAACTAGCGCACCCATTGGGTGCGCCTCAAGTAAGGGCTTTTTGATAACCCACCCGGCTTCGCTGGGTGGTTCTTTTTGCCCCTTTCAACATCTATAAAACGGTTGCCATGGCAACTGAATTGGTAACTATGGGGACTGGCATGTTAAAAGTCATTCGAAAATATTAACAAACTTCCACTGGAAGTTCCAAAGTGTGAATGACAGCTTATACAGCTTTGGTCATATGAAGTGTTTTATGAAGGAGCACTGTCGCGTAGAAACGCACTGAACGAACGACCACCACTTCGACGTTCATCTCCGAATTATAATAGAGATAAAATATATAAGTTAAAAATGAAACATCATACGATGAGCGTGGACCATCGCCCCCTGTGATTCTGCCTCGAGCTGTTGAAACCGGTAAACATACAACGTGTTGCCATGATGCGCCCATTGTTCTGCATCTTCAACCGCGGGATAAAACCGGCTGCAGATAATTACTGGAATCATATATTTAATGTGGCATTATAATGCGATTACTCATGATTACTGCGGCCGGCTATGCCATATGTGGTGTAACTGATTTTCATGAGCGCAGGCTCAATGAGGTACGTTCTGTGTGTTTACTGTTTAT
This sequence comes from Hormiphora californensis, assembly GCA_020137815.1. Lineage (NCBI taxonomy): Eukaryota > Metazoa > Ctenophora > Tentaculata > Cydippida > Pleurobrachiidae > Hormiphora > Hormiphora californensis. The sequence goes on along the minus strand of CM035353.1, from coordinate 3,539,926 downwards.
CCATGATAAATGTAGAAAAATTTTACTTTGGTTTTCAACTCGAGAATTGTGATTTTAAATTTAACATCAATTTTTGTTTTGAAATTAAACAAAAAAGTTTATTTTTATCTTGTATCTTGATAAAGAATACCTTGACTTTTGAACAAAAATGTTGTTTGGCAGCGCCGCCTTTATCTCACTGAGTTAGTTAATATTCTTCATATGAGGGTGTGGAGATTGGAGAGGGTATAGGTCAGGAACCGACCAAAACAAGTAAACAACCAATCATAACTCACGTGACTGGTTATCAGCCAATCAGGGACCAGTATTTCCTGATTCGGTCTGTTCCTGTTATAGGTACAGCTGCAGGGTGGGGGTAATACCAAAACAATCAAGTATAATCCCGGAATGATTTTCGGTTTCCATAATTGGTTTTGAATAGGTGTGGTAGAGGAATGAGTTGTATGTACATTGTGCATTGTACCTTGTACATTGTACATTGTACATTGTACATTGTACATACGCGCTGTAGTTTTTAGTTTATATTCAGCAAAAGTTCATTGCCAGCTGCTGCTGCTGCACTAGACTAGACAGCTAAATTCCAACCTATGATTTTAATTACACACATGTACCGGTACAGTAATAAATTCAATTCGCCACTAGGGACTGACGGTGTATTATGTCCAAATGAGGCACGGAGGTTTTCTGAATCAGCTTTTCAAGACGAATCCAACGCAACCGGAATTAGCTTTCTATCTTATTGGGAAGGTGTGGTTCATTTTTTTCATTTTTGGCCGCGCGAGCCAATCAGAGGGCTGGATTTCGAAATTCTGGCCTCTGATTGGCTCGCGCGGCAAAAATGACTAAAAATGAGTGTGAGTGAACCGAACCTTCCCGATAAGATAGAAAGCTAATTCCGGTTGCGTTGGATTCGTCTTGAAAAGCTGATTCAGAAAAGCTCCGTGCCTCATTTGGACCTTATACACCGTCAGACACTATTCGCCACCCACGAGACTGATTGAGTTAAGGCCCGGCAGCAGCTCTAATATAGCCACAGCTATATAGCCACATTTTACAGCCACCAAGAGTCATAAACCATATTTCTGGAGCTGTCTCGATCATTTCTGGAGCTGTCTCGAACGAGGATTGTCTACATATATTACTGCAGGTGTCAACGCCAAGTGTCACGCGTAGTGATGCAGACGATATAGTTCTAAAGAAAAGCCGGTATAAAAAGGGCACAATATGACGTGGGGCCTTGTTATAGCTAGGTCTTGTTATAATAGTAGCTTTGTCTCCTTATAGTAGCTTTCATTGTAAATCACGACATGATACTAATTTTATAATGATATGATCCATGATTAAAATTCTAACCTCATAATACCGCCCTTACTGAACTATATTCAACTGTCATGTTTTGGATTAAATTATATAATCTTTCGTGAGCGGCACGTATGTGCAGCTGGCAGCTGGGCGTGGTCCACGAAACTTCTTTATGACAGTATTCTAATATGATCTGCACTACTATTCTTATCTGGCCGATGTGTCTGCTACCTCAATTCACTACTAGATATTATTCTCTTTGGTTTCAGTAACCCGAAAATCAGCCATCAGTAAGATTTTCTTCGAAGACGAGGTGCCTCTATGATCTATTCTAGCCATAATACGCTCTACAGTACTGCACTTGGTATCGGCAATATAATAGAAGCTTGCTTGCTGCAAGTCGACTGCAGTCTTATTGGACTGGAGCACGCTTTGACACTATGCCGCAAAATTAATCGTCAAAAAGATAGAAATTTAAGGAATTCATGGTACTTATACTCTCTCTGCATCTGACCGGGCCTACGCCCCAAAAATTCGTGCAGTGTGCATTTTGGTCTGTTATGCATCATCATAATTATAATGTATCTCACGTGATCCAGCGAACGAGACGAAAAACAGGGGCAATTTTTGAACAATGCGACTCGTATTGAGGTCTGTACCTTCTTGACCCTCTGCAGTCGACTCCATCTATCTTGTACTTATATCTAACGGGTGATAACTAAAAGATGTCACAAATTTAAAACAGCTGTAGAATTTTTCCCTTATGAGATACAGCTTCGGGCCAGTTATAGAACGATTTTCATACAATTTTGAATCGGAATAGTATACCGGCAAAACCTAAAAAGTTCATTTTTATTGCGATATCTGATCATTTCATCTTATCCCACCAAAGCATGTAGTACGGAGATTTGAAACTTCTATGTGATCAGAAATGACTTTTCCGACGAGATAAAATTCTAATAATTGGAGGATTGGTTGTTCATGCTATAGTCAACATAACTGCCAAGTTTGAACATTTTAGCTCATTAAGAAATTGGTTTTCACGGTCATTAATGTTTCAAGAGATCGTCGAAATGGCGATTTCTCAAATTACCTGTAAACTACGCTTTGTTACAGAAGATTCTGATCAGGAAATTGAGATTTATGAAGTTTGAAACAAAGTTAATTTCGTTCAAAATTGTCTGATAAATCATTTTATCACTGTCCCGAAGCTGAATCTTGAACAGAACAGGTGCTAGAGGTGCTAGAAAAGTGTGTAAATTTCACGTACTAAATGCTTTGGTGGGGCAAAAGGAAATGATGTGATATCGCATTGAAAACGAACTTTTTAGTCTTTGCCGGTATATTATTCCGATTCAAAATTGTCTGAAAAATCGTTTTATAACTGGCCCGAAGCTGTATCTCAAAAGGAAAAAATTCTACAGCTGTTTTAAATTTGTGACATCTTTTAGTTATCACCCGTTATATCCTAATGTCTCTCTCTCTTTCTCTCTTTCTCTCTTTCTCTCTCTCTCTCTCTCTGATCTCTCTCTCTCTCTCTCTCTCTCTCTCTCTCTCTCTATCTCTCTCTTTAATTGTTTGTGACAAAAAGAATATTTAATACAAAGCAGATGGAGACTCAAAAATCTCGAAGTATCTTATTGTCCTTTAAGTGAAAGAAAAGTACCTCTCATTTGAATAGCACGTGATGGAACGCTTCTTTTCAGCTCAAGCTATATGGGCCGGGTATAAAAGAATGAGAATCGTCGTAGATCGCAGTAAGGGGGACCGCATACAGCACCGGTGCGAACTCCAGTAATGTCGCACCACATACTGTCGGTGGAAACTTCAGTACAGTGAGTGTATGTGGTGCCTCTTACTGAACAATCAATAAAAAACCTTCAAAACAAGCTAAAAACACGTAATTTTTTGTGAAATATCTTCCTCTCACTAATACCGAACTCTCTCTACCTCCTTTTCTCTCTCTTGTTATGTTTATCTCCACTTATCTCTCTCTTATCTTTCCCGATTGCAGCACATATTTTCTCGATATGTCGGATAATTTCGCCCTTGTTCTAGGTGTGGCCCTTTCTGTCGTAGTGAGAGTTCGTGCGCCTCTTATTGGTTGCTGTGGTGTGGGTGTGTGTGTGTTGTGAGATGCAGGTCTGTCATTGGCTAGTGCGCGGACGTGACCCCCACGTGACCTTTCAGTTCAGTACGAAGAGCACATACAGCACCGTACTGATCTTTTCTGAGCTAAGCTCACGTGAGATTGTGTACTGATAGTCCCACCGATATTTATCAGTAAGAGGCACCACATACGGCAGTGCGTACTGGAGTTTGCACCGAAAGTGTTGTATGTGCTAGTGAGAACTGAAGTTAGAGGTACCACATACGGCGGTGCGAATTTCAGTACAGTGCTGTATGTGGTCCCCCGGAGAAAGGCTGCAAAAACAGTCGAACATTGCATTCATGTAATTTGGTATTTAGACGACATAACCCGATTAAATTATTTTATCTTATCTCTATAGATCGCTTCGAACGCCTCTAGAAAATTTGAGGGAAAGCACTTACGATATAAGTTAAGGTTCAGTCTTTCAGATTTACCAAAACTCATTCAAAACGTAAGACTGAGACGGGAGACCAAAAACTTAGTTGGTCAATGACCAGGGCTGAATTTGGATGTTTACTACTATACCGATTGCTGCAGCGACTGCACTCTTTGTGAATTTCTGATGCTCGTTGTGGTTGCTACTATTTTGCAAACAATTTCTCTGGCGTATTTTGAAACATATCGTGAGATAAGAAAACGCTAGGAACCGGCGATACCGGATTTTTTTTCGATTCGATCTCGATCTTTTTTGAACGACCAAAATTTTTCGATTCGATCTCGATTCGATCTATGTGCTATGTGCTATCCGAAAATATCGATTCAATCTTTTGGGGTTCAAAAACTTTTGATTCGATCTCTAATGCGATCTTTCGGTGTTCAAAAAATATCGATTCGATCTCGATTCGATCTTTGGGCGATCAAAAAATATCGATTCGATCTTTGTACGCTCAAAAACTTTCGATTCAATCTCGATTCGACCTTTCGATTCGATCCGATAATATCGCCGGTTTCTACATACCAAAGATTTATGATATTTTGTTTTCGATCCCAATTCGATCTTTTGGTGACCGATCAAAATTTATTGATTCGATCTCGATTCAATCTTTAGGCGGTAAAAAATATCGATTCGATCTCTTTTCAATTTTTTGGGGTTCAAAAAATATCGATTCGATCTCGATTCGATCTTTAGGCGGTTAAAAATATCGATTCGATCTCGTTTCAATTTTTCAAGGTTCAAAAAATATCGATTCGATCTCGATTCGATCTTCGGGCGATAAAAACCTTTCGATTCGATTTCGATTCGATCTTTGAGGGTTCAAAAAATTTCGATTCGATCTCGATTCGATTTATGGGAAGTCAAAAAATCTCAATTCGATCTCGATTCGATCTCTGAGCTTAAAAAACTACTCGATTGATCGATTCGATCTCTCGATCTTTCGATTCGATTCGATATCATTGTCGGTTCCTGAAAAACGCCCAATCGAACAAATCGATTTGATGACAACATTTTAACCTTTTATTTTAGCTGACTGCATCTGCAGTTACAGTAGCTAACACAAAGCGGAGTTGCACACGCCCAGGGATCATCATGAATTTTATAAACGCAGTTTTCTTTCTAGTAGTGGCCGCTGTTTCAAACGCCCTCCCTCTTGAAAAGGTACGATGTTGTTTCAAATATAGTCGGACCCCAGGGATTCCCAGGGAAAGGGTTTTGATATTTCCCGCTAAATCGGAATCCGACTATAATATTTAACCAGTATGTTGCTTCAAAGATTTTCTCTTTATACCTTTCTTTTCTTCTTATCTAATGTGTTTCAAGAAGCTCTGCATGCACTAAATGATATTAACTCCCTTATTTGAATATTTCAGTCGGTACAGGATGAGATCAAGATCTGTTTGAAAGAAACTCACCAGCAGGAATACAACGCTGAATGGTCGGCATCTAACAGCGATATGGTCGATAATCTTATCAGTTACCAACGACAACGACGAGATACAAGGTATGATAGAGCAATCACCATTATAGAAACCACCCAGTTACCATAGAAACCACTTTTAGTTACCATAGAAACCACCCAGTTCCTATAGCAACTACCCAGTTCCTATAGCAACCACCCCGTTACCATAGAGGGAAATCATAAGACTCTTACTGAAGTAAGCGACAATCGACAAATCAGGCAACATTACTCTTGATAACTCTTGTAAGCGACAATGCTGAGTGATCCCTCAAAGTTCTTTTTCTGAATGGCCAATAGGAGAAAGAATTGGGAAGAGAAAGTAGGAAGAGTAGGAAGAGTCCACACGTCGCTTACAAGCGACAACTACCACGCAAGAGAATACACCATTCTCTTACTCTTGCTATACTCTTGCTAGAAAATAAGAGTTATTTTGGAAAACAGTCAGCACTTGTCGCTTACTCCAGTAAGGGATTGCAAATTCAGTCAGCACCTGCCGAATGTCGCTTACATCAGTAAGAGTCGTATGATTTCCCTCATTGCAGTCACCTCACGCTACCACATCAACCACTTTCAAACTTCCATGTCAACGCTACAGCGTAACTATTTGAGGATGTGAATTGTATGAGTCCGATTTCGTAAATATACACTTATATGGGTGACAATTCCCATATTCATGAAACAGTGCACCTATACTGTACTCTATAGTATATACTATTGATGTATCTAATTTCAGTGCTATGGAAATTGATCAGGAGTTCCTTGAGAACGAAAAAAGAGCCATGCCTGGGCAGAGCATCATCACGATGAACGGGGAGGGCCTGAGCGACCCCTGTGAAGCATACTTTATCAAAAACGGATCACCCTTGATGAAACTCTCGCAGGTATTAAGTGCTAATTGATACTATGTATACAGTCGGACCCCGGGCAATACCCTTTCCCGCGACCATCCCATGATATATATCGGGGTCCGACTGTACTTTTATTAAAAATAATTCTTGGTAATCGTTAAAAATAATACATAATTTCAATTAACTTGGATAAAACTCTTTCAGATGACTTCATCGTGGAGCGTTGGTTGTGCGGTGAATGGACAAACAATCATAACCTGCGTTTACACATACAGTTTTTAAGAACACATAAACATGTCCATAAAAACTATATTATATAATTACTTCAAGCTGAGTCCCGATCAGGTTACCATGGAAGCAGGTTACCATGGATACAGGTTACCATGGATGCAAGGTAACCTAGGTTACCGCCCGAATTGCAGCAACTCGTGGTGCAATGTGATGTTACGAGTGGATTTCGATAATTGTGCTGATTGTGATTTTTCAGTGTGATTGGTGAAATTGGTGAAAGTGTATGAGATGAAAGTTTTGCTTTGTGAGTGAGTTATTTGTGTCTCAGTACTGTAATTAAATGTATTTTTGACACAATTGATCAGCATGAAACAGCCTGTATTAATCTTCCCCAAATCACATCTGAATATAAAAGACAATATTTTTTTTACATTTACGTCGATGTAAGACACATATTCTTTAATTTCGGACGGGTTGCTACAGCTGTGCAGAGTGGATCTCTGCAGGAAATAGAATTCATCCCTTCTATATTTCACCATGGCGCCATCCCTTCTCGGGGGAGGGGGGGGTTCTTTGTTAAGGTGGGAAATTAAGATACCCGTCCCTTGTTTGTACACCTCCCTCTATAATAACACACATCTATCAGCCAGGGGTGTGGGGTACTAGTTCCGGCTTAATACGCGCTTCGAGAGAGTGTATATTTATAATCATCGAATACACGCACACTCGAGGATATGATTATTATGAGCTCCGGCCCAGCTCACATTATAATAATCCTCCCACATATTCTGTTTTACGATGGCATATGGCGGTGTCTCGGATAATTGCCTATATGCTGACGTGCTGTTATAGTGCAATTGCTTTCATCATAAATCATGTGTCCCATCCGGCGGCTGGCACTCCGCAATAGGTTTACAGCTGTAATATCGTTTGGAACTTTTTAAATATTTTGTAATTGCCATGGTTACTTGTATACTTGTATTCTAATATGTAATTGCGTTAAAGATATCTAATATTGTCAGCTCGACAACCTGAACATACATGTCGAAGGATACGGATACTTATAGTTCGCAAGGAAACGGTAATCGATGAGAGAGGAGAGAGAGAGAGAGAGAGAGAGGAGAGAGAGAGAGGGGACGGATATCACGCGATTTGCTAGCACCGTAGGAGATCACTTCCGGCCCCCCTATCCCACTCCTGCTCCTCCGTATAACTTTCAGATGGCAGTGATTTACAGAATGATCCACTTCCAATACAAAACCCCTCGCCTCCGGGCGCGATTAGATAATGAATAACTGTCTTTTTCCGACCATAAACTACGATCCTTGCTAGAAAGAGCGAGCGAGAGAGAGAGAAGAAGAGGGAAAGGGGGGGGGGAAAAAGGGAAAAGGGGGGGGGGGGGGGGGGGAAAAAGCCTTCTGCTTTTTAAGCTAGGGGGACGAGAAATTTAAAACCCAAAATAAAACGAAAACAAGACATTGCCTTTTTTTAGAAGCTTTAAAACTAAAGTTAAAAAGGCTTTTTCCTCTCCTCCCCCCCCTTTTCCCTTCTTTTTCCCCCTTTTTTTTTTGGTTTTGTTTGAGCAGAGTTTTCCAACTGCATTAGTTTTCCCCCTTCAAATATGTTTTTTAAATTGTTCTTTTTAACCCCCAAAAACCCCCAACATTCTTTATTTTAAATTTAACGGACTAACTTCATTCCGTCAAGTGGGTTCATTTCACTGGTATACCTGCTGTATGTACTATTATTACAGTCCATCATACACATTTCCACCTGGAAGAGGACGGACATGGGACATGTGGGTAGTGAGCTAACAAAGCTTTCTGATCCCCCCTCTCGACTGGTCATGAATTACACATGCGAAGAGCATTGTACAACACACGTCTTTTGCATCATACTCTCCACAGCTCCCACAGTATCAGATCTTTCGCACTCTGTATTCAATCGTTTCACACCAATTGGGTCTCTCTCTCTCCCTCTATCTTTCTCTTTTCTCTTTCTCTCTCTTTTCTCCGACTGGCAGCTCTACCACGTCATTACAGAAAAGAGATAGACTCCCTGGAGCGTGCCATTAGGCGAACTATCACAATTACACCATTTATACCTCTCTATCTCTCTGTCTTCCTCGTTTCTCTCTCTTCTCCTGTCCTGTTCTGTCTCTCTCTCTCTTCTTTCTGTCCTTCTCCTCTTTCTCTCTCTCCCTCTCTTTTCCCTCTCTTCCCTTTCTCCTTTTCCTTCCTCTTTTCTCTCCCCCCCCCCCTTTTCCCCCCTCCTCTCCCTCCCCTCCTCTCTCTCTCTCCCCTCTGCCCCCCTTTTTTTCTAGTGGCTGCAGCATTGAGTTCCCAAGGGAGGACATGGTGTGATGACTCTGCCATATAACGTCTGTACAATGCAGACCATTACAGCAGGATGTTGTACTAGCATGGCATGTCATGACACATGTAAATATATTTACGAACTTTTAATCGTCATATACCTTATTCATTATATACGCTCTACGTGGAGTCTAATATAAAAATGTAATTCGGTAACTTTCTGTGAACCACTAAACGGTTTAGTGGTTCACAGAAAGTTACCAAATTACATTTTCTATAAAACGTGAACCGTGAGAAATATTACACGTTTGCTGATCACTCCAATTTGTTTCGAGCCATCATGTCATTTAATGATAGTTGTACTAGATTTTTTGATGTTTCTGGGAATGTATGTTGTTTGATTCTTTTACTGTTCTAGTAAAACTTGAGGATTATCCTACTAGTAGATATAATGTATAATTGTAAAACATTTCATCTTAATTAAAAAAGGTAAAAAATGCTTGGTAGTGATAGTCTTGGGTCAACATTTGCACGTGCAGGTTTAGAGGTGGAGTGGGAGGGGGATAACGACATCAGGGGTTTGCACGTGCAACACTATGTGGTCAAAACGCGCATTTGTCCGATAGGAATCCTCCGTTTTGAGGGGTTTTGCGCGATTTTGTTAGGCGCTTTCAGGGAACGTGCACGCTTGCGTGTGCTGTCAAACACCTTGGAAATTGTGTAGCAGTTGTAGGTAATCGTCTAAAGATCATTTTGCTACCCATAACTTGGCTGAAAGTGCGGCAGGTTTTGGACAGCACGGCATCAAAGTTCGTCCTATAGCCCAAAAACTGGCTTCTGTTCAAAGCGCAACCTAAATTTTGGTATCAAAAGAAAGCTAGGGGGCTAGAGATTACTATGCAACCTTTCCCCCACAACCGGTCCGATGCGGTCATGTATTAAATGCGACATTTATGCTAAAAAAGCACTTGTCAGCGCTGGTTTTACACGTAAAAACGCGCAACGAGGTTGGATCTTGGTCAAAATTGAGCGTCTACTGCGCGTTTTCTATCAAAATCACTAGATCTCGCGAGCCTATCGGACATGACCACATAGTGTGCAAATTGAGTTCTTGATCAATATTGAAACTTTATAGCTCTTTGGAAAGAGCTTGATCCCATCTTTCTAAAGATCCCAGGAAATTTGAAATTGGTTGACAAATGGCCGAGTTATGGCGTCTCAAAATCGAGCAAAAATTGATTTTTCACCACATGAATCCCTTTGCATCAGTTGTTGTTACTATTGAGAACGTTGGGCTCTAGTTAGTTTTAAGTATCTCGTATATCGACATTTTAAATGTTCCATATATAGCTTTAGCTATTGGGCGTCTTCATGAGTCAAGGTCGCAGTGTTTTGCTTTGCTTTTGCAATAAACCTGATTGAAGTTGCCCTCAGAGAGAGAGGGAGAGAGAGTGAGAGTGAGGGAGAGAGAGTGAGGGAGAGCGATAGTAAGGGATCAGAAATAAAAAAGAGGGGAGGAGACTCTAATTTGTTGATTAAAAAGACTGACTACGCAACGTCTAGGGATAGGGATGTTAGGGTGTTTAATTTGCCTGCCGTTACAAAATTGTAGTAGGTATTTAGCGTACAGAAGTTGTTGAATTTATCTATTTTATCGTGGCTGTGACTTTATAGTGCAACTCTGTGGTTAAACTGGAAATCTATTACACCGATAAGTACACAACTTTCTCAACCACAAACTCTCTATAAATAACTTTGCGGACTTCTATATACTGATCACCGCAATTATGGTTTGTAATAACTAGACAACTAGATGATAAATACTGTTTGTCTGTCTTAATGGACTGCCACATACTAGTGCTGTCTTGGTATAGATAGAAATCGGAATACCAAACCTATCCCTAGACTTGATGGTCATTTGCTTTTCTTCCCATCTCTCTTTCTCTATTTCTCCCTTTCTCTTCCCATCTCTCTTTCTCTGTTTCTCCGTTTCTCTCTCTCTCTCTCTCTCTCTCTCTCTCTCTCTCTCTCTCTCTCTTTCTCTCTGTCTCTCTCTCTCTCTCTCTCTCTCTCTCTCTCTCTCTCTCTCTCTCTCTCTCTCTCTCTCTTTCTGCCTCTCTCATAGTTCACTTCGTTTATCTTGATCAATTATATAATTACACAACCATTACACATACTCCTGGATCAAAGTCTACCAATCACCGTTGAGAGCGTGGGTCACGTGATTTTGTTTGACCAATCACCGGTCCACAAACTTTCTGACATATAGTAATCAGCTTGCTCGAGCGAGTGAGAAGAAAAATGACGGAGAGGGAAGGATCAGAAAGGGAAGGGGAGAGAGAGAGAGAGAGATAGTAGGAAAATATAAGCTTAGAGTAACTAGATAGAAGGGGAGAGAGAATTTAGTGGAAAGAGGAGTTGCCGCATGTACGCGACTACGATCTCTACAAAATCTACATACTGTAAATGATGGGTCGGGTACACATGCATTAGCTAGAGGGCCAAGAATGGTATACCTTTATAATACCTTTATGTAGATTGTAGAGTTTTTGATGTTGAAATTATATGTTTAAATATATTTGTTTTGTGTAAAATTTTATATAATTCAGTAGCTGATATAGATAGTTTGCAGCTTGCCAGCTTGGTGCTTCTTTGACAATCAAAGAAATCTTCCTAACTAATAGCCTCGATTTACATTGCTCATAACATCCCCCTCCATAGACTCAATATAATAGTAGCAGACGCAATGGCAAGGAATCTATAACTTTGTCACAGTGCTGCAGCTCTCAGTATGATACGTGTTTTGCTCCTGTTATGTATTTCCACACTATGGTAAGATAATTACTTTTAATTACTTGTAGTTACAGTCGGACCCCGATTTAGGGGCCCCCGATTTAGTGGCACCCCGATTTAGGGACAGGATTTTTTCCCCCGATATAGGAAATTAACATTATTTGACCCCGATTTAGTGGACACCCCGATTTAGTGGACAAGAGCCTTTCCCCCGAGGGTGTCCCTAAATCGGGGTCCGACTGTACTTGTAAGATAATTACTTGTATATTTGTAGTAAATTAAATCAATAAAACTGATTGTTGTACTAATTAGATATTGTTGTCCCGATATATCAACATAATATTTGTGCCATAATTGCATCTATATCCGGACCAGGTTTCAACAAGTTGCTGCTCAAAAAGAGGAGGCAGATGAAGCCTCCGTGGTGGAAGGTGAGGCTGATATTGAAGATGAACTGGATCCCACAGATGAAGATGCTTTGAAACCGTACCTTTTGAAAATCAGTGTGGTACCAACTCCGGAGGAAATTATTGAAATCGCTAATGACACTGAAAAGTTTGACGCAACGTAAGAATAATTCGCAACTCTGATTATATATGATGCACCGTGGAAAATATTTTTGAACCTCAGGTTCAAGTATCGGCGTTTTACCCCTGATAGGGTCATAGGGATCAATTACCTGAGGCACTATTCTGTTTCCCCCTATCATGTCAGTAAACTATGTACTGCTCTCTGTTTGTTAATTACTTATCAAAATGTTTCCAAGGTATGAAGAGAAGTTGAGACGGGCTTACGAAACAGCTACAATGGGTCTGCATAACCTTAAGGCAGCAATTGTCATTGTACGTATAAAGTAGTGCTCCGCCATGAACATGATTAGCTTTCTGAGTAAGGGGTTATTTTCTAATCAACTAAATCAGCTTGATCTACTTTCTAAGCCTTCGTCGTATTTTTTTTACATGGGTAAAACAAATTACGACGAAGGCTTAGAAAGTAGATCAGGCTGATGTCTAGACAAAAATAAATATCTAGCAACTTTTGATTTATTCAATTTTTCAAGATTACCAAAGTTACTTTGACTGATGAGGAGACGAAGAGTGCCACGATCACGTTTTATGTTAAACGACCTCCTGTAGGCATACTGAAAGGCTCTGATGTCGAGAAAAGCTTTCAGATTCTTTCTAAGACAGGCTTGTGGGATGCCATCGGAGGAAAGGTATTTTGGAAATATTCTATAATTACCCTAGTCAGAATATAATACGTATTATTTTCAACAATAGGTATTAAATACGCGCGCAAATACGCATTTAATACGTATTAAATACGTATTATATGCCGAAAATACAGAAAAGCCGCGCATTTAGCAAGTGCTACCATCGCGAGCCGCACAACTTCCGACCCAATTTTAGGTCAAAAGCGCGTTACAGATACGACATACAGCCTCACCCTGCCACATGTCCCAATACAGCTCTGCCGCGAAGTGCTACTGTGTTCCTCCGTCTTCTAAAACAGGTCCCTGTCCCAATACAGCTCTGCCTGCCACGAATTGCTACTGTGTTCCCCCGCCTTCTAAAACAGGTCCCTGTCCCAGTACAGCTCTGCCACGAATTGCTACTATGTTCCCCCACCTTCTAAAATGAGGTCCCTGTCCCAGTACAGATCTGCCACGAATTGCTACTGTCTTCCCCCGCCTTCTAAAACAGGTCCCTGTCCCAGTACAGCTCTGCCACGAATTGCTACTGTCTTCCCCGCCTTCTAAAACAGATCCCTGTCCCAATACAGCTCTGCCACGAATTGCTACTGTCTTCCCCGCCTTCTAAAACAGGTCCCTGTCCCAATACAGCTTCTTCTTCTTCTTCTTCTTCTTGCAGCTGGTCCCTTCTACGAATTGCTGCTGTTTTCCCCGCGCTCTAGGTTCATCCAACGCGACTTTCAGCCTCAGCTTGGACGTTTAATGGCGCGGCTCAAGTGCTAAATGCGCGGCTTTTCTGTATTTTTGGCTTATAATACGTATTTAATACGTATTAAATACATATTTGCGCGCGTATTTAATACGTATTGTTGAAAATAATACGTATTATATTCTGACTAGGGTATTCCATCACTTCACCATCTCTTCACATGAATGTTTTAATTGCACAATACCGCGGGTCCTCTGGGACGCCTCCTCTCGCTAACTGTAAATCTATATCTATAGTTTAGTAACTATGTAGCAGCAACGATATATTTTTAATTATATATTAATTATTATATAATTAAAGATATATTGTATATATAAATATATAAATTTTAAATTTTATTTCATTACAGGTTGAGACACTAAGCTATCCTGTAGCGCTGATGGATACTACGACCATTGAGAAACCACAATCACGGACCTTCTCTATTGTCGCCTTCGTCATGGGCTGGGTAAGATACATCATCAATTCTAAACTCACGGCCGCAATTGATTCTATTTGCGATAATTAACCTCCATAATTTTCAGATGTGTCTTGCAGCCTTGATAGTCATTCTGGCCTACCTTGGGATCAAGTACAGAGATGGAATAAAATCTCTGGCGAAACGAATTGAACATTGGTCGAATGTAGGTTGAAATAAATGAGCAATTTTAATTTCTTGCATTTCGCCTGCAAATTGATTGACACTGACCGTCAAGTGCCTTCATTAAGAAAACGACCTGTCATTTATAGTTTTAATTTAAATTTAATGTCTTCTCTTTATCAATTTAAATATTCGTGACAGTAAGTGCTTTCTCCTTTAATCTGTCCAATTTAAAGATTTGACAGCGCTTTCAATTTCGCAACCATTCAGCCAAATCGGAATGGTTACGCAAATCTCGGCGGGGATGTCCATTCTGCATCGGACTGGCGGAACGACACTGACGCTATTTTGAGAGGTACTATACCAACATCTATCCTAGACAGTTATTATGACAGTCCGGGTATATTCATTTCCAAAATAATATCTCGATTTATTTCACAGATGACCCCTCGCCCACGGAAGACAACAAGCCTAAAAAGAAGCTCCGAGCTCCAGGGGGTCTTCTAACCAATCTTGAAGAAGGGAAGGCAGCGGAGAAACCATCAGCACACCAGTTAGTAGCAGGGGGGTTTCCAGACCACAGTCAGACACACTGTCTATTTATGTACAATAGTAGAATATCTAGACGATCATGGTACTAAAACTTATATTGGTTTACTATAAACCTCCAACTAAAATTAAACCATATTTAGATCTTTGCAGTTAAGCTTACTAGTTTTTAGATCTCCAGTAGGGTCTGACGGTCCGAAATAGGGAACAACGTGTTCCGACAAGATAGAAAACTAATTCCGGTTAATTGCGTTGGATTCGTATTGAAAAAGCAGATTCAGAAACACGTTTTTCCCTATTTCGGCGTTGATGACCGTCAGACCCTAATCTCCAGAAACTTAAAGAAAGTTCTTATCTTCAGATCATATGGCTCGGCTGAAGCAAATACAGCGATCAACGTAGGTAATTCTACACAAATACGGCTGTCTGATCTTGCTGGACCGGAACAGCAACAAGGGGTAAGCTTCATTTATGATATAGACTAGGGAACCGACCGAATCAGGAAATACTGGTCCCTGATTGGCTGATAACCAGTCACGTGACCTAAATAACGAGTTCTGATTGGTCGGTTCCTACATAATATCACACTTTACCAGCAGGATGGTACAGGAACCCCGCCAATGACTCCAACCAGTATGCAGCGGCACCTCATCAAGAAATACCAGGACAAGCAGGTTGAAGAGCACAGAACTAAGGCCGAGGATACTGATCTTGCTGCTACCGGATCCGAGGTCTTCCCGGATGACTTTGCCGACTGTGTCGAGGAGGGTGAGGAGGAAATCTTCCACGTTAACCCTTAGAAATTAGTGTGAGTTAGCTTCTAATAGGCCGAGAAAAGGAATGTAGGTCAGACAGATTTTCAAATAGTTTCGCCAAAGTTTTATTTAATTTGGATGAAACAGCTTTAAATATAAGTATAGTTCCTGCATTGCAGAGTTGTCGATTATTACAATATGAAACGATAATAAGATATATTATATCTTTCCAGGTTAATTATTTCGATGGAAGCAATATGACAACTGCAGTGGGTATTGGTGACATGTTACCAACAGTGGGTAAAACTATGATGTAGAACCATCTCCGGGATAATACACTAAAGCTAAAGAGATACAGCTGGTGGGTATAATACATCTAATTATAGTAACGAGGAGGAAGAGGGAAGAAAGGAAAACACTTTTTATTTCAATTATTTAATGATTATCTGTTGCATATTTGTGTTTTCTGTTTAATTTGTTCCTTAAATGTTTGTTTCCCAAAATTTAACAAAACGTGTTTTTAGTTAACTTATCTAGAGTTTACGTTAACAAGATCATGATCTCGATAAGATGATCCCAGCTCCCAGCTATTATAAAACGTAAAAGCGTATTAATAGCTCAGATTTATCATTTATCAGCTACAATTGTATGGAAATTCTTTCAGTTGGTGCAACATGAATCTTTGCAGTGAGTATCAGAGTAGATATACCCGCATTTGAATTTCTAGAAGCATGATCATATCATGTAGCGTTGCCAAGACAGTCGGACCCCGATTTACCGGGATGCTCGGGGGAAAGGGTTTTGCCCGGTAAATCGGAGTTCCGGTAAATTGGGGCCTGGTAAATCGGGGTACGACTGTATATTAAAGATTGATACGAATTGTTTCTTTATATGACGAAACACTAATAAAGGCGTAGTTCTTTTCCGTATAATAGTTCTAGATTTCTAGATAATAAAATATGTCACATATTGATCACTAGATCATTGGGAGCGGGGATAGGAAGAAAATAACGCCTTTGTGACTTATAGCTGTATTTCTCTGTGGTCTAGGATTGTGTTGTTTTTTACAAGAATTCTTTGCTACATGACTTCTTCCAAGTTCTGATTGTTTTTCAACTGCGATGCACTAGGATAAGAGCCTCGTTATCAGTTATCTCAATTCAAATAAGGTCACCTGCCAGAAAATCTAAGGGGCGTGGGAGTGTTGTTATTATCTTTACATTATATGATCACTAGATCATTGGGAGCGGGGATAGGAAGAAAATAACGCCTTTGTGACTTATAGCTGTATTTCTCTGTGGTCTAGGATTGCATTGTGTTGTTTTTTACAAGAATTCTTTGCTACATGACTTCTCCCAAGTTCTGATTGTTTTTCAACTGCGATGCAAGGATAAGAGCCTCGTATAAAAACACATATCAGTTATCTGAATTCAAATAAGGTCACCTGCCAGAAAATCTAAGGGGCGTGGGAGTGTTGTTATTATCTTTACAGCTGGGTCGTGGGAGCAACCTAATTGAATTATTCCCATTATATGTGATATCATTTCCTAAATTATAAATTCGTCATATCATAACCTAAAATATAAATTCATCTTTGTCCGGACTTTTGGCTTCATTTCGGCACCAGCAATATTTCGATAAATTCAGCCAGTATCATCATGGGCGCATGACATCATACTTTATGATTAATTTAATTGTTTAGGTCCATAATGTTATAAAAACTGGATATAATCACCAGTAAATTATGTCACTTTTGTAGTGTTTCTCAGATTAATTTATACATCACACATGTTATGAATAAATTTATTTCCAAGTTAATTCAGCTTAAGAAATAGAACATTGGACGATAAACGCTTCTGACAATTTCTTATAGTAAATAACTAGTTAGTTTTAGTTTAATAGTGTTGTTTTTATGAAACAATTGTTCCGTTGTTTTTAAGTTTTATTTTTAGTTGAATAGTTTTGTTTTTAGTCAAATAGTTTTGTTTTTAGTTAAATAATTTTGCCTCTTTCAGAGTAATTTAGCCTAATAATTCTATTTAGTTTTCATCATGTATTTTCTATTGTTCCTTCTCCTCCCTGTATTACTGGACGGCCTGCCGCTCGAGCGGAGTAAAACGAAACTGCAGTGTATTGACGGCTTGTTGGCAGACGAATGTTACACAGACTTGGATGATCGTAAGTTGAATTTTTACAGGCAAAACCTTGTTTACCGGCCATGTTTTACCAAATAAATTGCCCCAGCTATTCTACTGCGCACCTTGATAGTTATTAGTTGATATACCGTACACAATTTGTACCATGGATGTTAGTACTACACATCTCTTCTTCCCCTGAGCATCCCGATAAATCCGATCACTACTAAAACACATGTATTTTCCGTATTACAGTTTTAGATGATCTAAAGACGTTTGGAAAGCCCATCAGCGAATTGATGGAAAGCTACGATGCTCAAGATGTAAACAAGTTTGATGGTTTGTATAAAATTCAAAATTTCAGCTAGAAGTTAACCTCGATACAAAATACCAAATTATAGTCCCAGGTATTATATCATTGATATTCAAAATAATGGTATATATTATACTGTGAAACCTAAAACTATCAACTATTTTAATCAGTTTTTAATTTCAGGGACTCTTGAGGCGAACATCAAAAAACCACTCTCTCTTACAACACTAGAGAAAGCAGATAAGCAGATCAGCGAAACTCCAATGGTAATAATTTTAATTTCTTTATTTTAAAAGATTTAACAAAGTTCAATATCAATAATAATTGATTAAATGATTAAATTAAATAATTCGATATAAAGTAAAAAGTATTTAATTGGGTATTATTTTCAGGGTCATCTTGTAAAGTATGGATATCTTAAAGGCGTCATATCCGCTACTACCAGTGACTACACGAATGTCACGAATGGCGCCATATCAGATGCAGTTTACACATATGCTGACTTCATGGGGTAAGAGTGGTAACTATATAGCCTCCTCACACCATCAATGATTAGTTGTTATCAGGAACCGACCGAATCAGGAAATACTGGTCCCTGATTGGCTGATATCCAGTCACGTGACCTAAATAACGAGTTCTGATTGGTTGTTAACTTGTTTCGGTCGGTTCCTGGTTGTTATGTTCTAACCATCCTTTACGGAAAGATCAGGGTCGAGCAAGGCAAATAATTAGTTGATGGTTCATTTATTGAGCATGTTGTCAGAGTTTGGGCTGATACGAAGAACCGGGTAACTTTCATTCATTGAACACATATAACTGTGTTTGCCACAGCCTAAAGTGTTTCAATTTGTAGAACAAAGTAATACAAGATTTAATAATCGTTTACTCAATTTGTAGAACTGTATTAAATGTTTTTTAATTTAACCCAATTAACACAAAATATTATCCTTCCACAGGGTTGACGTTTCCCAAGCTGTTCGGAAGATGGCAGAAGAGCGCTGTGGAAACCCGGATATTGTTTTTGACGATAATGGGCATTTGAGTAAGGAGTCAGCTAAAGTTATTCGTCGTGCCATCGGAGAGTTTAGTGAGTAGAAAGTGTAGTAATAGGCTGCAGTCGGACCCCGATTTACCGGGCCTCGATATAACGGACACCCCGATTTACAAGCACCCCGCGGTCCGACTGTGCAATCTGCAGTTCCGATAAAAACATTAGAGTTATTCGAAATTGTTTTGTGTTATAATAACAGCCATAATGCCACAGAGGACCTCAGCGGACTAAATGATCAAGAAGAAAGTGCGGAGGTTGGATCATATTCCATCCAGGGACGAGGAGAAATCGGAGTTGACAAGTTGCGGTACACCTGGAGGTTGCTCAATACAACGGGTAGCGATACGTTAATGAACTACAAAGTATCCAAAGCGTTTCAACAGTGGCAAGCAGCCATCGAGAGTGCAGTTACATTTGAGGAAAATAGGGTAAATACATATACTAAAGCCTAGTCTCATTATATGCAGGTCAGTACTTTACTAGTCGGGCCCAATTTACCGGGATGCTCGGGAAAAAGGGTTTTGCCTGTTTCCCCGTATATCGGGGCGACATACTGTTAATTTCCTATATCGGGGGAAGTTTATTCTCCCGGTAAATCGGAGTTCCGGTAAATCGGGATTTCGGTAAATCGGGGTTCCGGCAAACCTGAGTTCTGATAAATCGGGGTCCGACAGTGTGTATCTGAATACCATGCATTTCCTACCAGGAAGGAGAACCGGATTGGAAGTTATCATTTGTACCTGACGCCCATTCGGATAAAACATTTCTGGGAACAGAACTCGCCCACGCCCCTTTCCCTAACAGAGAATATCACGGCCAAGTACATTACAGGTACACCACCTTATCAAAACACACGCCCCTTTGCTATGTTCTAACACTCCTTTACATTACAGTCTGCGAAACACAGTCTATAGCTAGTCAAATTGGCCCTTTGATAATACTGGCCCAATTTTAACTGGCCATCTCTAACGGCCGGTCACGATAAACCGTCTGCCTTCTTCGAACGACACCACTTGAATTCTCTGATTTTTTACCGAGATTCCATATATTTTCTACTGATCACTATATTTCAGGGCGAGTGTTAAATTCGGAGGGGAAGGTGGATATAATTTCCACTACATCACACTTCATGAGTTAGGGCACGTTCTGGGACTGGCCCACTCAACGGTGCCAGGGAGCGTAATGCTGTCAACCGTCAAGATGAGACCTACCGCCAGTGAAGCGTGAGTATATACTGCAAACTACTGATATTCTAGTTCAGTTTCTAAGTAACTAAGTTAGTTGATCTATAAAATTAACTTATATTTTGAAAAATACAAAATATGTACATAAATTAACGTTAAGACTCAGTACAGATTAAATTCATTAAAAACATTTTAAACCCAGTTGAGCCACTTTAAAAACTCCGGGAAAGACACCACTCCATTTCCATCTCCATCAAGAGCCTTCACGGCCGATTCCGCCGTATCTGGATCATACCCCAGATCGCCTAAAACGGAACTAAACTCCCCAACATCCAAAGACCCCCGTCCATCCTTGTCATACGATTTGAACATTTCGACCGCTGCAGAAACCTTATAGTACACTGTTTCATCGGTCACACTAGTAAACTTGTCACCTGCACGTGCCCAGCTGATAAATTCCTCCAAACTAAGGGTTCCACTCCCATCGTTATCGTGTAGCAACACACACGCCTCGGCCTCCTCCTCTTCGAACCCCAGGTCAGAGCAGAGGAATGTTCTTGATTCTGCTAAGGAAAGAGAGCCACTTCCATCGGGGTCATATTTAGTGAATAGACTCCTGAGGACCACCTCAGGGGTGTCCGAATCGAGATAAGAGAGAGCCATTCCTTGAAAGATACAAGTCAAATACATTGCATAAGAAATCAACAACAATCCATTTCAAAAATCAAATTTCTGATCAAAAGAACTGTTTATTTCAATGATAAGCTAGCAGACATGCAGCATACAACAGTAATCAAGATAACTCTTGTAGTCCATTGAATTATATGCACAAACATTATCCCCCTTCATCTCATTACAAGAGATGTAATGTAAATTATCTCACAAGCAACAAGAGAGACTTACCTGGAACACACAGCGGAGAAGTTTCATGTTTATAAAAGAATCTTGAAGGAAAGCTGAAGTGAAGGATATGAGGATATTAATACGACAGCGTTTCTACTAGTAAAATATCATTATTTTATCAGGCGGCCAATATTACGGAACACCAGTGTATATGATAACAGCATAGTTCATACTATGTTTATACATATTTGTACATGTATCAAAACACCTTTAGGGGAAAACAGTCATGCCTGAACCTCAGGTTTCAGTGATGGCTATTCCCTTAAATCTCAGGGAATAGCCGTCACTGAGATCTCAGGCCTCAGTGGAAAATAGCCGTGCACTGGACTTGAGGTTCAGGCTGTTTTCCCCCTATGTTTATAATATCAAAACAACTTTTTAGCTGTTTAAAAATGTTTGGCGTGTGCTTCTACAGCTACGAGCATGAGCAACTGAGCTGAGTTGAGAATTGAGGTTTACTAAACCCACTTGACTTTTCTGAGGTTTGATAATTTGGGTAATGACCCAACCCCAAACTACTTTATCATCCCATCAGAGACCATGAAGATACTGAGCTGAGTGTTGATGATATTCTTGGAGTAAAACTTCTCTACAATCCAGGTATACACCAGGAACCGACCGAAACAAGTAAACAACCAATCAGAACTCGTCATTTAGGTCATGTGACTGGTTATCAGCCAATCAGGGACCAGTATTTCCTGATTCGGTCGGTTCCTGGTATACACTAAGCTAAAAAGGGGTTTGACAAACACAATTATCTATACCTTTGCAATGGTTATGCAGTTACCCCTTGTGTTGATGAGTAATTTCATAATCTATATACCTGCAGGTGATGGTGATTGTAAAGAGGGGTGGACGGGATTCTACGGGCGGTGCTTCAAAGTCGGAGAACGGTACAAAAGTGGAGTTTCTTGGGATGATGCCGAAAATAAGTGTCGAGCAATGGGTAAACTATAAATCTAATCCTTAATTAATATTGGACAATTATATTCATCTTATTATTCGCGAAATTCGAAATGTTTTGTTTCACCGACACTGAATTTTTTTTATACCGACACTGAATACTTAAAAATATCTTTCCAGGAGCTACTCTTGTCGCTGCAAATGACATTGTTCTCATGCGGTTCATATCAACAGATTCCAGGCTAGCTAATGTGCAAACCATTTGGCTTGGGTATGTTATTTATCATGGGAAGAATATTCTCTAAGATTTCAGTGAAGTTTTCAGTGAAGTTTTCAAAAATAGTTCTGAGATCACAGGCCTCGGGGGTGAATATAGCCGTGACCTGATCCTGAGATTTGCAGGCACGACTGTTTTCCCCCGGCCCCATAACACGGCGTCATACACATTTTTATTTGGAATTTCTATATGGGATTTCTATTTGGAATTTCTGGAAGAACCGCACGTGCAGATGCGCCGCGCCGCGGCTCAAATTCACGTGCGAGATTAAAGAGAGAGACGCACATTAACGTTGTACGTTTGTCTCTCACTCTCTCTTGAAAACCCGCACGTGCAGATGCGCCGCGCCGCGGCTCAAATTCACGTGCGTGTTATACAGATTCTGACAGAAAATACGAGCACAAAATTCCATATAAAAATGTGTATGACGGACTGTAAGGTACTCAATTCAACAGATAACAATATCAATTAATTCATTAATTAATTAGTAACGCCTGACATTCTGTTTCAGTCACCGTGGTACAGAGAGCTACTGGTCTAACGGTGCACGATTTGATCCCCATGTAAAACCACAACAGAACAACGAGACAGACTTTGAGAATATTGATTCTTCCTACTGTTTGGTTCAAGGTTTGTAAGGGACCAGTTACAAAATTTGAAACTGACATCAGTTTCTTGGTGCCAAATGACACTGCACACGGCAGCATGTAGTTCACCAGCTTGAAACTGACACCAGTTTCATGAAACTGATGTCAGTTTCAATTTAGCAACTGGAGCGTCAACAGTATTACTAGCTGTTTGAATCGCCACAATATATACCTTTCCGTAGAAGTTCAGTATGGTAAACCGTTGTGGTCATACAGGCTGTGTACCGGCCCCGAGGAGCACAGGAACCGTGTGGAGCGGTTTGTGTGTGAGGCATCAGCGGGCATGCCTGATCACACAAGTGTCACCCCTACGGGATCAATAGCTACCACAGATAACATAATTGAGGTCCCCTGTCAAAACTATATTAGGTATATGTGCAGGGAACTTCACTTACTGTAGCGGTCAGCTCTTGTAACATTAATGGGGGAAAACAGACGTGCCTGAACCTCAGTTTCAGGCACGACTGTTCCCCCCCCCATATTCTGGGTTGGGTCCATTGCAACCTAT
The DNA here is from genome assembly GCA_020137815.1 of Hormiphora californensis. Taxonomy (NCBI): domain Eukaryota; kingdom Metazoa; phylum Ctenophora; class Tentaculata; order Cydippida; family Pleurobrachiidae; genus Hormiphora; species Hormiphora californensis. The sequence goes on along the minus strand of CM035353.1, from coordinate 3,516,621 downwards.
TTTCGCTCCGCGAAGAATGTATGTGAGATCGATCTCGACGTCGATCTCACTCAGGTATCAATGTGAACAATATTCCGGGTACATCATACAGGCACTAAGTATTTTATAATTGAGTCGACTTAATCTGTTCATCTACAACTGCAATTCCAACTGTAATACAATTCAGGGGCGCTGTGAGACGTGGAGAGTATCTGTATATCTTTGGAAATTCTCATTTCTTCAAATATCTCTCTGTGTCAGGATAAACCTATACTACAGCCGGGTTATCCTAAACTAATGGGATCCTTTAATTTCCCCTCGGTATGTTTATATTGCTTACGTATTGCACCCCTATTTACCGGGATCCTCGCGGGAAAGGGTGTTTCCATCATATGCAGGGTTTATTAACAGAGTTGTAAGTTAATATTCCATCATGTGCAGGGGTTTATTGATTTAAATGATTATATATTCCCTCAGTTCATGTACAGGGTTCTATATTAAATCTATGTATTCATGCTCAGGGTTTCACTGCAGTAATGAACGACCCGTACAGTAAGAAGAAGCTTTACTTTGTAGCTGGAAATGATGTGTATCAGTGGAAATTACAAGGTAATGATTAATTATCAGTTGCTATTCAAATGCTCCGACAGGTCGGATCCCTATTTACAAATAGGGATCTAATACTATAGTATTTACCGACCCTGTCTGAAGAACAAAAATGCACATTTTTCTTAATAATGGCCGCTGCGACCTTTACTAGGGCATGGACGAACAATTGAATTTGACGGCAGGATCAAAATCTAAATTCCCACAAAATTCCTTGTGTAGATCGGAGTGATAGTTTAGAGGAAGGTATGTACACAAGAAAGAAGAAGCAACGCCAAGTAAAAGACCTTTTCTCGGAGGACCTTACAAACATTGTCGGGGCATACAAGTAAGGGCAGCTTGTTATTTCTTTCAACTAGTCGTGCCTGAATCTCAGGTTCAGGTCACGGCTTATAAGCCGTGACCTGAACCTGTCTATAGACACATAAGATCTGAGATTTTCAGGGAACAGCCAAGAATGAATTTGATATCTCACGTGCGGTGTCTGGGGTGAAAATCCGTGAACTAAACCTGGGCCTGAGATTAATGCACGACTGTTTCCCTTATACATATTGTGGGATGAAGCATTAGAAGTATATTGAGTTTAGTTTATTAACTATAATGTCCCAAAAATACCTTTTTCAGGTCCGATTCGCGGTGTTTGACTTTGTTTTCACGAAATGGTAAAGTGGGAAGGTGGAAAAGGGAAGTCGTTGATAAGTCTACCTCTCAAATTCTAAAGAAGTATATAAATTTTCCTATTCTTAGTTTCTTCCAAGCTCAATTTGTAATGTTTTATTGTACACTTTTCTGCAGGAGGTATCGTGATATAACGAAAAAGTGGAAATTTTTTGATTTTACAAAACTTCAAGGAATAACCGACTCGTATAAAGAAGGGTATGCCATCGCTTTTGGACAAGAGGTAAACTATACTATTCATGTTACCAACTGCATTATCCATGAAATTAGATAGATTAGATTTAAAATGTTTATAACTACATACTTTTTAGGATTTTTGGGAGTTCAAAAAGACAGATGGGGTACAGAGTGAACAGAAGAAGATAACGGACGTTTTCGAAAAGGTATAAGCCTACAGTTATTGAGGGTGATTAATCGACTTTAAAAATCCTATTTCTTCAATTTAAGGGGAAATATGTACGTTATTCATACTTTTAATTCTTTTTCCCCAGTTGACAATATGCGAGGAGATGGCCGACCCGATAATATTCTCAGCAGCACCAAAATATATTTAAAACACCGCAAAGGAAAGTTGCAGTTTCCAAGAGGTCTGAAGATTTGAAGGTGGTTTTGGAGAAGATAATAAACAACTCTGTCTGGCGCCGCTGCCCCCCCCCCCCCGTTTTGATTCTCAAAACTCAACAGTGCGCTCATTCGGCGGGGCCAGACAGATAAACTTAAAATAAACAGCTGAATTGTCTTAAGACTGAATGAAAAAGAGGCTAAAACATATAGATGAATAATTAAGACAACTCATATTGAAAGATGCACACACGTGGGTCCATTTAAACACACTAAATCATCCACACTAAACAAATTATACTTGAAACCTGGATGAGTTTTGTGTCTATTCATCACGCACACACACACACACCCTCACACACTTTGATACTATAAATTTCATGTGATCGTGGAAGACGCGTCGTCATAGAGATTGTAGATCTGGGAGGATCTTATGCTGGAGTAAAAACGGGGCACTTCCCGAAAGAAGTGAACTTGAGAGGGGGTAATGATATCCTTAGGAATACTGGGGACCACTTGATCTTTTTAGCCGTACCATCTGAAATACAATTGTTGTTTTATTTTATAAAAAGTTCAAAATTACTTGTTTTTATTATTTATCACAAAGAAATATTAAGTACATACATGTATGTATATGTACATATTTGATAATATATGTAATATATTTGATAATAGAATATTATTCAACTAAGGATCATTGTAAAATTTTGAGATATAATATAATTCTTTAGGTAGCACTGCTTGTACAACTTATAACACTGCCCAGTGTTATAAGTGAAAACTTATAACACTGCCCAGTGTTATAAGTGAAAACTTATAACACCCCCCAGTGATACATGAAAACTTATAACACTGCTGCACTTCGAACTCCACTGTTTCTGTCACACTTAAAAACCGTTAGAAAGATAAACGTGTACGAACTCCCTCTCTCTCTCTCTCTCTCTCTCTCTCTCTCTTTCTTTGTCACACTCTCAAGCCGTTGCAGCACCGAGATCAAGATAACAGTTACGAACTTCCGGACCCACACATTCTTTATCTCTCTCACTCTCACTAATCTCTCACTTTGTACCTATATCAGGCGTTATCTTATCTCTGCCTGCTACCTTATCATGAATTCGTTCTATTGTTACGCCCTAAAGTGTCTCTCACTCCTGTTTTAAAATTTTACAATGCAATTTTATTATGCCTATTTTCGTTGTACCTGACGTCAACAATAATGTCCCAGATTCTGACACTTTTAGACCTCGCAGGCTCGGTCAAAAAGTAAAACTACATCACTCGCAGGCTCGTGAGGTAGTTATACTTAGTGGCACTCGCAGGCTCGTGCACTAAAGTACAAGAATCTGCCTCGACCTGTGGTCTCGGATCATTATTGTTGCACTTATAACACTCGACCTTAGGTCTCGTGTTATAGGTTTTCAGGTACAACTTATAGGCATAATAAAATCCTACATTACCTCCTGTTGCCACCGTTGAACCCAGGGTATCCCTGATCAACGTCCCTCTTGGCCTCATCCTTTCCTTCTGCTGCTGCTAACCCTTCATGCATCTGTACCTGTAGAGAAGGGAGGGATGATAAGGAATTACAGATAAGGGTGAAATTAGGCGAGGCGCGATCCTGAGATGCGATTATAAGTACCATAAGAAGAAGCAATTTTTGTCTGAAACTCAGTTTTCAGTTCTGAAGGAAATGCTTCAATTGGTTCAGTCAACAATGTTTTCTCCCAGCTGAGCGATATCAAAACTATACCTAATGTTGGTGACATAGACACCTGGCGCGACCAAGATGTGCGGGGGTCGCGCCAGGTGTCTATATGTCACCAATACCTAATGTACATACCGATTCGTCAGCTAGATAGTTCTCTGTGTCGATGGCGGCTGAATAGACGGTGCACACCAGGAAGGCCACCAATAACGTTGCTTTCATTACGCTCATACTGAATCAGGTATGCTTGCTCTTTGAAGCTGGCTATATAGGTGTTAGTTTGGTCAAGTTAACTATTAAACAATAGGCTGAGGTTCGGTATATAGCGAAAATTAAAAAAAGACATTGGGGGGGAAAAAATTTAAAACGAGAAAAGGGATTGGGGTTTGGTAATGGAAATGGCGCAGGGAAAAATTTTGGGGGGTTTTTTCCTCAAGACGCGATCGGGGTATAAAAAAAGAAAAAAACCTTAATAAAAAAATAGGGACCGTAAATGGGGGAATTATAAAGGGGACTCCCCCCGTGAATCACGTTTTTTTTGTCAAGGTTTTTTTGTAACGTTTGAAAAAATTAAAAGGGGGGTGTCTATTATAATCCCCAACCCCCAAAAGGGGTGGCCGCACGATTTTGGGTTTAAAAGGTATATTACAAAAAGAGGGAAAAATTTTAATGTATTAAAAAGCATCGGCCCAGGGTTTAAATTTAAAATTTAAAAAGGGGAAAAAAATATAGAAAAAAACTTTACATTTTGTAGTTTGGGAAGCTCCCTTGTAGAAAAGAGAAGGGGGTAGGGGGGGGGGGGGGGGGGTTTAAAGAAAGACAGGATGGGGGCACGTGCTAAGGGAAAAGATAAAGGGGGGGGAAAGACAGCTCGTTCAGATACTTTTAAAACCATACAAAAAAAATCGGGGTTATTAAGGTATATATGGTGATTATTAAAAAACAAAACACAAGGGGACGAGACAACTTTTTTTTAAAAAAATCTTTTTTTTTCCTCTCTTTTTTTAGCGGGAAATTAAGATAAAATGGGGAAAAGAGAGGGCGGGGAAGCGAGAGAGAAAAACGAAGCTCTAAGAGAGGAAAAAAGCGCTTTTGGCGCGACTATGGGGGCCGAGGTAAAGAGGGACCCCGAGAGGGGAAAAAGAAAGATCGAGAGAAAGACCCCTAAAAGGGGAGGGATAGAGAGAGAAAAGGCGAGAAAAAGGAGTTTCTCGCTCTCTCTCTCTTCTCTCCTTTTTTGACCACTTTTGACAGCCCCAGTCCCAAAAAAAAAAACCCTTCACCCCCTTCGAAAAACTTTTTGTAGAACGAGTTTCCGCCCTTTGTAAAAAATTAGTTTCCACAATCTCCCAAATTAAAGGCCATTTTACCCCCCAACAATTCTTCCCCAACGTCAACCCCACACCAAACTTAATAGTTTGACCCCGCACCCCACAAGAGTCCCTCTCATCCCTTAACTGTTTTCTTCCTTTGAAAAAAAGGCGTGGGTCCCAAACACCGGACCCAATAGATTATACATTTGCAGGAAAAACGGGTTTTCCCCCGGGGAAAAAAGAAAAAAGAGGGAGAAAAAGAAGAAGGCAAAAGAAGAAAAAGGGGAAGAAAAAGGGGGAGAGAAGGGGGAGAGGAAAGGGAGAGCGGGGGAGGGGAGGAGAAGAAGAGGAGAGGAGAAGAGAAGGAGAGAGAGCCCAGAGAGGGGGAAAAGAGAGAGAGCGGGGGGAGGGGGAAAGAGGGGGAGCGAGAAAGAGCGGGAGCGAGGAAAAAGCGAGAAAAATTTTTGAAAAAGGGAGCGGGGAGACGCGCAGAATTTTTGCTCTCTTTCCCCCTCTCTTCCTCCCCTTCTATCCCCCCCCCCCCCTTCCCCCTTTCTTTATCTCAGATCTGATCAACTGCATGTAGCTTCACCGAAAGTTCCAAAGCTCTAATACTATAGAGTCCTAGAGGTGCAGGGGAGGAGAAGCAGCTCCCTAAACCCTTATTAGAGTGCTGCTTGTAGTGGGAATACGGTATCTGAATAATACGGGATCTGACCATTACGGTTTCTGAAATACATATATATTTGAAATACATATATATTTCGGTGTCGACATGAATCACGTGTTGTCAATTACCGTTTTTCACAGATACCGTGTTGAACCGCGCCGATACCGTATTCTCACTATAATCACCCATGTAATCTAGCTTATAGGCGAGGGATTCTTAAAGTGAGCCAGAGAGTATAAAATACGGAGTTGGAAACTTTCTAATAGATTTTTAGATAGAAAGCAACAGGACATACATTGTCAGGACCTATTACTTTAGCTGAGGATGGCTGATATGAGGCCCAGGTGTGGATTAATATGGGTATTATTAAACCACGCCACATTATATGTTGGAACACACCACAAACAGTATACTGCAGTACAGGCCATTTGCATCTTACCATTTAGTACTTATAGTGGTGGGCAACTGGGTGTGGCATATGCCCCACCCAGCTCGAATAGTGCGTGCTGTACGTGCTGTACTATATTAAGTTCTGTTCCTAATGGGAATACAAACCGCGGCATTTACAAATACATAAGAAATGGCAATCGTTTAGACACAATTACACCGTCATTTCACAGGTCATTTCTCAAGTTAATTTCCAAGTTAATTTCTTGATTAAATATATGGCCTCACTTTATTTGGTCATCAGATAAATTTTAGATGATTGGACGCCAATTCTTTACATAAAATCACATACCCGACCATCAATCTATACAGTTGGGCCCCGATTTACCGGGATGCTCGGGGGAATAAGAAAGGGTGTTGCCCGGTAAATCGGGGTCCGACTATATAAATTACCAAATCACAACATGTATTGATAATGAATAATCGAAATTAGAAGACTGGCTATACAGAATTGAAGCAGATAACTTTAGTTTTGCAGTTCCCGGAAGTACCGATACTTTTGAGCTGTGACCGAAGCTCCTAGCAACTTTTTAAGTTTTTAATTCCTTCCGATATCAATCGAAATTAGCACTGATTATTATAATAGAAGAACGACGTACACGCATGCGCAATGCATCGATGAAGTCCAAGAAATTTAATGATTTTTAAGGTTGATAATCCTAAACAATAAACATCATTCTATTATTTTAAGGATTATAATTCTAAACATACCTAATAAAGTAATTTCTCATAGAAATTTTCCCATATAGCATATAGGCAATTCTTAACCGCACATGACTTTAATTTCAACTTATGACATTTGACCATAAAGAACTCAATTTATCAAGCATTTGTAAAAGATCATTCGAGGTTTTTTATATGTTCAAAACTATTCGAATAGTTGCAACTATATCACTGCGCTGGCAAGCGCAAAGGTGGCCCCATCCAACCCCCCGAAAAAAATTCCCCCAAAAAACGGCCCGCTTGCTCACAGCGTATATATAGTTATTTCATACTTTTAGCCCATTTTGGCACTTTTTGACACGCCATAACTCCGGAACCATATGAGATAGGAAACTGAAATTTTGTACTCAGAAGCTTCTTGTAGACCTCTATCGATGGTAAAAATTTCAAGTGGCTAGCTCATTTTGTTCAAAAGTTATAACACCACCCCCAAAATAGAAAATTCAGTGTGGGGATAACTAGGTTGATACATACATAGATAGATAGATAGATAGATGTATAGACGCTTTATTACCTTCCGTTTGGTCCCAGTTTGAGGCGAACCAGACATCGTACGACCTTAAACCAAGCGGCATTCGACAGATAATTGTCTCGTGCATGTACCCATTTGGGTGGCGACTCTCAATCTTACCTATGACGCGCGCAATGACGTCATGAGTGACGTCATTGCGCGAGATCGACTAACTTTTTTCAAACGCCTCTAGCACCCTAAAGACGTGTTCCGATTTCTGATTTGACGAAAAATCGTTGCCGGCAAATTGTCTGAACTTTCAGTTGCTTTATTGCAAATTTTCGTAGCTCATCAATTTAGGCCCTTAAATCGCGTCGGAAGTCAAAAATTTGACGAAAAATTCAGTAAAATGAACGTTTTTCGAGCAAAAACTCCCTTTCCTGACCACTGTGGTCAATGATACTTTACAAGCTCCTTCAGGGTATTCATTGAAAATATAGTGTGATGCAATTACGTCGTTACGACGTCACTAATTACGTCAGATGACGTCATAATGACGTCGAAATTACGATTTTCACAGAAATTCGTCTCGTTTCTCATATAACACATCATTTTGACAATTTTACATTCTGAAATAATGTCATACTGACATTAGAAACCAAAAAGGGACCTAAATTAAGCCAAAAACTAATTGGAATTAGTTGGCGGGAAAGGTGGCCCACTTACACCTTTGCCTGATGCCGGGTGTTATTTCAAAATGTATCAGGGATATAAGAGGTGAGTGAAATAGAGAAAGAGAAAGGGTGAGAGAGAGAGAGAGAGATTGAGATACCGACGTTACGTGAAGAGAATGACAGTTCGTGGTACCCGGTAGCAGCAAAAGGTGTAAGTGGGCCACCTTTCCCGCCAACTAATTCCAATTAGTTTTTGGCTTAATATATGTATATATATATATATATACCTATGCGGTATTAAAGAGTCGAGACGCCCACTAAAATGCTCAATAAGACTGAACTATCAGCGCAATAACCATCTTATTTAAATCCCAATAACGGAGAGGTATTCAAGATATGAACTTTGCTAAGTGGTTCATTGCAATAACAATTACACACGAAGCTGCACTTTCCAATGCTCTATCGGGATCCCAGAGAAGGGAAAAACAAAATGAATCATGTTAGATTAACTTGATTTTTAATAGCAACTATATTAAAATTGCAATTTCTATGTGGACAAAAGTTCCAAATTCCTATACTTATTGTAAACTACCACACCCTCAAAACACTATAGGATTAACAATGAGCATCACTTACTATAGTTTCTCTCTTTCTCTCTCTCTCTCTTTCTCTCTCTCTCTCTCTCTCTCTCACTCTCTCTCTCTCTCTCTTTCTTAGAGGCGAAAAGCTATAAGATCTGTAGATCAATACTGAACATACTCAGTATTCTAAAGATTTTATAGCTTTTGCCTCTAAATGTTCTTAACTTCTTCCTGCATATGGATATGCAGGAACAACTTAAATATTTTGAAGATTTAAAAGTCCATTTTCCACCTAGACGGATGTTTATTTTTTCCTAGATAGCATTGAAAAATACATGTCTGGGCCTTCGCAGACATCGAACAGAACTTCCTGGATCCTAAAAAATAGAAAAATAACCAAACTCTCCCATATATTCGAGTTACAATGCAACAACAATGGTCATTATATTCAAATCTACCCTAAACTTCTTGTTCAATTCAATACTAAGTATGGAATACTTTAGCCCACAATTCACCCACATATTTAGCCCTACTTTAGTGCTATTGTAACTGTGATAGTTGCTGAAACAAAATATGGAGCAAGGAAATACCGGCGCAGCAGCTATTATTAAATCGGCGGGGAGGGGGGGGGGGGAGGTAATGAGTTAATGAGCATAATGTTTCCAGAAATTACCTCCCCCCGAATCATCCCCCCCCCCCCCGCATCATCCCATTACCATAATTAGCTGGAAACAATATGGATTCAAACTTTCCGAGTAATAGCTGCATTTAGAGAGGGGTAGGAATTTAGAGATAAAAAATACCAATATATAGATTAAAACTGTATTTATTTAACCACAACTGCATACTAGAATAAGTATTAATTAAAAATATGTTTAAAACTTCAAACTATTACGATCGCAAAGTTTCAACCATCGCGAGCTGCGCTGACAATATAACTTCTGTCTAATTACGGACTATCTCTTTCCCACTTCACCCACCCTTCCTCTCACCCACTCATCCCCCCCTCTCTCTCTCTTTCTTAACTGCCCCTCTCTAACCTCTCTCTCTCTCTCTCAACTGCCTCTCTCAGTTCTCCCCGCCCCTCCCTAATCCGATCCTCCTTCTGGTCAAGGTATCATTATCAGTGATTAAACCACGCTACGTAATTTCATAATCGATTGACTGCACCGCCGCCCCCACGTAACCGTGCAATCACAGGAAATGAGACATATTAGACAAGAAATTGGGAGAGATCACGATAGCCATATGAGCGGAAACATACGAGAAGTTGAAATCGTGAGAAGAATCTATAACTGCTTTATGAGTTAAACTCAAAGAATATGAAACGGAAAACGAAATGCAATTATTGCGATGATGATTCCTTGCCCCACATGAGAGTGAAATGAGGAGAAGATATATATTGGCTAATCAGTGGAAATGATAGGTGGAAATGGGGGAACTCATTTCACAATTTCACATTGGAATGATTAGCCTTCTTCGACCCTCTCTCCCCGATGGGTTTGAACAAAACAAGGAATCATGAGCAAATACATAGTATGATCTTAAAAGTAAATTTCAGAATATATTTATATTTATAAATATAAATATATTCTGAAATATATATATATCAACATCCGCTAAGTCTTTTAGCGTCCGACTGTGAGGTTGAATAAGTTAACTTTTATAACCAGTATAAGTAACTAGGAAGGGCGTATCATTAAAGGGAGGGGGTACTCGAAAGCGTAATGGAGAGTAAACTGGGGGATCGATTGGGGATTAGTGCTCTTCCTGGCTATAATACAGCTGGCTAAAGAAATGCTGCGGTTATATATTTAATGGAAATATATAATCGGAGGCCAGTGCATGCTGCATGCTTATAATTTATTGGATGGGAAAATCAGGAAATGATATTATACTAGGGATGGGCAGAACAAGCTTAACTTACTTGAATACCATCTTCTGGGGGAGCTACTTCCTGCACCGCGGTTGCCGAAACTGAAAAAACTGCGAAGGCAAAAAAGAGAGGGGTGCACTGTGTGCACAACCGTACACTAATTGTCTCATAAAATGCCGCCCTCTCTCAACCGGCAAGGAGTGTTAAAGTACAGTCGGACCCCGATTTAGGGACACCCTCGGGGGAAAGGCTCTTGTCCACTAAATCGGGGTGTCCACTAAATCGGGGTCAAATAAGGTTAGTTTCCTATATCGGGGAAAAAATCCTGTCCCTAAATCGGGGTGCCACTAAATCGGGGGCCCCTAAATCGGGGTCCGACTGTAACACCTATAGCCTTCCCTATTCATCAAAATTTTTTCCCTGCCCTGCTACTTTGTAAAAAGGCATAGCAGGGTTAGAATTCGAAAACGACATTTTGGTATACTAACTAATCGGTAGAGGGACATTTTTTGGTCACACTTTCGTTGCGAGGGGCAACCTCGCGGTGCGCACGATCTGACACTTGCGGAGTAACATGCGCACACGCAAACAATTGAAATTTTATGAGGGGCGCGCGGCTATAAACTGTAACGCGCAGCAAAATTTGTTTTATATCGGCCGCACGTTTTGATTGGAGAAATTGAAATAAAAAGAAAATTGAAAAATTGAAAAGAAAATTGAAAAATCTGTTCTGCGTTTTGTTCAAAAATTCGAAAAACACAAATCCCCATTTTGCGGACAGCTTACTCGTTGGGCGAGTTGAATGGCAAATCGAAGAGGGCAGGGAAACGTAGCATTATGGATACATAATGCAAATAATTCTTGTTGAAATTCAAAAATGTGCACCCTAGAATATGTTTACATTATAACTAGAGGGGAATCATCTTAGAATAACATCTTGAATGAATGCAGAGCTTCCACATCCGGCCTAAAATTGTGCGAATGTTTGCGATCCAACGCAAATATTTGCAATTGATTGCAATTAGTTGCGATAAATTGCAATTGCGATAAAATGCGATTGTTTGCGAACAAATGCCATCGCTTGCTAATAAATGCAATGTAATGCAAAAAAATTCAATATTTTGCTACTAAATGCGATCTCATGCGAATAAATGCTAATTGATTACGGAGCGTGTCTATTTTTTTGCCACCTTCGCAAAATATCGCAAAATATTGCAAATCATCGCAAGTCATCGCAGACATTCGCAAACATTCGCAGACATTCGCATAGTTTTCGGCCAATTGCGGAAGTACTGCTCTGACTCTTCGCAAAGTTTCGAGTCATCAGATTGCAGCTAAAGATGTCGTCTAGATATCCTAGAAGTAGAGGGCACATTTTTGAGATTTTGTTTCAAAACAGCCCCAAATGGACAAATAGGAAGGCAGCACGTAAAAGCCTGCCAGCGCCCATGTTGCACGTGCCGGGTACCGGACAAAAACTCGAATGGACGATAACTCGAACTCGAACTCGAAAATTTCGGACTATAACTCACATTTTGAAAATCTCGAATCTAGGTGAGTTATAGTCCGGATCTGGTGACTTTTTGTCCGCCCCACTATTTAGGGTGAGTTAGAGTCCAAAAGGACATTAACTCACCTCTCATGGGAACTCGAGATTGCGGCCGATAGGCCGGAAACGAGAGTTCACTGGTTTATATTCCCTTAGTAGTGTTAGGGTTATTGTTTGGGTTCAAGGTTATAGGGCTGTATTAGGGTTGGGTTGGGTTTTACGGTAAAAACCAGGTGAGTTTCAATTTCGACATTTTGTCCTAGCTATCGACTTTTTGTCCTAGCAAAAAGTCGAAAATAAAGCGGACAGAAACTTTCTGTCCGCTTTATTTCACTTTCTGAGAAAGTCACCAAAAAATAAAAAGTCGACGCCAATTTTCGGACAATAACTCACTTTCGAGTTACAGTCCAGGTGAGTTACAGTCCTAGAGCCCACGTGCCAGTGCGCCGCACACAACAGGCGTTCACAACTGAACGCCTGCTAATTTGAAGAACCGACCAAACTTTTCAGTGTGATTCAGTTTGGATCTTCAAAGCAATTGTTTCGAAGATCCTGGTGTGATCGCGCCCTCAATTAGGGACAGGGGGGCCGCGCATTCAGAGAGGTCGCGCGGCGTTGTATTTGCACGTGACAATCGAGATCAAGTTCCTGGCAATCTTAAGACTTGAACCCGGGAGCGTTGGAAAGATAATTTCAAGACCTTTTCAACGCAACCAAAATCAATTCTTTATCTTATCAGGAACAGGAGATATGAGCGAAAACGGATAGCACACTGTCAGGCCAATGCTCTGACCACAGTTCTCGCGCGCTCCGCGAAATGAGAATAGGGTCAGGCCAATGCTCTGACAGATAGCACACGCAAATCGACTTTTTTAAATGCAGGGCCCCCTGTCCCAGCTTGATTAAAAAATTCGACTTTACACGCTGTTAGATATACCGTTAATTTTCTATTTTGGGAGAAGTTTATCTCCCGGTAAATTAATGATTAATTGAGGTATAATTAGGTTCTTCATGTCAACATCTTATAGATGTCTGCAATTCACCACAGTTAAAAATACGAATTTCCTCCTTTTAAAAGGGCAATGATCTGGATTGGAAATCACTTATCGACCACGGCTACATGTGCATTGATCATTTATCTACGAGAAATTATAGGGAGTTTCAAAAATATTTTTTCCTAGATAAATGACCAATGCACAGCTATAAGCTGTTTGTGAGTTGTGGTCGAATATTTCCAATACATCTCATTTTGAGAACCGCCGCAGAGCATTGGCCCGGCAGTTTACCGAGATAGCCCTCAGCTCGATTCTATCACCAACCTACCCAGATCGGCAGATCATTATCTTCATGAAGATAATGATCTGGGTAGTTTGGTGATAGGCAATAATTCCTCTGCAGACCACTTTTTCAGTATCTAAATCCTGAATGTTGTTGAATGCACCACTCCTTCCCCCATGGCACATAGCTGTTTTCATTTTCTACTTTTGAATTATAAACCACCCCCCCTGCTGATATTTCCCGCAGTCTACTGTGGTATATCAAATAATTCCCTCCCTCTGTTTTCACACCTTTCATAATTCCCGGGGTCGTTTTATAAGAAATAACCACGGCTAGTAAAGTGATGAAATTTGATAATCCCCTACGGGGATTATCACACGATATTCCCCTCGTCACTCCGTTCCTCGTGGATATCGTATTGATATACCAGCCTAATAGGCTGGTATATCAGATTTCATCCCTCTACTAACCGGGGTTATCTATATTATAAACCACCCCCTCTGCTGATATTTCCCGCAGTCTACTGTGGTATATCAAATAATTCCCTCCCTCTGTTTTCACACCTTTCATAATTCCCGGGGTCGTTTTATAAGAAATAACCACGGCTAGTAAAGTGATGAAATTTGATAATCCCCTAAGGCACCAGTTAGAGATTCCCAGGCATCAGTTCCCAAGCACGGCAGTTGCCAAGGTCGGCAAGCAAGTGAGTGCTGACGGTGCGCGCTAGTACTACTTTCCATACAATTTACGTCACGCGCAGCAGTGTCACATGGTTCCCACAGAACCATCTGCACATGATGGCCGGGCATGCAGGAACGCGCCGTGCCCTGATATCAGGGAGCGTCCCCCTGATATCAGGGGGACGCTGGTGTAACTGGTGTGTAACGGGGATTATCACACGATATTCCCCTCGTCGCGTTGCTCCTCGTGGATATCGTATTGATATACCACCCTGAAAGGGTGGTATATCAGATTTCATCCCTCTACTAGCCGGGGTTATCTATATTATATTTGTTTGTGCTTCCGTGATGAATACTTAAATTTCATACTCAACTCTTTTAGTTTCACGATATGTTGGTATTTGTTACACTTCTTACGGGAGTTATTGGATTGGCGAGTGTATTGGAGGCCTCCGTTTCCAGTTTCCTGTCCACAACAACCCCTGTGTCTAACACAGGAACTGCAACCCCAGATAATAAGTGTGAACTAGTGGAGGTTGGTGGATACCTCCACGAACAGTGTACTACAACATACTACAAATGCCCACTATCAAATTCTGTGTACAGGAAGCACTACTCATGGGGCAGTAATTGTTATGTCATTAGATTCAGCAACTTGTGTCCTTCTGATCCAGGGTTCTACCAGGTATGCATGGGCACGGTGGTTGTACTGGTTACAAGGAACTGGGTGGGACACCTTTACTCTGTGGAACATACGCCTGTCAAGTTAATTATGCTAGTAGATTCGGTTATGCTGGCATATTCTACGAAACTAAATTTCGTTGTCACGACGGTGACTGTAAAAACACTGAACTGAACATGGTTGGATGCAGCAGTGTGGTAAACACAACATGTGATGGCAAATGTGATGTTCATCTGTGTTCCGATGAATCACATTGTAATGGTGTAAAATATGGTGTTCGGTGTGAGCGTCTATTTTCTCATTTGCGGTATATCCCACCGGGGTGGATCTGTGATGGAAAGGAGAACTGTAAACATGGTGAAGATGAGGTAGGATGTAATAACTTGAATGTTGCTGATCACACCACCTGTCAGCATAAACATATAAACAAGACCATACTGATCCAAGATAACATGAGATGTTTCCATCCCGAATGGTCCGCTTGTGTAAACAGACAGGATCAGACAAACTGCAGCGATCCTGAAAGGGTTACGATGCAATGCTTGTCCCAGGGCTTTCCAACTACCATTTCCATTTGGGGTTATTGTCTTGGTTCCGGTGATCAACTTTGTGATGACAACTACAATAACGTGTGTGTGGAACAAGAACCCGGGTGCACTATTCACAAGGGGCAGCTGTGTGATGGACATTATGACTGCAAAAATGGAGGAGATGAAACTTGTAAAGATATAGCAGAAGTGACCTGCATCAGAAGATTTCAATCTCCACACGTGGAGAAGAACGTCTCCCTTCTAATACCGTTAGACTGGATCATGGACGGGCAAGAGGACTGCCTCGATGGATTGGATGAAGATAAGGGTAGGTGGAAGATATGCGGATCTGACTATTACGCCAGGTATCAAGAGAAAGAGACTGAATGTGAGGAAGTCCTTCTCTGTCCTTTGGAGAGAAACTATATTGACTTGAATAAACTTTGTGATAGAATAAACACGTGCTCGTTTGAGGAAAAGCTGTGTATCGCAGCTCGGCAAACTGACACTGATGTTACAAGTCTGGTCGATAGTATTAACAATGGCAATGAATACTACATTCAGCATTGTTTTCCAAAAGGGGCTGAAGATCTGGAAATGAAACTAGGAAAGTGCAATACAGTAAAACATACTGCTGGACTCGTCAAAACTGTTCTCAAGGTTGAAAACCCCATATTCGTAAGGATTCCTGAGACAAAGGTCGATTGTTCCCATCTTTTTGGTGCGAACTATGTCTATGCAGCATGCAACAACATCTGTCTGAATGCCGAATGTCCCCTAAAGAAAGTACAGGGAGACACATGTATCAATAGAAAGGAGTCTACAGTAGTCAGAGCCCTGGCAGCGACTGACTTTCCTAGCACAGCAACACTGATAAAAACGGCACATATTCCCGGATTCTACGACAACAAAATATTCCCATGTGATAACAAGAATTGTATGTCCTATCGGGATGTCTGCAACCTTAGGGACGAGTGTGGTGATGGCTCTGATGAGGAAAACTGTTCAAATCAATTCCGGTGCAAAGACAGAGACCAGTTGGGGCTCGTTGTCCTGTCTCAAGTTTGTGATGGCGTGGTGCACTGCCGTGATTTTTCCGATGAGTGCTTCGACGGTTGCCACTTAAACAAGAATATCTTCGGGACCGATTTTCTAAGATATGCAAGTCCGTCTATGGGACCCCTACTAAAATATAGTTCGACGCGACGCGACGCGCGATCGATGAACGATCGATAAACGATCGATAAACGATCGATAAACGATCGATATCGATCGTTTATCGATCGTTCATCGATCGCGCGTCGCGTCGCTTCGAACTATATTTTAGTAGGGACTACTAGCCACATCATTGAACACTGTTGCACTGATTAAATCGGTTTGGGAGTTACGCCAACAAGATACGTACGCAATGTTCCTCAATAAATCGGCCATTGTTTTGATAAATCTTGGTGATCTGATGATCGGTGTTTACCTACTGCTGATATCCTACTTTGACTTCACCTACAAAGCTGGTGACAACTACTGTCAAGACAAATACCAATGGTTTAGCTCCAGTGAGTGTTCCTTCCTTGGAGTTCTGAGCACCACTGGATCGCAACTGTCACTCTTCGCAATGACAATGCTAAGCATGAGCAGAGTGGCAAACATAGGAAACTTGTTCCAACGGGAATGCTCTAGCTTCAAGTCTGTCACCAAGCTTGGGTTGCTGCTTGTCTCTCCAGTTCTGGCAAGCATCCTGATTGCGGTTACACCTATATTGCCATCTACCGAGGACTACTTTGTCAACGGGCTGTACTATCACAGATCACCGCTCTTTATTAGGCCCGCTACTAAGATAAACCACTACTCGGCGTTTAAGGAGTACTTTGGAGGGCGGTTAGGGTCGTGGAAGAATGCTGCATCCTCCTGGGCAGCTATCCGTTCAACAGTCATGGAAATGATCTCGTCAGATAGAGGTAATCAATACAGTCGGACCCCAATTTAACGTGCTGCTCGAGAGAAAAGCGTTTTGCCCGGTAAATCGGGTTGCCCGGTATCTCGGGACCAATTAGTAAACATAGTAAATTTTATCCTCCCGATAAATCCGGGTTTCTGTAAATCAGGGTCCGATATAAGTAATTTCTGTTCGTGTATGCATGTACAGTCGGACCCCGATTTAGGGACACCCTCGGGGGAAAGGCTCTTGTCCACTAAATCGGGGTGTCCACTAAATCGGGGTCAAATAAGGTTAATTTCCTATATCGGGGAAAAAAAATCCTGTCCCTAAATCGGGGTGCCACTAAATCGGGGGCCCCTAAATCGGGGTCCGACTGTAGTACACTAGTGTATTCTTTCAAGTACTACTTGATCAAGTTCTAATTTTCTTTCAGGAATACCGTATAGAACAATCCATTTTTATGGTAATGACGGAGTTTGTATTTTTAAATACCTTGTCACCCGTGACGACCCGCAATGGATATTTTCAACGTCCATCCTTCTGTTGAATGTCCTGTGTTTTATCTTCATCTTGGTTAGCTACGGATACATCAATTTTAAAACCCAGCAATCTAGCCGGAATGTAGGAGCTGCGATGGCTCGGCGAGGCACTAGGAGAGCTTTACAAGCAAAGATATCTGCAATAATCCTGACGGATTTTTTCTGTTGGGTCCCATTGAGTATTGTTTCACTTCTTCATCTCACAGAAGCTGTAAATGCGTCAACTTGGTATCCCTTCTTCTCAATTCTTATAATCCCCATCAATTCGGTGATCAATCCCTTGCTGTACGACTCAAATTTCTTCTTTGGTCTTCTTTGTCTGCCAGCACGGGCTATACATTGGAGTACACGAACACTAATCACGTCGATACATAATTCCATCAATCAGCAACGCACGGAGCCGATGGAGTAGAGTACTTCCCCTCCCCAGGAAACGGAACTTTGAAAAGGATTGGCAGTGAATGCGACTTTTATTGACACAGACATTTAGAGTTTAAATTATCAGGATAACAAATCCTTCCCCTAATCTCAATCTCAATCTCAATCCTGTAGGATTGTATCCTTTTTCAGTAAACCCCTCGCCGATTCTCATAATAGGAACAGCTCTATTAATGAAAATGAAGCGGCAACAGTCGAATAAATAGCTCGTGAGACTAATGATATTGCTAATATTGTAAAATTACCGCAAAGACTCTTTACTCCATTACCAGTATAAACTAAAATAGTATACGTTTAATTATCTTTGAAAGAGAATTAAACGTATATTACCTATTTTAGTTTATACTGGTAATGGATGCAGTGATAATTTAAGATTTTCATTTTGCTAAAAATATAAACAAACAACACTTCATCATGTTTGATGCTACATGAGATGTGGTTGAACAATTTAGGGTGTGTACATGTAATGGCTGTAATGGCTGCTTCTTGTTGTAGGGTCAATCTAATTAACTGAACAAGTATCAGCTAGCGTGGAAGAGGCCGAGGAACCGTACCAACACGCCGTGAGGCGCTAGGCCGTGGCCGCAATTCTTCTACAAAATTTGTCTGCTGCACCGAGCAAGATATCACCGTCCATTTATTTCATGAGAGTGTGGTGAAATGTCCCAGTACATCTTTAGATCTTCAAATGTATACAGGAGGTATTATAGACTCAACTCTCTAGAGTAAGCGACATCGATTATAGCGCGTAAGGACATGAATAACACAGTTCATGATCGCAACATTTAAACACGTGATCACAGAGACTGTGTTTAATTGTCGCGGCTTCTTCTAAGATAGAGGGAGGTAACACAAGCGGCTACATTACCTAGCTTGAGAGTGGGAGAGCTGCGTTTTGTCGCCTTTAACTGGGCACATGCGTTCAGTCGTTAGTTTCCCTCTTGGCAAGAGTCTTGCTACGTTTTTGTTCATCGAGTTCCCTCTGTCAGAGCTTTGGTCTGACAGAATTTCTTCGACTAACGAGTTCGAATACTGGTACCTGCAGTGCTCAACAGAGTTATCTGAAGACACGTCATGTGACAAAATTTAACCCAATATCTAGCCCTGTCTCTGACCTCGCTCTCTCGCTCTCTCTCTCTCTCTCTCTCTCTCTCTCTCTCTCTCTCTCTCTCTCTCTCTCTCTCTCTCTCTCTCTCTCTCGCGTGTAATTCCTGATGGTGGGGGATGGGATGTCGGCGATATCGCTTGCGAAAGTCCCTTGTAGGCTTGACGTTGGCAAGCCCATGCACCCTGGAGATAGAGATAGATAAGACACGTCATGTGATGATCTCACTTTAATGTTGCAATGGGTCTGGAACACACTACAGAGAGTATACCATGTTGTTTTTAAAAACGAGAACCTAGAACAAAGCTTCCTCTCTATTTCCTATAAGCTTGCCGTTCCCTAGCTTGCATTGTCTATACCTATTGTCTAGCTAAACGTTACCTCCACATTTTCCCGATTCTTGCTTTTCACATTTGGAATCCTCCGACCCTCTGTTAGCTATGTTTTTGCTCCTAGTTCTACTGGCGTCCCTGTTGTCCACTTCAACTGCTCGGATTATTTCCTACCCGCTGCCCCAATCCACGGAAAACTACATCCGACTGGATGTCAACCAAGACGCGTGGCAGGAATTTACTGTCGCTGGCTGGGTCAACTATACCACCGATAAAAGACCAGCGATCTTCAGCTATGCAAAGCAGGGGAATGGCAACGAGATGACTCTCTGGTTTCAAACTGATTGTGAATTTAGACTTACGGTTGGAAATGATAAAGTCTTCACAACATCCCTTTGTGCAAACGTCAAACTCGGTATGTTGATTTAGTAAGAATACAACCGGAACTCTCAGGTGATTTTATTGAGTAAGAATTTCTGTTTTTTGTTCCTTCGCAACTCAAACTCTCCTAGGTGATTTGATTGATAAGAATTTCTGATTTTGTTGCTAAGCAACCTCTCTCAGGTGAGTGGATACACCTCGCTGGGGTATGGTCCAGTGCAACTGGAGAGGCCCGTGGATATGTGAATGGAGAACTTGTTGTCAACGGAACTTTGCAGAAGGGTTACGAGATGAAAAATGAAGGAATATTGATTATCGGTCAGGTAAATACTGGGTCATGAATGAATTAAATATGTAATAACAGTTGGACCAACGTAGTTTTGTTTGTGAGCAATAAAATAACTTTCAATTCCGTTTTCTTCCCTACCTAGGACCAGGACTCGTACGGAGGTGGATTTCAAAGCAGCCAAGCGTTTGCGGGTGATCTGGCTGATCTCTTCTGGCTGAGGACTGCCCTAACTCCTGACCAAATTGTAGCCCTCTACACTGGTTCCCTGTCCCCTGAGTCCTTCTCAGCAGGAGAGATTATTGTCAGTTGGCAGGGTATCTTATCTGCTACTTTCAACGGAGATGTTACACAGCAATACAATGTTGAGAAAGGTATAATATAAATGGGATGAATAATCGCCCTTTAAACTCCCATATAAAGGTTTGACCTGCTTGGATTCAGTCTTCAGGAAAGTTCATTCATTAAAACACAAAAATTATATTTTTGTCAAGTAAATGCAACTCAGATATATGCTGTTATAGCAAAGAATTTAACGATGTGACTGTACTTATATCGATAGGTGAGCATCTTGATGCTACACTGCTGTCGCTTGTAGTGGAGCAACTGTAACGCATTACCGTAACTAGTAAAACCCTCGATCACAGTTATCTCTCACTATATCTTAGAGATATGCCACCGTCACGACGGAATTATGCACCTCACACCACCTCTACACTGCCCACTGATGAACAGATTAGCGAATTTGTTGCATCTACAATACCTACTTCAACCCGAGCTAATACGAAGTCTGGGTGGGGAGGTTCGCTGCTTAAAGTGCAGTATACAATCTATAATAGAGCTATGGATATCTGATGACCTAATTACATATAGATCATTGCTTTGTCACTTATGATGAGGCTTGCGAGAAAACAAGAGGAAGGCGCCAAGGTTGGGTCTCAAAACAATAGGATGGTAGCTACTAGCTAGTACCAAAAACCAATTAAATTAAGGAATAGGGTACGGTATGGATATCCCGTTGTTGGCAGTTTTCATTGTAGGAATCTATTTCAAGGTAAAACAAAAAACAATATATTTCACGGTATTACTCTGAATTTCTTTGAATATATCTTTATTTTACTACTCTAAATTACCATATTTTTCACACAGGTCTATTCTAACATCAAGTTAAACTGGAGGATAGAACATGGAGCAGGCCATGTTCTCAACGAGATAATTATAGTCCGACAGTACCTTACCATGAGGAGGATGCCGACGTTATAACTAAGAGTATCGGGACTAACATGGGTCATCCGGCCGACCAATGTGCTGATTCAATCAGCACATCAGTGATTGCAATGTGATTGCCAGCGACATCCTCCCTTAAACTCCTGACTGGGGCTAAAGGTGTACGGCAGGCCGCCTATAACGGATACCTTTATTGTGGCAACAGGAAAACCCATCAGGGCCAGCACTGGGCACGGGAGGAATCATTACCACCATCTCATACTATACCACAATGCAAAACACACTCCGCATTAAGACAAATACCACTCCATCACTTTTACTTTATCCAATACTAAATCTCCCCCCTCAGAAATCGGAAAGAGGGTGGAGCTTACTGCTTACTGTCTCCTAAATCTGGCACGTATGATCACAGAGCAGGATATCAACAAAATCATCATGGACTTATCGTTCCATGAACTTTAGATCACCCATTTCATAATCGCTCACTACGACAAAAAGATACTCCTCCGTTCTATTGAACATAGGATGGAAATGCAGGTCAGGAGTGTCGAATCGCTCCAATTCTATCACCATCCTATCACTCTCCTCAGTATTTGCAACACAAATATGGTGTTGTGAGTTGTCCTTCATTGTAAGGAGAAGGGGACCCGGGACAGTTCACATCACAAAATGTCCTTGAATTGACGAAGAAGTTCCAATTGTGGCTGTTCAACTGGATTCCCAAGTCCTCTTGGAATGAACCCATAGTTATTATTATTATTATTATTATTATTATTATTATTACTAGAAGTTGCTACCTATCGATCAACTAAAACAGGCACGGCAGTGTCAATCAAATACACCGAGATATTTCCCCAAAATCGAAGTTTAGTTTAGAAATCAACAGTTTTAAGATGGCATATCGCCAATATCCTTCCTTCTCAGAAAGTATCAGGACTATGGTAACTGTAAACGGTATTAATCCAATTCCTCCTCGAGCCCCATTTTCCTCATGATAACAAACTCCAGGGAGGGAAGATGATCAGGTGACATATTGTATCTGCTGACAAATAACTGACACGCCCGTGCTATCGACTCCGACTGAAAACATGGGTGAGGGTAAGCATAATAATGCACTTGATGATCTGATTAGGTTCTATTGTTCGAACTTCTATTGGCCGTGAGCTGAGGGGCGTGAGAGGTGTACATGTTGGGATAAAAGGTTGTAAATATGGGCACAACGCCGAGGGGACAAGGCAGCATAAACCACATACTGATCATCACGTGCGGTTAGGACATTTGGAGAAGCGTGAGGCCCACCCATGGTTGATACATGTACCGTTCACTAACCCAATTCTACCCTTGTAAGTCTCTCTATTCCACTGGATACATCCGGCCGCCCTGTAACTTCGAAAGAAAAGGACAATATCAGCTTTTTGCTTGGCGAGATGGAACACGGCGTTATCATCCTGGACCAAATACCCAGACCAGATACCCGGACCAGGCCACGCCAGACCAGATACCCAGACCAGGCCAGACCTGACCAGATACCCGGGTCTCTCCCACAGGAAAGAAGAAGATCAGGAAAAGGGGGATATCAACGAGGATGGATTCCTATATCACCCCGGATCTGATAATTGGTCGACCAGGAGAGAGTCTCCTCCCACCATCTCTTTGGCCAGAATGAAACAAGCAAGGGATTCGTAAGTAGAATAGAAACAGAACCCTGTTGATAACTAATAACTTCTCTACACTCATAGCCAACGAACCCCCCCTCCCCAACCCCACAAAACTAACACCAGACCCCTACCCCCCAGAACACACTCAAAAGGAGGATGCGTGTTCCTTTGTACGTTGACGCGGATGAGCTAAACACAAATCGTCTGCCAACAAAATTAAACGAACCAAATCTTTATTTCACTCAAGGATACTCTGGTAAGAATCAAGACCGTATTTCCTTTGAAGTTATCGTATCTCGGTTATTGATAGACAACCTTACCCCTGCAGTTGAATGGTAAAGCCATTGAGGGACTACTTTCCTGAAAATGCCACTCTACCAATGCATGGACATCGAGCGGACCTCCAGAGAAACGTCAATATAAGAGCCTGCACACAATTGATCCTAAGGACATCCTCAATGCAATATGAAGGAGGAGGCTGTATTCATGTAAGGGGTTTTTTAACTTCGATAGTGAGTGAGGCTTTTCGAGCTGAACTTTTTTGTAGCTGCTGACTGTATAAGATTCAGCAAGAACAGAACTTTATACTCTTATATCACCAGGAAGTTGGACCGATCGCTCAAGAAAGGGAACCGATTGAGGACGCTGGCTAAAGCAAAATCGAAAAGAGAGCTGTTAAACAAATTTGCCCAGCCCTGGTTTCCAAGGTATGTCCTCCACCCCATGCCAAGTTCAACCCAGGGCCCCGCACAGGGACAAGGAAATCCATCCAGAACCAGACATATACCCATCTAATACAACTTCATCATACATACTATTTTATATCTAAGTCCAATGTCATTCTCCTCCTCGTTGAAGCAGGCGCTGCCTTATGGAAACAAACAGTTGCAGTACAACCAATTTTTTCCCTGCCCGGGTGATTGCCGAAGGCAATCACCCGGGATGATCTTTTTAGCACGCACGTGCTAAAAAGATCATTCAGGGTTTAGAAATCAGCAGATTGTGTAGTTAACTAAAAGTGTCCGTCCGTCCGTCCACCGTTACACATAGTAACAAAGTCTGCTCCTTCATAAAACTATCAGCTCACACTTTGTTGATGCAACAAAGAAAATGATTAACACGCATTGTGGTGCGCAATTACTCACTCGTAACACTTCCTATTTTCACCCGAAATCACTTTGGGTACCCTACAGCCGTACCATGACGTGGAAGCAAGTCTTCCAAGCATGAAACTACTATCACAAAATTATTGTAAGTGACTGGAGTTAAGATGGGGTAAAGTTGAATCGTTTGGTAATTAACTAGGGTCTCCTAAGCAACAGCTGTCTTAGTTATCATAGCAACTGGCTTGGTTACCATAGCAACTGCTTTGATTACCATAGCAACCACCCTGGATACCATAGCAACTAACATCGTATCGGCCAAAAATTGCTCTTTGAGTGCAAAATTCATCGGGAAATCCAGTTTTTAAGCCTAGTCATCAATTTTGAACCCATCTGGGGCAGGGAAACACCGCATTATGAATACATAATGCAATAATTCTTGTTAAAGTAAGTGGATTTAATATATAATAGTATATTACTTTCTGCCAAACTAGTGTGCCTGGTTTTATGCTAAAGAGAAATATATTAATAATAGATACCGAACTGTAGATTATTTTGCACCAGAAAGTTCAGGCCTGAAGTTCTCAACTGGAGTGAAAAGGATATAGGCATAAGAACTCACACAGCCACTTGTGGAGTTTGGTAGCAATAAAAGGAGTGCCGTTATAGTGTACAACGACCAACTAGGAGCTATCAATAACCTCGCTGAGATATACGAAAAGGAGGACATCTGTGCTGTGCCTGAATGGGCTTCAGAACAGAAGGAGATTATCAATGGGCGGCATGACGCGGACATGGTGAGCCTTTTACCTGTCTGCAACAAGAACCATTGGATATTGCTAGAGTCTCGTGGCGGAGAATGCACTGTTCGTGATTCACTCCCAGGACTACCAGTGATTGATTGAGAGATGTCGTCGATCACCGACGAGGAAAAAGAAGCAAAGACTAGACAGCATTGTCTTTGCTGACAAAAATCCGTTGAATGTCATCAACAATTTGGCAACGAACAACATGTTCAGAGATATGAAGAACTAAATGTGCTACCTAAGAGTTATAAGAAAGGCAAAGGTGCCATTCGGTGGGGCCATGGCTGCATGCAAGAGCACACACCATCAACCCCGAACCTTCTACCTGGTAACGGTTATGATGGCTGTGCTCCATCAGTTAAAAGAATAGGCAGGAGAAGCCGACAGATCCACTAATGCGTACAGCAAGTGGACTCTGGTGTACAATTATTATGTGGCAATCTGATACTTGTCCTCGAACATTTGCAATAATATTAGGCTGTCCAGTATTGATTGTCGTTGGGCTTTTATGGAAAAATGGTTTGAGATAGAGCAAAATGGACTTCACCACCGTTTTTCTCACGCGATTTTAGATCGGAATATCATGCTTGGTATCGGTATGTGGCCGTTCTCGGTTCCCAGCAGGCTATTTTCTCTACGCCACTCTTGTTGCCGCTGCATGGGGTTACCAATGTTTTTTAAACGCTGCTGGAAGAAAACTGGTACAGTTTCTTTAGCTCCCGTAGTGCTCAATCGATTGAAAATCGTCTAAGGATGAGGTATGTATGCGATTCGGGTCTTTACGCGTTCACTAATAACCTCTAAAACAGTAAATGTAACATGAAAAAGCGAAAAAGTTTGGCCCGTTTTGGGGACATGTTCAAAAACGTCAATTGGTCACTTTAAAAGTCAATCAATCACATAATTGGCTTCACTACGTCTTAGAACTTACTTAGAACTATCTTTTACTACAAAGTTTTTTATTATAAGCCAATCCTGATGAGACCCGGAAGTGAACGTTTCTAATTTTTACCAAAACTTTTTGGAGGCCCATTGCTCAGTGACAAAATAAAGATAGGATGTTTTATTACATCTTGAACGATAGGTAATTGTCCAATGAACAAGCTTGATGCAAAAAAACATCACTCCGGTACCATTTTTAAGAAGTACAGCAGCTTTAGTACTAAAACTCAAAAATCGCGATTTTCCAAATGCAGCGGCAAGAGGAGTGGGGTAGAGAAAATAGCCTGCTGGGAACCGAGAACGGCCACATACCGATACCAAGCATGATATTCCGATCCAAAATCGCGTGAGAAAAACGGTGGTGAAGTCCATTTTGCTTTATCTCAAACCATTGTCTCATAAAAGCCCAACGACAATCAATACTGGACAGCCTAATAGTTTTGTAGCTTAGCATACAATAATAAGGGTATTATGTTTAACGTTCGCTTCGAAAGAAAATTGTTATACATGTAACTACCTAAAAATAGGGGGTCTAGGGGTGGTTAGGTGGCCACTCTAAGTATATCATACTAACATACATATAATTGAAAATGATCCTATTTAAATATTATCACCCATTCTTCCTCCAGGATGGATCTGGTTTCTGAACTAGAGAAAATTTTAAGTGACGAGACTGGAACCACGGATGCCTCCACACAGACAGTTCTTGCACCGTCATACAACCCTTCTCTGGAGGAACTGGTTACGCTTATCCGACGACTCATAGCACAGCTGAGGAGACGTGAGAGGAAAACTCAACTCGGGTTGCGCAAGGTCAAGGAAACTTTATATAAGTCCAATGTCATTCTCCTCCTCGTTGAAGCAGGCGCTGCCTTATGGAAACAAACAGTTGCAGTACAACCAATTTTCAAAGTAAGTGGATTTAAATAAATACTACTTTCTTGCCAGTGTACCTGGTTTTATGTAAGAGAAATATATTAATAATAGATACCGAACTGTAGATTATTTTGCACCAGAAAGTCCAGGCCTGAAGTTCTCAACTGGAATGAAAAGGACTCTTATATGGACAAGAACTCACACAGCCACTTGTGGAGTTTGGTAGCAATAAAAGGAGTGCCGTTATAGTATACAACGACCAACTAGGAGGTATCAACAACATCGCTGACCCACCCAGAGTATCTGGTAAGCTAATAGAAAATAACCGTCCGTTCCTTAATATTTAATAAGGGAAATAAATTGACAACTATTAATCAAATCACATTTTCATATATATACGAAAATGAGGACATATGTGCTGTGCCTGAATGGGCTTCAGAACAGAAGGAGATTATCAATGGACGGAATAACTCGGACATAGTGAGCCTTTTATCTGTCACAAGAACCATATTTGGATATAATTTCGTGGCGAAGAATGTACTGTTCGTGATTGACTCCCAGGACTAGTTGATATTTCCTCAATATTACAAAATCTTCATTTTGATGGAAGAGTGCATTTTGACGCAGTGCCTGTTCAGTTGAATTCTGACGATTGCGGTGTACATGTAATAATGAATGCATTGAGGGGCATGGGAATTTATTCCACATATCCCAAGACAGTAAGGGGAGACACATGGGACTTGTTGATAATGAATCGAATTACTGCTTGTTATGCGAGGTAGAAATGAATTGAGCTTTGTGTAGCGCATGGAACAGTTTACTTAGTAGTTAGTTCCGCATCTCAATTACCATGTGTTGGCTTGTGTAAAATTTGGCACCCATGATTTCAACCGGAAACTATGGCCAGGGCGAACAGGAGGGGGAGCATTTCTTCAGAAATGATATGTTGTCGAGCACCCCGAAGTCGGTGCGATCAAGCACCATCATCACCACCACCACCGCCAGCCCGATCCTCTCATCAGAGGACACTAGACCAATCGTCGTTGGTAGGAGTCGTTGGTAGGCGAGGTAGGCGTCGTTGGTAGGCGAGGTAGAAATGAATTGAGCAAAGAATAGACAGCATTGTCTTTGCTGAAAAATTCCGATAAATGTTATCAACACTTTGGCAACAAACAACATGTTATTATTATTATGAAGAGGGTTATAAAGAGGGTTACCACTGGCAAGCCCAAAGAAAAGCCGAATGTGCTACCTGAAGTTATAAGAAAGGCCATTTGGTGGGGCCATGGCTGCATGCAAGAGCACACACCATCAACTCCATACCTTCTACCTAAAGTAACGGTTGCAGTACAACCAATTTTTAAAGTAAGTGGATTTAAATATATACTACTTTCTGCCAGTGTTCCTGGTTTTATGTAAGAGAAATATATTAATAATAGATACCGAACTGTAGCATATTTTGCACCAGTTCAGGCCTGAAGTTCTCAACTGGAGTGAAAAGGATATAAGCACTCTATATGGACAAGAACTCACACAGCCACTTGTGGAGTTTGGTAGCAATAAAAGGAGTGCCGTTATAGTGTACAACGACCAACTAGGAGGTATCAACAACATCACTGAGATATACTAAAAGGAGGACATCTGTGCTGTGCCTAAATGGGCTTCAGAACAGAAGGAGATTATCAATCGACGGAATAACTCGGACATAGTGAGCCTTTTACCTGTCACAAGAACCATTGGATATTGCTGGAGTTTCGTGGCGGAGAATGTACTGTTCGTGATTGACTCCCAGGACTAGTTGATATTTCCTCAATATTACAAAATCTTCATTTTGATGGAAGAGTGCATTTTGAAGCAGTGCCAGTTGAATTGTGACGATTGCGGTGTACATGTAATAATGAATGCATTGACGTGTATGGGAATTTATTCCACATATCCCAAGACAGTAAGGGGAGACACATGGGACTTGTTGATAATAAATCGAGTTACTGCCTGTTAGGCGAGGTAGAAATGAATTGAGCTTTGTGTAGCGCATGGAACAGTTTACCTAGTAGCAGTTGCGCATCTCAATTACCATTTGTTGGCTTGTGTAAAATTTGGCACCCATGATTTCAACCGGAAACTATGGCCAGGGCGAACAGGAGGGGGAGCATTTCTTCAGAAATGATGTGTTGTCGAGCACCCCGAGGTCGGTGCGATCAAGCACCATCATCACCACCACCGCCAGCCCGATCCTCTCATCAGAGGACACTAGACCAAACGTTGTTGGTAGGATTACCCCGAGGCAGTCCACCAGCAGTCTACCGGTTACTAGTGAACCTCCTAACTTTCAAGTTAGCCCTCAAGGCAGTCGACCGGTTAGCCCTTATAGTCTTGCAGGCAGTAGCCCTACACACCCCATCAGTAGCCCTCCCCGCGACACAACTCCCCACCAAATGAAACGAAGTAAGTAGTCATGTTAGGCGTATGATCAAGGATGATAGACAATTAACGAGGCAACCCCATTTTTATAATTTTATAACCACATTTTTTATTTCATTTAATGAAGTCCTACGTTTCAATTAATAATTCCTCCTTGAATACAATGAAGGAAACTATTGTGGGGAGCAGAAATATTGGACTTTGTGTACTACTCGTAATAGAACATACAACAAACATTTATTCAATAAATCCTATACTATTGGAATATGAAGCAACACCAGCTGGCTAGGAAACCTTTACGAAAAGGTGCAACAATAGAGCAAAACAATATACTTGAACGGAACTAAACGGAAGTCTATCAAACTGTAATTCCCATCAACGTGTAATTCCCATCGGAATTACAGTTTTGTTCTGCAGAACAAAACTTTAATTCCCTAAGTTGTTTTTATTACGCCGAATATAGGCATTACACGAGGAACCTTGACTACGCCGACCCACATGCCAAAAGCCAACAGTAAGTATTACATATAATCTTATTGAACCTGTATATAAATGTGTAAGTTTGTGTGTGAGTGTGACACGGTTGAATTAATTTCACCCCTAGGGTGTATGAATGTTGGAGCATTAATTGTGTCAAATACACACACGACAGTTTAAGCTTTCGGTCTCCTCAGTCCTCTGTCCTAAATATCATAACATTTAAGGTGGCTGAAAAATAAGAAGAATGAGTACCTGCAACGGAAAAGAGCCAGAGAAAATGGTAAAGATGTAGTAAATCCTATACTATTGGAATATGAAGCAACACCAGCTGGCTAGGAAGCCTTTACGAAAAGGTGCATAATTAGAGCATAACAATATATACTTAATAATAATAAATGGAGATCTGGAAATCGTACCGGAAGGTGGCAGAATATGTGCAGGAGAACGCAAGGGAAGTGTTTCCGACCTATTTCGATGAAAACTCAAAACCCAGCTCTGAAGCAAACCGTGCTGGGGCCACCCTGTTATAGTCTTAACAAACCTATTCAAAAACTTTTATAAGTGACCCATGAAAGTAACCCCTTTGATTCCCCTCTCCTTTCTAATTTTCACCCTCATTTTTAGGTGTGAAGTTACCAAGAGCAAAGAGGGCTCAAGTGCTGTCGGTCTATCAGAAGAAGTTACAGTTCAAGAGGAACTAACCAGACTGTAATTCCCACAAACTGTAATTACGTTGTTTTTATTACGCCCCGAATATAGGTATTATACCATCATTTGTATCATGTATACCCCATTCTGTATCATTATTTTAATTTTATAAGCACATTATTTTAGTTCTATAACCACATTTTTATTTCATTTAATTATGAAGTCCTGCGTTTCAATTAATAATCTTGAATACAATGACGGAAACAATTGTTTTAAATTCTATCGGGTTGAGGCTGCACAGCTGGGAATTGGGGCGGCAGTTGTACTCCACAACTGGCTCATTAGGAGGGGGATATTTTTCAAGACGACACCAAAGACCCCCACAGAGTCTTGTGGACAACTACCAGAACTGAAATTGGCACTGGCCATGCCAAGAGAGACCGTATAAGGGACTCATTCTAGGGGGCATGGGAACACTTGTTTTATGGGGAGCAGAAATATTGGACTTTGTGTACTACTCGTAATAGAACATACAACAAACATTTATTCAATAAATCATATACTATTGGAACGACACCAGCTGGCTAGGAAGCCTTTACGAAAAGGTGCAACATTAGAGCAAAACAATATACTCAATAATAATAAATGGAGATCTGGGAATCGAACCGGAAGGTGGCAGAAAATGCGCAGGAGAACGCAAGGGAAGTGTTTCCGACCTATTTCAATGAATTAACACAGCTCTGAAGGTGAGGGAGGATAGCAAACCGCAAAGCAGCCGAAACACAACACTTTAAGGATGTTAATCCCGGACTACACGGGGGGGGGGGGGGGGGGGGGTTCCAACCTATTTCTCTGAAGAAGTTTAACAAAAGGGTGGAACAGTCTTCCATCCTTTGATGATGTCTCCGATTAAAATATGTGTTGTCGAGGTTCTTGGTGGAAAACTTCGAAAAAGTGAAGCATAACACCGTGTACAACTGTGTCTCCGCAATCAACCGGCACTTTAAAGGGAAGATAAGGAAACACAGTGTTTTCCCGCAGACAAGGAATCGATTTTATGAAGCCAAACAAGAAAGGGGGGCCCCCTAAACCCCCAGATGGACATGACCCGCCACCAGCGGTGAGAGGGCTAGATGGACTGTTTAGGCAGTGCCATCATGGGGATGATTGCTCTTCGGCAAGATGTGCTGAGGATTATCTTTATGACAGGGGACAAGGTATACATTGGGAACCCCTGACTATTTTTTGTATGTTGCATTTGTAAGTTGTATTGTTTGTATGTTACTTATTATAGTTGTAAATTGTTTTGTAAATGTTTGTGGGTGTTTGGTTTTTAAACAAAGGTGTTGATATTTATAGATACGGATCGTCACATCGGAAGATAAGGAAACACAGTGTTTTCCCGCAGACAAGGAATCGTCCATCAGAACGGCGGAAGCAAGAAACTACCTGGATCTAATCGAAAGCTACGTTCACCTTCTAAAACAGGAGGATCAGGACACAGCGTGCTCCAACGATCGAGTCTAAAACCGTGCCCTCGAAAGAAGATCGAGATGATAACGGAGAAAGATGATGTGATGGATCCAATATTTAATATTTATAATTCACTGATTCACTAATAAAGAGTGCCGGTGATTTTTATCCCGATACTTATCGACAAGCAAGGTAAGTCATATTTAACTGGTCGTTTACAAGTATGATCATAAATTGTTTAATTTAGCGTTAAATATGTCATCCGTTAATATCATTGATTTAATGTTCCTTTACTTCTGTTATATCGTTCTGTATTTCCAAAGTCTTTGATCCATTTTAAATACCCAACCAGATTGGATCATATTGTTTCAGATATATATCTTATAACTGCCCTAATGTTCGATAGACCCATTTACATTATTAGAAAGCCGATCAGAAATGCCTATAGGATCACCACTTTCGAACTTGCGGACTCCATGCCAGCCCAGTCACCAGAACCCAGTCCCTTGCAGTTGCAATACCCATAAAACTAAATAAAACAGCGCCAAGAAGAGTGGAAAGAAGTTAAAGTTTTTCGTTAATAAATATTGTATTATTTTTCGTTAATAAATATTGTATCCTGTTAATAAATATTGTATCGTGTCAATAAATATTGTATCGTGTTTGTGGGACACACTGTGTGCAGTTGAAGAGAGGTGTTTCTAAAAAATAAACCCAGTAACTGTATTTTGAGAAAGAGTAATAAACAGCCTGTCATGAGTGAATAATAATGCACGTCCTCCGATTACGCTCGCACAGCACATTTCAAGTCCTACCCGGAGTCTTGCTACGACCTTGTATGCTGACTGGAGCGTCACTCCACAAAAGCTTGGCTCAAAGGTGCATCTTCGTTCAGGGCCCGGTATTCAAGAATGTTGCAATACCTGGTCCTCCAGTAAAGCAGCTTTTTCCAGAGTCTCCATCGCCAAGGGCTCTGGTAGCGGCTGAAACTTTAGTAATATTTGCATAAGCTGATATTGAAATTGATGTTTACACCGATGTATATAGTGACACGCAAACATGATATAATGACCGTCCCCCTCCGTTTACCGTCCCCTCCCCCTAACATACCCTACTCCCTTATAGCGTGTCACCAGAGATTGTATGACCTGCGGTGATTGCCTGGGGAAGGTGCCCTGCCGAAAATTCTACCCAATCGTCCAAACTTGCGTTTGAACTGAACACGTGTCGGTTATCTCTGATAGTAAACAACCTAGACCCAATGCCTAGACCGTCAGACTGCCCCAAGGCACATTGTGAAGTGGAATGGGCAAATAAACGGGGCATTCCCACCAAGAGGACTTAACAGCAGAATACCGAGGAGGCCCACCTCGAGGAAGGACTTTGTATTCATTCTTTCCTGATTTAACTTTTAAGTTTTATGGAATTCTTATTTTTACTAATACAGACATCTTTCCTTTAACTCATTTTCATCTTTTTGTTTTAACTTCAATGTTTATCATTTTTTGGTCACTGTTCCATCTTTTTTCACTGTTAACGTAACATGTGTGTTAATGTATTGAAAAGATATTTTAATCTTGAAATTAAATGATTATCTGTAATCTGACAGATTCGGATATTATAGCAATTAAATATCTTTCCTGTATAAAAAGTTTGTCATAGTGTCGAGATTGCTATTAAATATCGATATTGTTTCATATATTGTACACATTATCATATTAACCCCCGGACTTATTACCGGACAACACCTTACTGAATTAGTACTTAGCAAAGAGAAAGAGGCCACTGCCTCTGGTGGACAGCGGGGGCACAGAAGAAGTGTAAGCAGACGCGAGGTAGGGGTGCAAACAGAGGAACGCAGAGGGGGAAAGCAGCGTTGGACGCAGACGGAGGCGCCCAGCGGGGGGGAACTGGCACCGGCAGGGGGACACCAACCTATGATCAGATGTGGACTATGTAGCGGCTGGAGCCATAATAGGCTCCTATGCCTGTACAATAGGAACAATTATTTATAGGGGGGGGATAGACAGTAATATTCCCCCTAACTGTATTTTATATTTTTTACTTTATTATAAACTTATTTCGAACCGTTGTTTTATTAACCCCAAATACAACTGCCCCAATACATCCACCGTGAAGCCTTCTAAAACCTATATTCCCTAATAAACGCCCCGATTGCAATAAATTTACCCTTCTTGGAACTTTCTTCCTTTCACCCCTCACTCCATACCCTCTCTCTCTATATAGGAGCAAACATGGATGAGGAAAAACTTGCAGAGTACCTTCGTGATTTGGGAGTGGAAGGGGAAGTCCACATGGACTATGGGGTAGGTCAAAGAGGACCTGTTACCAATTCTGCAAAGGAGCTAAAGGTAGTCTTTGCCATTCGGGGAGCTGATGAGCTGTGCCAGTTGACAGTTAGCTGTATCAAAGTTGAGTTCTCGGCCAGAGGAGATGAGTATGTCTCTCAACATATGTTGAGAAACGATCCAAGAATAAGCAGCCGGGCCTCGTGACCACCCCGTCACCACCTCCGCCGCCTCCTCCACCACCGCAGTTATATCAGGTGCGAGTTCAGCGGTGGGGAACTGATCCACTAACGGCAGTGTCCACGAAAAGACCACCACCCCCGGAGACTATTGCTTTCAGGAGAATGGGCAGAATATGCATTAGTCACCCCCTCATTAACCGTTTTCTTGGCACCAACTACCATAACCGCACTCTCCCTAGTTTGTCATAGTTCTATAACAGGTCAGTCAATCTATAGTCATGTATTAGTAAATACTGTGTGATTTTAAATGACTGAGACTGCTCTATCTCAAATTGTGTAAAAACTATGGCATCTTTCGACTTCAAATTTTGGGACACGATAAAACATAATTTCTCATTTATTCTCCCAGATTTTCAGAAAATTTCCGTGTTCCTGAATGAACTTATTGCCATAAAACCTCCTCCAACTTTATACAGTCATATCTCTGGATTCTAATGAGATAGAGAGTTCAGATTTTTAGGATAGACAGATAAGACGATTTTGGATGTTTTGTCTGCTTTACGAGTTGATAACTTTTACCGTCTGTTCACAGGAACTGTTTAAAGTGATGTAACACGCCCTAATTAGGCCAAATTTACGTCATTTTACCCCTCAAAGATCACATGTCCAGCTGCTTTTTTTTAGTGGGCTAATGAGGCCTCTTACACGAATTCGTCACGTGTTACTGCAAGGATACCGCTCTCCTTTTTCACATTGACCAAGCAGACATGATCATGGTGTCTGGAAATGGTAACAAGTTGTAGGAAACCAGACAGCTGCTGCTCTCTACTTCAATCACTCTCTCGTTATAAGGTAGACATTGTGATCATGTCTGATGTCGAGATCCCAATTCCAGTCACGTGACCTTATAACGAGAGAGTGATTGAAGTAGAGAGCAGCAGCTGTCTGGTTTCCTACAACTTGTTACCATTTCCAGACACCATGATCATGTCTGCTTGGTCAATGTGAAAAAGGAGAG
Source organism: Hormiphora californensis (assembly GCA_020137815.1). NCBI lineage: Eukaryota > Metazoa > Ctenophora > Tentaculata > Cydippida > Pleurobrachiidae > Hormiphora > Hormiphora californensis. Next base: position 3,481,478 of record CM035353.1, on the reverse strand, counting down.
CGGTATCCTTGCAGTAACACGTGACGAATTCGTGTAAGAGGCCTCATTAGCCCACTAAAAAAAAGCAGCTGGACATGTGATCTTTGAGGGGTAAAATGACGTAAATTTGGCCTAATTAGGGCGTGTTACATCACTTTAAACAGTTCCTGTGAACAGACGGTAAAAGTTATCAACTCGTAAAGCAGACAAAACATCCAAAATCGTCTTATCTGTCTATCCTAAAAATCTGAACTCTCTATCTCATTAGAATCCAGAGATATGACTGTATAAAGTTGGAGGAGGTTTTATGGCAATAAGTTCATTCAGGAACACGGAAATTTTCTGAAAATCTGGGAGAATAAATGAGAAATTATGTTTTATCGTGTCCCAAAATTTGAAGTCGAAAGATGCCATAGTTTTTACACAATTTGAGATAGAGCAGTCTCAGTCATTTAAAATCACACAGTAGTATAGAGTAGCACATTATACCTTTATTTCATCTTTGAGCATAACTTTGTATTATGGTTATAATATATAATTATCACCCATTCTCCCTCCAGGATCATGGATCTCGTAACAGAGCTGGAGAAGATACTCAATGATGACTCAACCAAGGATGCAGCAACCCAAACCACTCCGCAGACTCCGCGTTTTTATGGACTCAGCTACTTGAATCCTTATGATATTATAGTATAAAAGCATGGAGAGATTGTGATAATAGTGGGGACCTTCTCTATTTTATATTACTGATATCTGTTGTCGTATTTGTAAAACATGTCACAAGTAAACGAAGGTTTACATTTGCCCATGTTTATCGTGTTTACTGTGACCACTTGCCCCGTGATCTCCCCCAGAACCAAAGGCTACGGAGGTCAAAGAGGACCTGTTAACCAATTCTGCAAAGGAGCTACATGCACGGGAGGAAATTGGAAGAAGAAGATGGAACAGGAGGTGAAACAACGAGATAAGACTTCAGGCAGAAAATATAGGCGGTGCAGAAAAAACACGTGGTGGAGAAAACTGCATTAGAGACCCGGCACCGAGAGGAACTAGAGGGAACAAAGAGGAGGCTGGAACAAGAGAAAGCATAATTACAGGAGAAACTGGGTGAAGCTTTACTAGACGAAGTGGAGAATTAACGAGGACCTTGACTCAGAGGACTCCTCAGATAGAGTGCTGTAATTGTCGAACAGCTTGTAGAGCTCACCCTCTTCTTTATGAAAAGGAGCTCGGGAGGGTGTAAAGCTAAGTACCTGTGGGAACTTCTGATTCAATCTTTCCTAACTTAAGTTGTAAATTTTATAGAATTCGTATCATTAAAACATCTTTTCTTAAATTCATATTCATCTTTTTTGTTTTAACTTCAAAGCTTATCATTTCTTGGTCACTGTGCCATTTTTTTACTGTCTGATTAACGTGACACATGTAATGTGTTGTTGTATTGATAAGAGATTTTAATCTTATACTGATTATCTGACACATTGGAATATTACCCCCGGGCTTATTACCGACCAACACCTTACTGAAGTATCATCGAGATCTGTGTTAGAGAGGCGGTGTACAGTGCTGCAGATTCCAAACTCGCAGACCAGTTCACCTGGAATACAGCCTATCTGATTACGACCAGTAGTACCAGCTATTACAGAATCCTTTATCAACATGCCGGGCAAGGGTGAACCCGGACGCTCGCTTAGCAACTTCTGAGGTGGGAGGGGAAATTGCCCTACGCCAGAAGTACGAGAAAACAACGAAAAAGATAATGGATGCTCGAAAATCAGGGGTGGGGGATATTTAACTCCTGACATTCACGTGGGAGCCAGTCTTGTTCGTCATGAATCCTTCACCTTGCGAGTGTGCGTTGTCCCATGAGGAGTGGGTGGCCATAAACCACCTACTCCCCTGGGACAAAACGTGCGATGAAATCGACATTGGCGTAACCCCGCTCTGGCGAGGATCGCGTGTATTCTACACCCCGTGCGAGGCCACGGACAGAAAAAATACAATTCTGGAGACTAAAAACTGGAGAAAATGACTAGACGAGGCAGATGTTGCAAGGAAATTAGTTTCATTTCAAACCATCGAGCAGGATCGAGCTTGTTTTGTTCAAACTCTTTTTATTTTATTTTAATATAATTCCTAGTACTAACTTCCCTACTAAAATATAGTTCGACGCGACGCGACGCGCGATCGATGAACGATCGATAAACGATCGATATCGATCGTTTATCGATCGTTTATCGATCGTTCATCGATCGCGCGTCGCGTCGCGTCGAACTATATTTTAGTAGGGTTGCCTTGTTCGACCCTCCCTCCCCGGGTTCGAACAATACAAGGTCGAACAAGGCTACCAATAAGTACATAAATAAGAGCACTTAGGTTCGAGATTGTCTGAGGCAAAAGCTCACGACAGGAAGGAAGCGAGCCCTATATATAAATAAGAGCACTTAGGTTCGAGATTGTCTGAGGCCAAAGCTCACGACAGGAAGGAAGCGAGCCCTATATATAAATAAGAGCACTTAGGTTCGAGATTGTCTGAGGCCAAAGCTCACGACAGCAAGGAAGCGAGCCCTATAGATTCATGGCCAGAGTAAAATACCTGTATAACCTCCGGATATGGAAACGAGTACCTGGAAGGGCAGGGTTTGCGGACTTTGCGGAAATGGGGGATGTGGTGTTTCCATGATATTGCCACTTTGTTTCCTTATTGAACTTTAAGTTGAATTTCCGATGTAGGCTGAAGATTATGAGACCTTGTAGAATAATTTATAGAAATAAACATGAAAAAGTTATAAATATTAATCGATCTCTCGTTATTTATTTAATTCCGTCCCACACCGGGCCTACAACTCCCCGCAGCGTATTTTTGTTATTGTGGGGTTGCTTTATTTGTTGGATTAGTGGGATAATTGTCATGTTGCCTTACATGCTCTCTAGAGAATCCTACTTAACTGAAACACCGCACAACATTTGTATGATGCAAGACACTTCAGTAGGTATGGTTTCAATTATATGCCAATATTATTTCCACTGGTCCCTTTCGAAAGTTGAGGAGTTAACACAAGTGGCTCCAACTCTTTGGGCCAGTCTGTACAATATTCCTACATGAATATATTTACCATATAACTAACTTAATTTATTTAAAAAATTATTTTTTTTGTATGATGTGGCTGAATTGCACAGAAAACAAAAAAGTTTTCATTATAATCTCACAATCTCTGCCTAGGATAATGAACCACATGATCGAAGAAACAACATTTAGGAGCTGGGTGGAGGTAACTGTGGTGGTCAGGAGGAGGAAGTGGTGCTGAGGAGGGGGCTGCCGCCTCTAGTGGCAATCATAGGGGAGGAACAGGAGGTGGTGCTGAGGAGGGGGCCGCCGCCTCTGGTACCGATCAGACTGTTATATTACACTTTCCATACTCTCGAAACCCTGTAAATCGATATCAGTAAATCAGGGTTCTGGTAACTTGGGGATTTCAGAACGATACTGTTCGAAGAGTTCACTGAAGACACGGTCAACAGCCATACCCTGCGAACATTCGGGAAAGCAGACGCCAGGAACTTGAAGAGGCCGGTTTTAGACCCTAGAATCACTGACAGCTTGGTATTAGCAACCTCGCTTGCGTATTCTATATCGTGTAGGCAAGCGAGGGATCAGCTGTATAGTATTGTGACGAACTATCGTGGAAAAACACGATATAGTTGTCAAATGTCACAATAATCATCAGCAGATCTGATCCTTGTCCCGATCTTGGGGGGTTGTGGGAGCAAGAATAAACTTTTAAAAATATATAACTAACTCAATTTATTTTAAAAAGTATTTTTTTTGTATGATGTGGCCGAATTGCACAGAAAACAAAAAGTTTTCAGAATCTCACAATCTCTGCCTAGGATAATGAACCACATGATCGAAAAAACAACATTTATGAGCTGGGTCGAGTTGGTGGAAGAAACTGTGGTGGTCAGGAGGACCAGAGTCCCAGTCATAGGAGAACAAATGGCAATGAGGAGGAGGGGACCAATCAGACTGTATTACACTTACAGACTGTATTACACTTACAGAATATTATGCAATATATATTGGTGTGGTCCTGTACTACACTGAAGATGCTCAGCTGGGTCTGTCTAATGACAGTACAGTAATACAGTACTGAGGAGATTAGAACAAGAACTGGCCATTCCACCGCAGAATTCCTGCTCGCCTATACAAGATATGAAACCATTTCATAACTTTCTAGTGTGTCCCAGAAGACTCTCACACCATATCCATGAGAGTTTCCGACCCCCACAACCATACGGAATCAGCACCCCAAGAAAGAAGAGGAAATCTAATGAGGAGGTAACCATGGACCTCTAGACGGGAACCCTCTTGTTGCCTGAATTCTAAAAAATTTCCTTTCATACCAAACGTGTCCTTTTCGTTTTTTATAAAAATAAACTGTATGGAAATGAGGTGGAAGGACATGAGAGGGAGGCATTCAGAAAAGACCGGCTATTCGAGTGTACTGTCCCAGCAACTGCAGGTGTAACGAGGAACAATTTTCTGATGCCCGGTCTGAAACAGAAAAAGGATGTGCAGAGGTCGGAGGTGAAGAGGACGAGAGTTACCAACCAGCAGCACGGGATGCTGGCAAAAGTAGCGCCGTATCAAAAGCAACAGGTCGAAGAGGTACTCCAGTTCGAACCAGATTTTGTTGCTGAAGCCTTCTGCCTTTGTCAATGGAGGGAAATTATATCAGCCCCCAAAATCCGGCCTACTGTCGCTCGCAAAGAAGCACAAGGTGACCCCGAGGAGTGGTGGAGCTGTCGTGGCTGATATCTCTATTATTGTATCTCAAATTGGAGGGTGGACCAAGCTCAAGGTTCCAAAATTCCGAGCCTTGTTCGATGCTGTATGGTCATGTCAATTGGTAAGTAGTGAAATAGTATAGTAACATGAGAACAATATTTTTTAAACAATTATAGAAGAAAAGTGTTATATCCACCATCCCCATGATAGTTTCATTTATGATTTTTTAATCTCTTAGATAAAACAACGAGAAGAACAGATTTCGTGAGGAATACGAGGACAGTGAGGGGGTAAAACACCGTTTAGGCATTTATATATATGGGGACTCAATGGGGATATTTGCTCTGTGTTATCTTGTTTTTTCCCACCGCACTGATTTGTCTGATTTAGAATCACGGTTAGTAGAGTGCTCCTACTGTGTATGTTGGCAAACGACCCGGATGCACCGTCGGTTAGCTTTCACGGAACATTACCAACCTATCTTTCCTGTTTAATCTCATTCTGATCTTGTTCATTTTATCTCATTCTGATTTTGTTAATCTTGTTCATTTTATTTCATTACGATCTTGTTCATCTTTTTCATTTTATTTCATTCTAATCTTGTTCATCTTATCTCATTCTGATCTTATTATTTGTTATATATTATCTTTTCTATATAATCCTGTTTCTATGATCCTGTTATATTAGGGTGATCCATAAAGATTTGCACTTGGCCCTTCCTGGTCGCATGTGATGTTGGGGACCAAAAATTTTTACAGGATCTTTTAGATTGGACAATTTTGGATTCCTAAGACCATACATGAAGTTCAGAACGGGTTTCACTGGATGGGTGAGCGACCATGTCTAACCTCCAGTTGTGTTGCGATCTACGTGCCAAAAATCAGGTCGTGGTATTAGCCTTATGCAAGCCGTTAAATGATTCCGTTAGGCCCAAGACTCTTTGTGGGTGAATAATGACCCCTTCTAAAGACATTTGAGCAAAAATTATGTCTAATCGGTTTTCGCACTCGATTTTGGGGGCTATTTTTAGAATTCGGTGAAAACCCCATTTTTTAACTTTGAAAGGCTGTCGCCATGGACCAGATGGGTAGTTTGTCATTATTTGAGGCTTAAATTGAGGTTTAGACTCTGCTCAACACGATCCTAAAGTTATTGATTTTTAAAAACCCAGTTTAGGATGAAATTCGATTTGGTCCAAAAAAAGGGGGCTTTTTTTCAGGGTTTTTTGCAAAAAAAAAAACCCCCCCCCCCTGAAATTCTGACCTTTTTTTTTGCAAAAAACGATGGTTTTGGATTGTCCCTAACCAGGGGCATCTTAGGACCAAAAAAATTTGGGTTTTTGGGGTTTCTTTTTTTTTTCGCCATTTTTTGGGAAAAGGTGAGACGGCACCATGCCCTTTTGACCAAAAAATTTTCTTTACGCGTTACACAAAATTTTTCCAGACCCCGCAAAATGTCGTTAGGGGCCCCAATTTTCCAAGGAAAAAAGGGTCCTAAAAAATTATAGGGCCCCATGACCCAAAAAGCTTTAAAAAAAAGCTAGTGAAATCATTAGGATACCCAATCGGGTTACCCAAGGTCCCCCCAAACCCCCCCTTTTACCTTAAATTTCCGCACTTTGCCCAAACATGCAAAAAATGCTTGTGTGTGTCCTTTTTCTGTTAAAGTTTTAATAAACACCATTTTTTAAAAAAATTTAAATTCGAGTTTGCGGGTGAAAAACTGGTTAATTTGGAAAAAACAAGCAAAATGAAGCAAAAACCGCGAAAACGATCCCAAAATCGTCAGTTCCCCAAGCATTTTGTTTGTTTGTAGCTCGGAAACTAAAACCGATCTCAAAAATCGGCCACATTCCCCTAGAACTTTGTCTATTTTTCCCTGGTACCGGGTTGTACAGTTTGGGGTCAATCCCTATTTCTTAAAAAAAACAACGAAAAAAAGAAATTTTTTGCTTCAAAAAACACGCTCTCCCCTCCAAATTAAGGGCCCCAAACGTTATTCCCTATGTATCTCTCCCATCCTAATTCGTTGTTCTCTCTCTCCCCCCACTGTCGGATGAGTGAGAATATACAAAAAACGTACGGGAGGAGATACATACCAAAAACAAAAAAGGTCCCCCCAGTGTAGTTCTATGTATCTCTCTTCCCTCACGTTAACCCTTTGTTCTCACCGTTTTTAAATTCAGATCTCAGCGGAGGGGGGGGGTTTGGTTTGTGTGGTTCGCGGCTCGAAAGAATATGAAATTAGTATTTCCGTTTCTGTTTTATATAAAGCAAAACCCACAAAAACCGAAATTTTTTGATACGCTAATCAATGAGAATTTTTCCAACCCTCAGAGGGGGGGGAATTGCCAAATTTGAAAAATTGGATTTTATAGGCCCCAAACGAGCTATACATGAGTTTTTTTAAAATTTTCTCTATTTCATTATTGATGCAATCCTACTATTCCCCCACAGAAACCCACAAGCCTTTCTAGACACCCTTTGTTCGACTGAAGAACCTGCTAAAAACCCCTGAGGGGGATATATGCACGACCTAAGGGTTTGTCTTGAAAGATTTGGGGGGATTTGCAGGGCGGGGGTTTCTGAGGGGCATATAAAAAACCCCTTTCCCCTTTTTCCCCCCCCCCTCCTCTTCTTCTCCCCCTCCTCTCTCTCTCTCTCTCCCCCTCTCTCTTTTTGGCGTTGTTTAATTTCCCCCCAAGATCAGCTAAATTGGACGACCACAAGAGAACAGTTCAGGTTTCTAAAAGTTATTTCACCCCATTTTGTTTCTCACCGAACTTTTTTGAAAAAATAAAAAGTTCATTTCAATAAAAAAAAAAAATTTTTCGTTCTAGAGGTTAAAAAAAGGGTCTTTCCCCCCCCCCCTTTCCAAAAATGGTGAGTGACGAGTTGTTGGGTGTGTGGAAGAAGAGAGGGAAAAAGAGAGGAGGAGGAAAAAGGGGGAAAAAAGAGGGAAAGGGGGAAAAAAGGGGGGGGGGGAAGGGGGGGGAGAGAGAGAGAGAAAAAAAAAAAAAATTTTTTTTTTTTGGCACCCGGGGGGGGGGAAAAAAGGGGGGGGGTTTTCCCCCCCCGGGGCCCGGGGGGGTAAGGCCCCCAAAGGGGAAAAAAAAGGAATTTTCCCCCCAGACCAAAAAAAAAAAAAGGGGGAAAAAAAAAAGGGGGGGGGGTAAAAAGGGGAAAAAAAAAAAAAGGGGGGGGGGGGGAAGAAAGGGCCTGGGGTTTTTTAAGGGGGGCAAAAAAGGGGGGGGTTTAAAAAAAAAGGAATTAAAAAACCCGGGAAAAAAAAGGGGAAAAGGAATTCTTTTTGGGGGGGGGGGGGGAAAAAAAAAATAAAATTTTTTTTTTTTTTCGAAAAAAAAATTTTTGGGGGGGGGTGGGGGGGGGGGGTAAAAATTTGGGGGTTTTTTCCCCCCCTTTAAAAAGGGGGGGGGAAAATTCCAGACGGGGGAAAAAAGGGTTTTCCCGGGGGGGGCCCCCCCCCCAAAAAGGGGGGGTTTGGGGGGGAAAAAAAGGGGGGGGGGGGAGGGACCCCCGGGGAACGGGGGGAAAAAGGGGGGAAAAAAAAGAATTTGGGGGGGGGGGGGAAAAAAAAAGGGGAAAGGGGGGGGGGGGGGGGGGAAAAGAATAAAAAAAAAAAGGGGGGGGGGGGAAAAAAAAAAAAAAGGGGGGGAAAAAGGGGGGTGGGGGGGGGGGGGGGGAAAAAAAAAAAAAAAAAAAGGGAAAAAAAAAAAAGGGGGGGAAAAAAAAAGGGGGGGGAAAAAAATGGGGAAAAAAAAAAAGAAAAAAGAGGGGAAAAAAAGAAGGGAGAAAAGGAGAAAAGGGAAAAATGCAACTTACACGGTGAGAACATGGTGTTAAGTCGTGAGGGAGAGAGAGATACATAAGAACATACTACTGGGGCGACCTTATTTTGTATTTTGGTATGTATCTCTCTCCCTCGCTACGTTGTTGTCATATTCTCACTCATCTCGACAGTGGGGGAGAGAGAGAGATACATACGAATATAGTACTGGGGCGACCTTATTTTGTATTTTGGTATGTATCTCTCTCCCTCGCTACGTTGTTCTCACATTCTCTCCCATCTCGAGAGCCAAACCAGATTGGTGAGATTGTGGTGTTAACTAGTGAGTGGGAGAGATACATAGGCAATAACGTTTGGGGCGACCTTAATTTCGGAGGAGAGAGCAGTGTGATTTTGAAGCAAAATTGCTTTTTTCGTTGTTTTTCTTTATAGAAATCATGGGTATTGACCCAATCTGTACAACTCCGGTACCACGGGAAAGATGAGACAAAGTTCTAGGTGGGACATGTGGCCGATTTTTGAGATCGGTTTTAGTTCCTGAGCTACAATCAAAACAAAATGCTTGGGTAACGTGACTGATTTTGGTAGTCGTACGCGGTTTTTGCTGTCATTTTGCTTGTTGTTTTCCAAATTAAACCTAGTTTTCACCAGCAAACTCGGAATTAAATTTTCTAAAAGATGGTGTTTATTAGAACTTGATACGATGAGAAAAGGACACACGACAAGCATTTGTTTGCATGTTGGTCAAAGTGCGGAATATTTTAGAGAGTAAAAGGCCGGGGTTCGGGGCGACCTTAGGAATAGACCCTGCTAATATAATCCGTTAAAACGTCGTATATTTTCAGGTTAGATATCATTTTTTACTTGTTTTCATCATATTTTCTGTTTTATCTTCACTGTTTTATTTTTTCGTAAGTGTACCATATTTTTTTCACTGATTAACTTTCAACAGATTGCTTATATTAGGTTGTCCCAGAAAGAATGTCGTGTACCGATTTTTAGGAGAAATACATGGGTTAGAGACTTCTAACCAGTTCTATCTTGTCAATATTCCTAACTCAGGAACGTGTCCAAAATTTCAAATGCTCATTTCATTCGTTCGTAATTCGGTATTTTGAAACCCAAAGTCGAGGTGCCGCTGAACGGAGGTTTTCCAATTCTTAAAACGTCTCTGAAATAATGCCCTTTGAGTTTTTAGAACTCCAAATGGCACCAAACGATAGCAAATTGTCCAAAGTTAAGGAACCTATGCGATTTTAGTCTCGACGCAACCTGTGGAAGCGTCAGGCAAAGCTAATATACCGTGCAAAAGCGAAAAAATCCAAAATTTAACCCCTGTTTTTGACCTGTTTTTAGGCTACTTTCAAAAACTTCCAAATTTCATCTTCAAACATTACCAAATCAAATCGCCAACATCGCTATGACTAAAAGCTTAGTCGGGACTATTCAAAGCTGCAAAAAGAATGTCAATACACCAATCCAATGAACCCTGAAGTGGCCCGGAAGTGGAAATTTCAGATTTTGAGCAAAAATTTTCAGAGCTCCATAGCTCAGCAACAATTTTGACCTGTGTCTTCATCCACCACTCAAACGATAGAGAATTGTCCAATAAACAAGCTTGGGGTAGTGTAATATCTTACAGACACTCACAGGAAAAAGTACAGCAGTGTTTTCAACATGCGCATATTTCTCGTTCAGCGGAAATTTTAGCTGGCTTGTTTCCGGGTTCGCCAGGGTGCGTCGAAAATCAATTTTTTCAAAATAGACACTTGTTTCATAGAGTCAAGGGTTAAATGAACAAGCTAGAAAAGTTTTAAATCGAAATCGATGGGCCAACTTAGAGAAAACGGGACACGACATTCTTTCTGGGACAACCTAATATAAACCGATCTTGTTTTTCATACTGTAAATTGATATACATATCATCATATTTTTAGCGGATGATGGAACTAGTCTTTGTTGCAAGGTGTCCTATGCAGGAGGCAGAGGATAAAAGTGAAATCTAGCTATATATAATAGTATAGATAGAGAGCGAGACTGGACGGGTACTGGATGGGGCACGAGGTGGTACAATTAGTGGTCAATCGGAAGCTGGTCAATATTGACTCTCCCGATTGTGCCAAAAGTAGCTTGAGCCCAAAAATGTTTTCAGTCAGAGAAAGGAATAGGGAGTGGGAAACAGTAATAACGGTAGGGAGAGCTGTAGCAGCACCGGGGCCAGCTGCCGCTGAGATTGGAAATGAAGACGATAAAAGAAGACGATGCCGACCAAGGCTTCCAAAAACTGTGGATCGGCCAAAAAGGCAAGTTGGTAGGCCGAGGAAACCAGCAATTGAGGAAGAGACCCCGGATCATTGGCTGAGCCGCTGAGCCGGACTCCTGAGGACGTAGCGTCAGCGAAGGCACTGGGAAACTGGAGGAGCGGTTAGTTTATACCAGTATCCAGTATCATCTTATTATTTAATTAGAAACATATAAATAAAGTAATAATATCATTGATTGTCATGTACTAATGTACTGATTGTAATTCCAATATCATTAACATTAAATGTAATTAACACACACAATTAGAGCCCTGTACGTGTGGGGAAAGGGGCAGGGAGAGTCCTGCTGACATGGGTGGATAGAAAATAGACGAGCTCCGCCGAGCGATGGACATGTGGGGAATGTTCTGCCAGCGAGGTTATTGTGTGAAGAGAGGGGGGGGGGGAACACTCAACTGCATGACACATTTGCCACATCGTTGTTCTAGGTTTGTGGGCCCCCTGCTGCGCCGCTCTCAGGGACACCAGAAGATATTGCCACGTCTAAGGCGCTGGCAGCCTGGAGGAACGGTTAGTTTATACCAGTGTTCAGTATCATCTTATTATTAGAGATATATATAAAGAAAGTTGTCAACATACTATCATTGATTGTCGTGTACTAATGAACTGATTGTCAGTCCAATTGTTCATATAATTAACATTAAATCCACCATCAGAGCCCTATACATCATACATGTGGGGAAAGGGTAGGGAGGGTCCTGCTAACATGGGTGGGATAGAAAATGGACCAGCTAGGCTTCGCTGAGCGATGGACATGTGGGGAATGTTCTGCCAGCGAGGTTATTATGTGTAAGAAAAGTTGCATATATTTAGGGAGAGAAAATGGAGAACCCCGTGAGTACCGAGGGATCATGTTATCCAGAGGCACCCGGATGGAGGGTTCGCCATGGCAGACACTGCGGTGGGGTTCCTGAACTTCGAGGAGAATATAAACTGGACAGGACTCCTAACCTCATCATCCCAGGAGTGGTACTGGTCACCAGACCCACCGAGTTTGACCTGGACATCATATCCAAGATGTCAGCAGTCACTGCCACAGAAGTGAGCATGATGAATCTGGTGAACTTCATGAATCTGATGATGCATGAGCTTGGACAGGTCAAGGGGAGGTACCTCATAGATATAGGGTCAGAGCCTCGGACCTCGGCAAACCGGTTCATCACTTGTGTGCTTCGGAGGCCATCTGCGAGACCCTGGGCAGCATAATGGAGTCGGGTCAAAGCCGATTTACCGGGGCAGCTAGGGATGACCGCCGCATAAAAAGATAATTATTCCTGCGATTCAACTCCCTGGAAATTCCAACGAGTAACAGTGGTGTTCAAGAAGTCTCAACTGTTTGGTTGAATCTTCACCTGTGCAGAAAACCAACGGAGAAGGAAGAGAAGCAAAGAGACAACATTGTAAGCGACGAGGTTCACCTTGTTTACTTCTGGGGGGAGCTCAATTCCAATAAGACATTCCCAGAATGCCGAACAGATTTGATAATTAAATATGATTTCTTGAGGATAAGTATGACAGAAGGCCAAGAATAATAAGAAAGAACTCAAGAGAATTCGAGAAAACATTATGTGTAGGAATATATGGGCCCAGTTATGAAATCAGCTGGAGAGAGAGACGGGGATGATAAAAGGGACACTAGTCGGGAAGACCAGTTATTTGACGACTTTGAATTTCCAGCGGGACAACTAGAAAGTCTACTTCCTCTACCATCTCCATCGCTGATGAGTATAGGAAAAATCATGGAAAATCGTATGAGAGCCACGTGTACGAGGGGAAATTTGGTTGTCGGGGACCAGTCGCATTCCCAGATGACACCCCCCAGGATAGTGGGGCTCTAATGGGCCCAAATGGGAAAGTCCTAAAAAACGTTTATACTGCCTAGAAGAGCAATAGCAGGAACAGGTAAATTGGAAGAACGGGCATGCAGGGCCATCTTGAAGCTAATAATGGATAAAGGGCTAAAAATTGGTGAATTTGTAACTGATCGCAATAACTCAGTGGCAAAAAGGATGAGAGAAGATGGCCATGGCATGGTATTACGTCGTCCTCTAACCCGGAATTAGGAAAACGTCCTCTTTCGAGGCCCGAAATTTCCACGGCCATTGTGGATGTTGCCGAGATTCTCTCAGCAAATACTTCGCATTGAAAAAATAGCACGATTCAATTCCAAATATATGTGTGAACAACAGAGGTTACAAGAACTAACAATTCAGGAGAGCCTCGTAAGTACGAAGGCAACGAGTGGTGCGGGTCGGACGAGTTTAAAAAAACTAGACCTCCGAATTAGAAGCGAAATAGTAATATGGTTTGGTATTTTATGATAAATTGTAGTTAAGTCTGCCTATAACCCGGCTGTTATATATACCAATCAACTACTGTAAGTAATGGCGGAAAAAAACTTGACGAGAGAAACTGAAAGGGGGAGCTTGGGGTGAGGAGGACCTCGCCTAGTGTGCAGTGCTTGGCTAATATTCCATAACTAACCTCCCCACAGTACTACCTGGATGGACGTTCGCACCGGAGTGGACATCCTAAATTAGGGTCTAACTCAAACTATATTTCAGGGCGATTTTGTTCGAACAGTTTGAAGAGGAAACGGTGTGGCTAAGTACCTTGAGGCCATTTGGGAATGCAAAACAGATAAATTTGAAACGGCCTATCCTGGACGCCAGAATCACTAACAGCTTGATCTCAGCAATCGCGCTTGCCTATGGAGTGGACAGCAACGTACAGTCTTCTAGTGCAGGACACGGACTAGAAGTAACCTCAGTTGCCAGGTCCAGGACAGAGTGGTGAAGATGACCTCAGGAGCCAGAAAGAAATGTTCCTGAGACTGAATGACCCTGATCTGAGACAGGCCGGGATCTTTATTGAGACCATTAAGAAGGTAATGGCAGATCAATGCTGTCACAAACACATACGGATTGAAAAAAACAAGGCATGAGATGATGAAGTGTCGGGTGTGTGGGTGGTACGGCCGGTTTAGAGGCAATATAATAATATAATAATAGCAGATATAACTGATAAACACATAGTTTAACTAAAGGGGCAAATCTGAAAAAAAAAACAAGCGTCGAGAGAAACTGAAGGGAAGAGATGTGTAAGGGGGACAGGAGAGTGAGAGATGGTGAGAAAGGGGGTGGGAGAGAAACAATATTCTGGCCACGAAGCCATAGTGTCGCCTTGATAAATTCGGTCAAATGAACAACGGAGTTTCTCACATTATGTTCAACGAAGGAGACACTATTAGAGAGGGTAGAACGAGGGAGGGTAGAACGAGGTCTATAAAGAACAGCATACCTGCACTATGATGAGGGTATTTTTACTGGTCCCCTAATCCCTCTGCTGTTGAGTTGGCAAAGGAAGAGGAAGACGGTGAGATTCCTGTACCGGTGCTAAAATGAGGCAATGAACCAGGAAACCAGAGATTCAACAACCAGTGCAGAGGAGGAAACCAGCTTTGCGAAAATTCCGGCAACAGAAACGGAAGAGGCGGTAGACTCTACAAAAAGATGGGAAGATATACTACATATTCCCTAATGGGCCCAAAAGGGGAAATGAGAAAGTCCCAGAAACTTTTATACTGCCTAGAAGAGCGATAGCAGGGACAGGTAAACTGGAAGGACGGGCTTGTAGATTGCAGGGCCATATTAAAGTAAGTTAATAATGGACATTCAGGGCTAAAAATTGGTGATTTTGTAACTGATCGTGATAACTCGGTGGCAAAAATCATGAGAGAAGAGTTTAGAAAACTATGCCTCCGAATTAGAAGCAAAATAGTAATTAAATTATGTCATAATGTGGTTCGGTATTTTATGATAATTAAGACTGTAGTTAAGTCTGCCTATAACCCGGCTGTTATCTACCAATCAACTACTGTAAGTAATGGCGGGAAAAATAACTTGATAAGAGAAACTGAAAGGGGGAGCTTGGGGTGAGGAGGACCTCGCCTAGTGTGCAGTGCTTAGCTAATATTCCATAACTAACCTTCCCTCAGTACTACCTGGATGGACGTTCGCACCGGAGTGGACATCCTAAATTAGGGTCTAACTCAAACTATATTTCAGGGCGATTTTGTTCGAACAGTTTGAAGAGGAAACGGTGTGGCTAAGTACCTTGAGGCCATTTGGGAATGCAAACAGATAAATTTGAAACGGTCTATCCTGGACGCCAGAATCACTAACAGCTTGATCTCAGCAACTGCGCTTGCCTATGGAGTGGACAGCAACGTACAGTCTTCTAGTGCAGGACACGAGGTAATAGTAACCTCAGTTGCCAGGTCCAGGACAGAGTGGTGAAGATGACCTCAGGAGCCAGAAAGAAATGTTCCTGAGATTGAATGACCTGGGACAGGCCGAGATCTTTATTGAGACCATTAGGAAGGTAATGGCAGATCAATCCTGTCACAAACACATACGGACTGAAAAAAACAAGGCATGAGATGGTGAAGTGTCGGGTGTGTGGGTGGTACGGCCGGTTTAGAGGCAATATAATAATATAATAATAGCAGATATAACTGATAAACACATAGTTTAACTAAAGGGGCAAATCTGAAAAAAACAAGCGTCGAGAGAAACTGAAGGGAAGAGATGTGTAAGGGGGACAGGAGAGTGAGAGATGGTGAGAAAGGGGGTGGGAGAGAAACAATATTCTAATACATACTGGCCACGGAGCCAGAGTGTCGCCTTGATAAATAGTCGACTCAACAAACATATTCGGTCAAATCAACAACGGAGTTTCTCACATTATGTTCAACGAAGGAGAAACTATTAGAGAGGATAGAACGAGGGAGACATAATCTTTCAAAGAGGAGAGCGAGAGATGAATTAGAGATAGAGAGGGAGTGACTAGAAAGAAATAGGGAGGGACACGAGAGAAAGAGGGAGGGACTAGAGAGAAATAGGGAGGGATTGCCAGATACACACAAACACATTTTATGAAATAATATACGGTGTGAGCTACACGAGCGGAAAGGAGGGAGATATATTTCAAAGGGAGAGAGAACTCGGAAACTTATTTTTTAGATGGAAAGAGGAGGAGTGTTAACTGAGATAAGGGAAGTAAAAATGTAATGTCTATTTAGACCTAATTTAGGTAATTACTGAGAGAGAAATGGAGATCAAGATGTGGGGTAATTTCAAGACAAATTAAACCACCCCTGGGGGCTGGGCCTGCCCTTGGGGGCAATAAAACTGCAAACACAAAGTGTACAGAAGAAATATGAACTGTGAAGAACTTCACATAACAGGAAATTCGTATTTGCCGCCTGCAGCACACAAAAAGCACGTTTTCATGTCTCAATGATGCGTACTGCGCGCACTCACAATACACAGGATAGCTCGGCGCGTTACGTATGGTATAGGACTTGAGCTGTGTCCACTGAGACAGAACATGGCAACGAATTTACCCCTCAGATAGTGGTCACTGAGACAGAACATGGCAACGAATTTACCCCTCAGATAGGGGTCACTGAGACAGAACATGGCAACGAATTTACCCCTCAGATAGGGGTCACTGAGACAGAACATGGCAACGAATTTACCCCTCAGATAGGGGTCACTGAGACGGAACATGGCAAGGAATTTACCCCTCAGATAGGGGTCACTGAGACAGAACATGGCAACGAATTAGTGTCTGACGGTGTATAAGGTCCAAATGAGGCACGGAGCTTTTCTGAATCAGCTTTTCAAGACGAATCCAACGCAACCGGAATTAGCTTTCTATCTTATCGGGAAGGTTCGGTTCACTCACGCTCATTTTTAGTCATTTTTGCCGCGCGAGCCAATCAGAGGCCAGAATTTCGAAATCCAGCCCTCTGATTGGCTCGCGCGGCTAAAAATGAAAAAAGTGAACCACACCTTCCCGATAAGATAGAAAGCTAATTCCGGTTGCGTTGGATTCGTCTTGAAAAGCTGATTCAGAAAAACTCCGTGCCTCATTTGGACCTTATACACCGTCAGACACTACAACGAATTTACCCCTCAGATAGGGGTCACTGAGACAGAACATGGCAACGAATTTACCCCTCAGATAGGGGTCACTGAGATAGAACATGGCAACGAATTTACCCCTCAGATAGGGGTCACTGAGACAGAACATGGCAACGAATTTACCCCTCAGATAGGGGTCACTGAGACAGAACATGGCAACGAATTTACCCCTCAGATAGGGGTCACTGAGACAGAACATGGCAACGAATTTACCCCTCAGATAGGGGTCACTGAGACAGAACATGGCAACGAATTTACCCCTCAGATAGGGGTCACTGAGACAGAACATGGCAACGAATTTACCCCTCAGATAGGGGTCACTGAGACAGAACATGGCAACGAATTTACCCCTCAGATAGGGGTCACTGAGACAGAACATGGCAACGAATTTACCCCTCAGATAGGGGTCACTGAGACAGAACATGGCAACGAATTTACCCCTCAGATAGGGGTCACTGAGACTAGAACATGGCAACGAATTTACCCCTCAGATAGGGGTCACTGAGACAGAACATGGCAACGAATTTACCCCTCAGATAGGGGTCACTGAGACAGAACATGGCAACGAATTTACCCCTCAGATAGGGGTCACTGAGACAGAACATGGCAACGAATTTACCCCTCAGATAGGGGTCACTGAGACAGAACATGGCAACGAATTTACCCCTCAGATAGGGGTCACTGAGACAGAACATGGCAACGAATTTACCCCTCAGATAGGGGTCACTGAGACAGAACATGGCAACGAATTTACCCCTCAGATAGGGGTCACTGAGACAGAACATGGCAACGAATTTACCCCTCAGATAGGGGTCACTAAGACAGAACATGGCAACGAATTTACCCCTCAGATAGGGGTCACTGAGACAGAACAGGGCAACGAATTTACCCCTCAGATAGGGGTCACTGAGACAGAACATGGCAATGAATTTGCCCTACCTCGCTCTCCTCTTTGAAAGATTATTTCTCCCTCGTTCTATCCTCTCTAATAGTAGGGTACTGGGTAGGTTCTACCCTACCTCGTTCTACCCTCTAATAATAGTTTCTCCCCTTCTTCTTCGTTGAACATAATGTTAGAAAATCCGTTGTTAATTTGACCGAATATGTTTGTACTTTGTTGAGTCGACTATTTATCAAGGCGACAGTCTGCCTCCGTGGCCAGTATTAGAATATTGTTTCTCTCCCACCCTCTTTCTCACCATCTCTCACTCTCCTGTCCCCCTTACATATCTCTCTTCCCTTCATCTTCTCTCGACGCTTGTTTTTTCAGATTTGCCCCTTTAGTTAAACTATATGACCTCCTGTACTTTCGCCTCAGCTCTCCTCAGTTCAACGAATAGTTGGAAAAATATACTTCTTATAATTATCATTGATGGCAGTAAGATATTCAATTGTGGGAAATCCAACTGTCCCAACACACAATCTGGTGGCGATCAGATGACCCAAATTCGCCAATACCACGCACAGTTGGATTAGATAATTAAGAAAAAGACGAAACGCAATGAATTACATGAAGATTAATTTCATTTTAGAATTTCATTAGAATTATCAACATTCCTCGGCTACGAAGAAAAGTTAAAAAAAGTTTGTCTCTTTCTAAGGGAGAAACTAAATATATTGGCTCCAACATCTACAGCCCTAGACTGCTCTCTACGCCAGTCTGTTGCTACTCCTAATTCCACTCCGATGACGTAGTGTTCTACAGGAGGCAGATGATGAAACCGAAATATAATAGTGTATAGTATTTACAATATGGGGCGGCGTAAAACTATTTATTGAGCACTGATGATTGGTGTATATAATTTAATTGACATCATGAAACATATGTTTGCCACAACCTTAAGTGTTTCAATTTGTATCCAGCTCCCTCTACAGTCTACACCCGGTCGAGCACTCTCGTGGCCGTCGCCGCACCGTATTATCATTGTCTAAATGCAATTTATCCCTTATAGGATACTGTTATTGGCAAAATGGCCAGATACCGACCAGTTGAGGACGGTGTTGCTAGGTTCATCACTGAAGCCCTACACTGGGCGTCAGCTATCATCGGACCGCACTACACTCGATTCAGTCTTCACGGACTCTTTGATCCAGAGCGCCGGTAAATCTAGTAAGTAATAAGTAAATCTAAAGTGTTTCAATTTGTATTATTTAAAGAGTATTAATTTAATTAAGGAATCCTACGCCTAGAGAAGTCCACTGTTGTAAAAGAATGGTCTGACCTTCTCAAGATACGTTTAGGAGGGCTCAATAGGGGGGAGCACAACAGGAAGTAGGAGGGGAGCAGAGGAGGTCAGAGGAGGAGGCAGCCGACGCCCGACAGCAGGGGGGACCTCCCTATTACTTTATTTTTAATCACATTATTTTTAAAAACATTTTATAACTACTATCACGTGTCTCTTCTTTGTGTCATTAACCCCAAATGCCCTGTCAATAACCCATACTTTTCTTGCGGTATCCAGTGGCCTGAGCCATTGGATACCACGATAACTGCATAGGGTAGAGGGCCAGCGACCCTAACATAGATTACCGATAATTTATTAGTTTATTAGTGTAGTATATTGCCGGCGCATATATATATATGTTAGAGTTAGGGCGGGCCGGAATGTCTCGTAGTATTTAGCACTGCTGCTAATTAATACATAAAGGATGAAAGATCTGCATTCTTTTATTCTTTGTGAACTGCACTAACCCTCCCATGACCAGAGAACAGCTACAGATGGGGTAGAAGAAGGCGATAGAAGTGGGAGAGAAGAAGGAGGTGTGGTCTGCAGCAGGACACGTGGCTGATGTGCACTGGACGTATAAAAGCTGCAGAGACTGAGTAAAAGACTGAGCTGTAGTGTGATATATCTAGTATCTGTATCTGTTATTACTTATTTATTGCTGCAAGATACTGTGTATCAAGTAAAATAGTAAAGGAAGATGTGCAGAATATATATATGTAGAAACATCATGGGTTGAATAAGTGTTTCAATTTGTATATATTGTTTAAAGAGTTATTTAATTAAGGAATCCTACGCCCAGAGAAGTCCACTGTTGTAAAAGAATGGTCTGACCTTCTCAAGAGACGTTTATAATAGCCATGGGACGAATTTAGCTATTATTACTCAGCCTACCATGACGTGCCCTCACGGCACGTCCGGATGTGACACGAGGGCACGTCATGGTAGGCTGAGTAATAATAGCTAAATTCGTCCATCCATGAGATGGTGAAGTGCCGGGTGTGTGGGTGGTACGGTCATATAGGCAACATGTGTAAATTCAAGAAAGTATAATAGGGGGAAGAACACCAGCAGACGGAAGGCAGCAGACGGAAGGCAGCAGGCGGCTGGCAGCAGGGGGGACCTATTATTACTGTGTAGGACCATTGCTGGCGGATTTGGTGAGGATTGTGCGCGCGCGTACACAAATCATCACTAGGGTGGAAAATTAGAAGCTAATATGGGACAACTTATTTATAGGCATGATCAAGTTCCTGTATAGCATCTTGGGGCTAAGACCGAGGATAAGGGTCAACAGTCAGGGAACACAGTCTGAGCTACAGGGGAACACAGGCGGAAACAGAGACCAAAGTGGTACACATCAGTTATATATATGTTGTTTATCAGCTATTAATTATCTTCTTCCTCTGTAAATTACATTCCTTACTCCTTAGTTATTCATCTCAACAATTAAAGAAGCAATTACAATCTTATATCTTATATAACACATAGTTTAACTATTTTGCTGAAATTTTGCTTTGAGATCAAGGGTGGGAGACTGGGAGAAAGATACACGAAAGACAGCATTAAGGAGACCACGACTTTTAACGATCTGGAGATGAGAAGGAACTATCCACCACTGATCCATAACATATGTAATATAATGCAGTCAAAGCTGTTTGTCATTCCAGAATGAAACGTTTGATTAAATGTAATATAACATCGTCACATTACATCCTTTGCATTAATGAAGGAAGGAGATGCCGATCAAGAACAAACTAAACATACCGTAGGGAAGGTCGAAAAATATACTACAA
The DNA here is from genome assembly GCA_020137815.1 of Hormiphora californensis. Lineage (NCBI taxonomy): Eukaryota > Metazoa > Ctenophora > Tentaculata > Cydippida > Pleurobrachiidae > Hormiphora > Hormiphora californensis. The sequence continues at coordinate 3,460,568 of CM035353.1, read as the reverse complement.
TGACGAGACGTGGTTCAATAAGAACCATGTGCGGTCACACAGCTGGAAACTGGAGGATGGAGACGAGGGAATGGCTGCGATAAGTCTGATAATTCCACACATTATGAGCGGAGAGTGGAACTTTCACCGCAATATTTGTCACAACCGTGTTACTCCAGACAGAACGAGCATGAGCATTCTTACGCTTACGCTACAACGTATGTTAATAATTTAAATAATTTTAATAAAATATATTAAGGGTCGGGTCAGTGCACAGGGTGTTGAGTCTCCTTGGTGTGAGACTCAACCCAGACAACAGCCAGCCGAGCAGCGCCAGGCATGGCACCTCCTGTGACGAGAAGAGGAGGCGAGTCTCTCCCCCATCCAGTCAACCTTCCAAGACAGAGAGATGGATATTAGGAGGAGAAAAGCAGAAATGGAGAGAGCGCTGACCCATTGTCAGGTATTGATACTAAATCACAAACCTTTTGTTTAAGAACCGTAAAAATTAGTATTGACAACGCCGAGTCATGATTTATAAGATATTGACTCGGAAAGAGCCAGCTCCCTGTAATCCCAGTCCTAAACAGGAGGCAGTGGGTCCCCAAGGATCCGGGGGCACGATAAATACGACGTATAGCGCTGGAGAGATTGCTGAATGGCTCCCGTGTCTAACCAATCATGAATTAATATGATACTATGGTGCCTCCTAGTCGTCCATGTTTCTAAGCGGGCAATCATGTTAAAGTTATTCTTTGGACTATTCGGAATCAGACCGGGTGTCTGGGTGGTACGGCCACATCAGTTATATCTGTTGTTTATCAGCTATTAATTATCTTCTTCATCTGTAAATTACATTCCTTAGTTATTCATCTCAACAATTTGAGATGGTTGCAGCGCAGCCTAGATACTTTTAGGCCGTGTGCGTCAGCAGGAGACACATCTGACGTGGATTTGAGCGGGAATGTAGGAAAGGAACTAAACCAGAACAAAGCCGTGAATCTAGGCCTGGATGAAGAATTGGAACTACACGAGAACGAAGTCGACGAACCGTGGGATGAAGATCCAGCAAGGTCGTCTGCCGATTCCGCGGTAGAAGGGGATAATGAGCCTGCCCCAGATACTTCTGATTTTGAAAGTGAGCCGGAAGACGAATGCAAATGTGACGGGGGCTGTCATGATGTACGTCACGATGACCCATGCGGTATTGGCAGCCGAATCACAAAAGTTTGTTGTCATGGGTTTGGCTCCTGGGACACTGAGTTAAAGAGATGTCTGGCGAAAAGCGAAAAGGTGAAAAAACTGGTCAAGTCCAGGGGTGCTCTATCAGTAACGGCAATCATCATGGACAAGAAGAAGAAGATGCCCAAGAAATACACTGATAAGTGGCGACGGTTGATGAGGCATGCTGCCTATAAATGGTTAGTTGCGTGGTGTGACCTCCGTGGTTCTTCAAGGTTGGCACTTCCAATTGATGCACCATGCTGTTCATTCGACGGACATATCCGGACTCAAGAGGAAGATACGTGGCGGGTACCGTGAACCACCTTCCACTTTCCAGAGACTATAGGGGGGACCATTGTCCATTCATTTTAATATTATATTTATTCAAAACATTTTTACAAATACTATCTCTTCTCAAGATACGTTAATTTACGTATATTTAAGAATGAGTTATCAAATATTACAGTAGATACCTAAAATATATTTACTTCATAAAATATGGTGATTTATGATCTTTTATAATGATGGTTGGAACGACTCCGGCTGAAAAGGCAAGGGCCGAAAAAGCCAGGGGCTATTTAAAGATCCTGAAGGATCACACGTGGAAAACTCGGTTCAAATTCATAAAGGTTTGTTGTCGCAAAAATAGGGAAAAACATTGCGTGAGTGTTCACGGAGCAGAGATGTTCAAGACTTTAGCCCCTGTAGGTTTAGCGTCCCAGCTGATCCAAGGATCCATGGGCTGCTCTGATAGCTTGTTGACTGAATCGATAAAATTTCATTGATGTTTCAGTGCCTGTTGATAATACTGAAGAGGTTTTCGCTTTGGTTTCAATGCGACCAAAATCTTGTGGGCGAGTTGGAATGGGGTAGCCTCCTGCTTATGGAAGCTCTAAGATAGATCAATCTGGCGAATATAGGGATCCAGGTACCTGGATTCTCTTCAGGGAATATTTTGATTTCCTGGATACTGTAATCTTCAGTGACCCGTTGGAAAGGTATATATAATATATATATCAAGCTATGTCTTGTCTTACTCTTAATTATTGAATAGTGAATTACATTCACAATATCAACTTTACACCGGTGTTTGTGAGGCAGGAACTGGAAAGACGGTTAACCCAGGAGGAAAGAGATAGGGGGGCCATAAAACCCATCAAGGGGAAGAACTATACTCGGGGAGGGCCCAATTAGACTCGAAATTCACTGACTCGCTGGTGGTGGCTGTGAGTGATACGTGGAAAATACCACCGAGGGCAATCAGGGAAATAGTGTACGATCAGTTACACAATTCGAGATCAAAAGGAGTGTCATCACAAACTGCTGCAGTAGTCATCGATGAAGAGACGTTTCATTCTGACCCTGTAGATGGACGAAGTATCCAGCAACCTAAAGTGTTTCAATTTGTATATATTGTTTAAAGATTAATTTAATTAAGAAATCCTACGACCAGAGAAGTCCACTGTTGTAAAAGAATGGTCTGACCTTCTCAAGAGACGTTTATAATATCCATGGGACGAATTTAGCTATTATTACTCAGCCTACCATGAAGTGCCCTCACGGCACGTCCGGATGTGACACGAGGGCACGTCATGGTAGGCTGAGTAATAATAGCTAAATTCGTCCATCCATGAGATGGTGAAGTGCCGGGTGTGTGGGTGGTACGGTCATATAGGCAACATGTGTAAATTCAAGAAAGTATAATAGGGGGAAGAACACCAGCAGACGGAAGGCAGCAGACGGAAGGCAGCAGGCGGAGGTCAGCAGGCGGCTGGCAGCAGGGGGACCTATTATTACTGTGTAGGACCATTGCTGGCGGATTTGGTACGGATTGTGTGCGCGCGTAAACAAATCATCACAAGGCTGGACAATTAGAAACTAATATTGGACGACTTGTTTATAGGCGGGCAACCATGATTAAGTTCTTCTTCGGATTGTTTGGGGTTAGAGCCAAAAGGGTGGAGTCGACGGACCGGGGAACCCAGGCCCAGACACAAATGGAGTTGAAGGACCGGGGAACCCAGGCACAACCACAGATGGCGTCAAGGGGAACAACGGCAGCAGAGGAGGGAACGGTGACGGGGGGAAGAACTGGAGGATTCGGCAGAGGTAGGGGGAGGACAACCCCTACCTCTGTCAACCCGGGTCCCGGGAGGATGATGCAGGCCGGGACGCAGACGGAACTGCAGGAGGGAGCCGTGGACTGTGCCACCCAGACACCCGGCCACTCCGCCTATCATGACGTGCCCTCGCGGCACGTCCATGAGATGGTGAAGTGCCGGGTGTGTGGGTGGTACACATCAGTTATATATATAATGTTGTTTATCAGCTATTAATTATCTTCTTCCTCTGTAAATTACATTCCTTAGTTATTCATCTCAACAATTAAAGAAGCAATTATAATCTTATATCTTATATAACACATAGTTTAACTATTTTGCTGAAATTTTGCTTTGAGATCAAGGGTGGGAGACTGGGAGAAAGATACACGAAAGACAGCATTAAGGAGACCACGACTTTTAACGATCTGGAGATGAGAAGGAACTATCCACCACTGATCCAGTCAAAATTGTTTGTGATCCCGTTTTTGTTCACAAAGGCCCGGTATGAAAAGTTTGATGAAAAGTATAATATAACATCGTTACCTTACATCCTTTGCATGAATGAAGGAAGGAGATGCCGATCGAGAACAAACTAAACATACCGTAGGGAAGGTCCCTCATTATAATTACAGCGGACACGGAACCCAACATGCCCCCAGGAAACATACCGTTGGGAAGGTCGAAAAGTATACTACACTGACGAGACGTAGTTCAATAAGAACCATGTGCGGTCACACAGCTGGAAACTGGAGGATGGAGACGAGGGAATGGCCGCGATAAGTCTGATAATTCCACACATTATGAGCGGAGAGAGTGGAACTTTCACCGCAATATTTGTCACAACCGTGTTACTCCAGACAGAACGAGCATGAGCATTCTTACGCTTACGCTACAACGTATGTTAATAATTTTAATAATTTTAATAAAATATATTAAGGGTCGGGTCAGTGCACAGTGTGAACTTGGGTTGTGTTGAGTCTCCTTGGTGTGAGACTCAACACAACCCCAGTGGTGCTCGATTAAAAATCTTAACTCTATCGAAATATTTTGAACGGCAAAATTTGAAGAAAATAGCTCATCTGAACGGCAAAATTCACAATAACATAAACCAAGCCCCATTTGTGACTAAGTGTGGTCTAATGAACAGTTTAGCACCGTAGATAGGCGGTAGATCGGTAAGATAGAGTCAATTGATTTCATAGGTCTACTAGTGAGACTTAGTCAAAATTTGACAAAATGGCTTATTTGATGAGTTAAAATTCAAAACAACCAAAACCAAACCCCATTTGTGACTAAGTGTGGTCTAATGAACAGTTTAGAACCGTAGATAGGCGGTAGATCGGTAAGATAGAGTCAATTGATTTCATAGGTCTACTAGTGAGACTTAGTCAAAATTTGACAAAATGGCTTATTTGATGAGTTAAAATTCAAAACAACAAAAACCAAACCCCATTTGTGACTAAGTGTGGTCTAATGAACAGTTTAGAACCGTATATAGGCGGTAGATCGGTAAGATAGAGTCAATTGATTTCATAGGTTTAGTGAGTATTAGTGACACGAATAAGGTATAAAGCCGTTAAAAAACGACAATCTACATCTCCGATGTGGCCGAGTGGCTAAGGCGCCATACTTACCACACGCAAGGTACCGGGTTCAAATCCCGCACATGAATTTTACATTTTTTTCCTGAAATTTTCCAACGGCAACGCTTTTTTGAACGGCCAATTCAATTTGAACGTTAAGCAATCGAGCACCACTGGGAACACAACCCAAGTTCACCCTGTGCACTGACCCTTTAAAAGAAGATCCCACTTGTTGAGACACCAGGCTTAGGGTACAACGTTCCCTCCCTCAATCGGTAAGTGGTAACAATTAACAATAATCTCGGGTTTTCACCACTAATCCAACAAACAAACACCTCTAGTCCAACAGTCATTGACCACCCATCTAATCTAAAGCTAACATTTATACCTATTCACAGAATCCGGGAAGAGGTAAGGAAACTCAAGCTCCTGTCTAGATTCCCAGTCACCTTCCCTCCACTCCTACGGCCCCCGATAATCAAGGGGCCTACTGTTAAAGACAGGGAGAGTGTACATAACCGGGTTATCAAACTCGTTTTCCCCTACACTCAATTGGAGCGCCCACCAAAGGCTTACTCTACTATGGCAATTTCGTTTAGGAGCGTGAGCACCGAGGAAAACAACAGGGGACCTCCAACATCTCCCCCCAGACCCACCAACAACTCCTCTACAGGCACTGGCAGCAGCTCCCTACAAACAGGACCCATCCACCAAGCACTGCTATTCGGGTGATTGACTTGGGGGATGGTCTGAACCTCCTCAAGATAAAAATTAATGAGCAGCTATTTAAATAGCCATAAATTTCTTGGTAGAGTAAAAAACATTTTTTTCAGCTCCTGGACCACATTTATAAGCTGACTATGGAAAGAACGGGTCGGATAACAGTGTGGGACTACCACAAGGAGATATTAAAGGGGATCATGTTCCCTCTTATCGGAACATTGCGAGCTGCAATTCGCGTGTTACAGGAGGAGGAAGGGCAGTTGGCGGAAATCACCACCAACGCCGAACAGGCCCACAAGCTAACAGACATAATGAAAAGCAGATGCTTAGATTGAGGATCTGCAGTATATCTTGAATATGAAAACGACCAGAGATGCGGCATTGGGACAAGTATATAAGCGATTTGGATAAAGAGCAGCAAGGAGAAATCAAGACAAGGCAAGGAAAAATCCCCAGGACTCCGAAGCAGGACCTTCTACCTCGGCGGCCGGCGGCTGTCACGAAGCACGAAGAGATGGACGAGGTTTGTAAGTACACTTAGAGCCTACTACGGAACACCCACCACCACAAAGTTCCACATCAATGAGGAGTATTTGGAGGAGTTTATAGAGTATAACTTGGGTAGGCCTTCAGGGATGTTCTCCGAGCAGGAGCTGGAGAACGCACATTCCAGTTGGACAACACTGTGGTCCAACTACAAAGTGAATAACATGACCTCGCCCCACTACAAATTACAGCTGGGAAGAGCGGGGATAGCATAATAACGCTTCTCATGTATAGACTCATGTATAGACTCATAGCATTATAATTATGGAAAAAATATGGTCGTGGGCCTACCAGCCAGAATCTGGCTGCCAGATTTTCCGCTAAAGCAGATCGCAGAAAATCCTTCGCTTGAGGGCGGGCAGGAACGGCCATCGGGAAGTATCTACCGAGGAAAGAGGCCTTTCAGAATTTAATCTCTGTGAAGAACTGGCAAGTGTATGGGCTGAGTCATGTACTATCCGGTTTTGTAAATTACTATCCTAATGTTTCCCTGAAGAGGAAATGACCACACAGGAAGAAGAATCTCTGTTGACCACAACTGTGAGCATAATCACAACCGCCGAGAAGGGGTGCCAGGCATACCCGGCCGACCGGGAAAATATGATACGAACCACGGAGATGCGGCAATTTCTGAAATTGATCGAGTATCACATTGACTTGATAACGAAGCAGGATGCCCAGTGGCACAAGCTTCTAATAATTATTTTATCTTGATCTGTTACACATCCGTGATACAATGCCGGCCTTTATAATATTATGATGAATTTGGTATTCCCCCCTCATTTCAGAGAATATTCGGTCTCATCCAAGGGCCAGGGAGGCATGAAATTAGAACCTTCTAACAGTGGTATATAATGCAATATCCCTGGTACCTGTCAATGAGGTCCGGAAACTTGATGTAGAGGCAGGAACTGTTAACAGGGTTGACCTGGATATAATGAGAACTAATTTGCCCACCATTCTCGGACACTATTCTCAGGTGAAACATATCGTTTTGAAAATAAGTATAAAGACGTTCACTGATGGAAGTTGACACATTGACAATTCCATGATAGATGACGGTAAGTGATACGTAAATTTTAAAATAAGTGGTACTCCAAGCATGGATTGTATAATATAATAATTTAATTTAAGTATTAAATTCTGACGTACATAGGGCAGTATAACATTTAATTTCATTTCTCATTATAATACAGTCGGACCCAGATTTAGTGGCATCCTCGGGGAAAAAAATCCTGCCACTAAATCGGGGTGCCACTAAATCGGGGGCCACTAAATCGGGGTCCAACTGTAGTAACTTATAATCTAATAAGCTCGAGTTATCTGGCGAAATTTCCGATCCTAACTCGAGTGGACTAAGTGTGGTGTTATGCTAGGCAACACGGTTGATTAGCCGGAACGTGCAACGGTATAACGGAGAATGGGCAGCTGTTTATAGTAGAATGCCCTGAAAGAGCACGGAATGAAGACAAACGAGCCGTTGTATCCAAATATCGATTTAACACAAGGTAATCAACGATTTAACACAAAGCGTGTATATCTTTATACAGATACAGGTATGGATTGAAGAAACCCTGAAGAAGATGATGGAGAATCATGGGCCATAATTCCTTGGAGGTAAACCTCTAAATGATGCAGGCCAGCCTATGTACAGGTCACGAGAAACTCTAGTTGACTGGATAATAATGGCTATCGAGGGAATGTTTCCTCAACAATGCTCAGCCTGTAACCAGCAATACACGCTAGAAAGAGGATCCACGCCGAAACTTCGATGTGCAAGCTGTGGAGGTGGTAGTCACGACTGTGACCAGGTAATGTCCCACCAAGCCCTGACCGTGCCTGGCTTCGTGTGGGTTTGTTTCGGATGTATTAAGAACTTCAAAGTTGAAACCTTATCTGGAACTGACGGAGAGGCTGGACCACTAGCGGGTCTAGTGAGAGGAAGTTCAGTTTTCCTATGACCCAAGGGAAGAGGGACGATAACCCTGACGAGGGAAAACCCAGGACAGCACAGTTATTTAATAGAATGCCCGCTGAAGTTCGTCTTGCCAAATCTGTCGAGATCGTGAAGATTAAGCTTGGAGAGTTCCTTGCGACTATCCCTGATCTACCCCCAGTAAGAGGATACTCCAGCCCCCGGGACAACTCTCTTGTGGCCCTACTCACGGAAGGTAGTTAGGTTTCATCCCTCACCTCACTCCTTCACCTTTCCATGCCACATCAATGCCCACGCGGATGCTTTTGCTGAGTGCGTTGTTATGATAGTGTATTGTAACTGAAACTTATTTGTAAATCTGTAAAAAATCTTGTAAATCTTGTAAATCTTGTAAATCTTGATTCAGGGAAGAAGATGCAGAAACTCTTGATGGCGTCAATGATGGCGTCAATGATGGCGTCAATGATGGCTCTAGCTTGTGTGTCACAACATTAAATGCTTGCATAGTTATAGTAAGTTTTATATTATATAAATTGTAAGTTTAAATGGGTAATAAACGAGACGTGTTTTAATTGGATGGACGATGGTGACTTTGAATATATATCAGCAGTTCACTAACCTCATAACTCTGTCTCTGGCAAAGAGTGCAGAAATAAAAGGGAACTGTAAGATAAAAAGACTGCTCGATATAAGGTTGTCCAAGAAATAATGTCTTTCAATTAGACGAATCATGTACTTCCGGGGAACAAGAACCCATTGATTATTGGCAATTGTTTTTGGAGGATTGCAGAGTTTTACCGAGCAGAATCAGGCTAGACCATGGAAGTGAAACCACTAAGTTGGCAGCAATGCAGGTACAAGTGACCCCGAAATCCGATGTTCCGAGAAACATCTTGTCAGAGAATGCCCTAATAAAATAATGCCCTAAATGTTTGTTTCTATGCCTAACGCCAGGTTAAAACTTCCAAAAACAAAGGGCATGACTAACTAATATTTCATTAGTTACTACGATAATTATAAGCTGGCCGATATTGGCGATCATGGGCGATGCAATGTGCCAAACACTCGGGGGAAATCTGAAAGAAATGGATTTAGTAGCACCAAAATAGAAATCGGTCGACATTTCCGAGTATGCTCATTAGATTAGAACACGATTCAAACTGCAACATCCACGTGGAATAAAAAAGTCAAAAGACTGAAGTCAAAAATGCTGAAGTTAAAAATGATGACGATCGAATCAGGAATGCCGCGCGCGCTTCATAAAAAGCAGCGGGTAAGTCGGAAGAACCTGTCCGTTCCTCTCATGAGCGCTCATGAGTGTATCATGAGTGTGTCATGAGTGTATCATGAGTGTATCACGGCGTGCCTGGTGAAATTTTAACACGACCTAGCATGCGACGGGAAACCACCACTTGTACGTGGTAGCTGAGGGTCTACAGAATGGCGCTACGGTGCGGGAAAAAACATTCCATTCCCTAAAATCTTTTTTTTTACTTTTATTTGATTTGGGTCAAAATTGGCTATATTAAACGTGGTCCCGAAAAATCCATAATGACTTAGCACACGAAATATGTCACCCCCACCTATTTTTGCACGTAGAATCGATTGCCGTTGAAGTCGAATCTCTAAAATGACTGTAAAATGGTCAAAAGTTGATTTTTTTACCATTTTTTGGAGGTTTTTAGCCCCTAAACCATTGAAAACGTTGAGATAGGAATTTGAAACTAGTGCCAATCGTTAAAATGGTCATTTTTCTACCAAGAACCAAGTTTTCGTGTATATCCGATTTATGGTTAGATTTGGGCAAATTATTGAAATCTGCCAACTAGGAGATCCGTAACTTGATTTTCTTGTTTTTTGGATTTTGGAATTTTCGACAAACTTCTGATTGAAATGGTCAATCGGGACCATGCTTAAGTTGTTTATGGGACAATTTTCGACTAAAATCCAAGATTTCATACCAATCCAATAACAGATCGTTGATTTATAGAAAATTTAAGTAGGCAAAACGGTGAAAATAAGCAAGAAAAGTTGTCATTTTGACCGTTTTGCCTACTTAAATTTTCTATAAATCAACGATCTGTTATTGGATTGGTATGAAATCTTGGATTTTAGTCGAAAATTGTCCCATAAACAACTTAAGCATGGTCCCGATTGACCATTTCAATCAGAAGTTTGTCGAAAATTCCAAAATCCAAAAAACAAGAAAATCAAGTTACGGCTCTCCTAGTTGGCAGATTTCAATAATTTGCCCAAATCTAACCATAAATCGGATATACACGAAAACTTGGTTCTTGGTAGAAAAATGACCATTTTAACGATTGGCACTAGTTTCAAATTCCTATCTCAACGTTTTCAATGGTTTAGGGGCTAAAAACCTCCAAAAAATGGTAAAAAATCAACTTTTGACCATTTTACAGTCATTTTAGAGATTCGACTTCAACGGCAATCGATTCTACGTGCAAAAATAGGTGGGGGTGACATATTTCGTGTGCTAAGTCATTATGGATTTTTCGGGACCACGTTTAATATAGCCAATTTTGACCCAAATCAAATAAAAGTAAAAAAAAAGATTTTAGGGAATGGAATGTTTTTTCCCGCACCGTAGCGCCATTCTGTAGACCCTCAGCTACCACGTACAAGTGGTGGTTTCCCGTCGCATGCTAGGTCGTGTTAAAATTTCACCAGGCACGCCGTGTGTATCATGAGCGCTCATGAGACGTTTTTAGGTGTTTCAACGTCTCATGAGCGCTCATGAGTGTATCATGAGTGTGTCATGAGTGTATCATGAGCGCTCATGAGTGCTCATGAGACCTTGCTCATGAGCGCTCATGAGACATATGTCTCATCCCATCTCTGTTTCAATGTCTCATGAGCGCTCATGAGACGTTTTGACCTACATGTGCTCATGAGTGTATCATGAGACATGTCTCATGAGACATATGTCTCATGACACGTTAGGGTTATGGTTATGGTTGGGTTTAGGGTTGGGCTAGGGTTAGGGCTTTCCTTTGTCACACCCGACCTCCGGCAGCAATTCGATGATCTCACAGCAACTCTGAAGTCAATGGACATCCTAAACGCCCTTACTATGGGACATAATCACGCTGCAAAACCCACTACGCGTCAAGGTAAAACGCAACCGGCCATCACCGACACCCAATTATGGGATCTGTTATATACAAGCTACAAACTGAACGAATCCGTTTTCGAAACATGTAATAAGGACATTAATCAAAATCCAATTGGTAGTAATCTTCAAATGGAACTGAAAAGTTTGAGGGAAATGATCCGAAATGATGTTAGGAATGATGTTAAAAGTGTTATACGAGATGTTGTCAAGGAGGAGTTAGGAGTTCGGCGTGAGTTAACGTATTCCCAGGCAGCAAATGATTCGGAAATCAGAGTAAATCAGGACTCTAATGGTACTAATAATGCAAATGGTACAAATAACGCTATTGTTAATCAGGGTAATGATGAATTTATCACTGTTACTAAAGCTTCGAAGCCTGTGTTGTCTGTTAGAGTTAAAGATAGAGTTAATGTTAAACGTTCTCCATGTGACCCCACTAAAACAGTAATTATTAAAGGTATCCGTGATTATTCTAAGTATTTAACTAAAGGCCACATATCCATGCACTATTTTAATGAGTACTACTCCCGTGTGGAAATTGTTCAGTGCAAGCCGACCAAACACGGCACTCTCCTCCTAGAGCTTATTACTCCCCTTGAAGCACAAAAGGTGGTGAACGGTTGGGACCCTTCATACTTCGGTGGCCCCTTCCAAGGAAATGATGTGACAACGACGGCAACACTAATGATGAACTCCAGAGTATCTGATGATAGGAAAGCGGTGATAGACTATGTAGAACCAGAAATCTCTGACGACCAAGTTACCGAGGCATGGGCACTTGAATTCAGCGGAATCGCAATGGAGGCAGTCAGATTGAAGGGACGCGACGGAAAGCCTCGTCCCTGCTATCTCTTTACTTTTGAATCTAAGGAGGACAGAGATCATGTAATGGGGAAGACTCTTTTTATTGGAAACCGTGTCTTCCGTTTGCGGGAGTACATAACGAAACAACGAAGGACTCCGGCTCAATGCCAAAACTGTTGGCGATATGGACACCCGGCCGCCTGGTGTAGGAATGAGTACAAGTGCCCTCATTGCAGTGACCCTTCTCATGTTCCAACCGAATGTCCAATCATCATAAACCGCAACCGTTCCGGCCTAAGCTGTCCTAACTGTAGTGGGAAGGATAACAGAAACCGACATCACTCTGCTAACACTATGGCATGCCCTGAGTACTCTACCCGTTGCAACGATCATGTTTAGTCTCGGACAGATTAACATTTCTGGTCTCTCTAAGCAATCACTTATTGCTTTAGACCACTATAGTGCCGATAGGAGATTGTCGGTACTCGCACTACAGGAAACTGGCTGCGTTCCGGCAATGACTGCTTTTACGAATATGCTCACCTTTGGAATAGACGCGGATAGAGGAGTCTCGCTGTCAATCGCTACTAGCCTTCATCCTCATCGAATTACGAGTTTGGAGAAAACTAACGTTGCAGCTATCTTTGCTATAGCGACTGTGCTTGGGCGACCTATGATGTTTGCATCTGTGTATAGCAGTCCCGACAATAACTTGTCGCTTCTGTTGAAGTCTATACAGGAAGCCTGGGAATTCTGCAAACGAAACGGAGTGCCGGTATTTCATGTTCTTGGGGACTTTAATGCAAGAGGAATTCCATGGGGTGATAAGGTATACAATCAAAGTGGACACCTACTCGATTCTTTCTGTAACCAGTATGGAGCAGATATTCTCTCCCCACTTTCTAACACTTTTATCTGTGTTAATGGAGGGAGTGTTATTGATCTGGGACTGCGGTTCGGGGGAGCAGGGCTAGCGATCGATGGTCCATGGACTGATGAAGAGGACGGCTTATGCCTTTTTACAGGAGCACCGGCAAGAGGACATGTCCCGGTCTTATCATCAATCGGGAATATTAGAGCGAGTAACCGGAGGACACAGGTCTACAATTACCAGGACGCAGATTGGAAAAAGTGGAAATTTCACGTCGAATGCTGCCTACAAAGCTGTGATTCACAAGATCCTAATGAAATGTTTCGACAGCTTTTAAGTTTCATGAAAGAAGCCTCAGACCTATACATCCCTCTGAAAACAGTGTGCCGGCACAGCAAGCCCTACTGGACACCCGAGTTGACCGTACTATCGAAAAATCTACAACATGCTCAGGAGAAAATACCGTTACCGAAGAACTTGGATTAACAGACTTGCTGTTGAAGAGGCTAAACTACTGTTCAAGGAGAGCCTTATCGAGGGGAAAAACAAATGGATCCACGATAGACTGAGCTGGTCTGAACGTTACTGAGACTAACATATTCTGGAAGCGGTATCGATCAATATTTCTCACACCTGATGAAAACTTTATTGGATGTTTGGATGACGACGGAGTTTTACGGCACGATCCTAGGGATAAGGAGCAAATCCTGTTCGACACGTTCTTCGGTGGAAGACATTTGAGGAATCATCAATTTGACGAGCAACACTATGAATTCATACAAGAGGAAGTGGATGTTTTTCTACGAGAGGATGAGGAGGTAGAGAGTGAGTTAAATAGGCAGGTTCAACCAGAGGAAATCATGGCGGCCATATCGGCACAGGGCAGTGGAAGCAAATCTACAGATGGAGATGGAGTACACCCCGTGACATTGAAACACCTTGGCCCTTTAGCAAGGATGTTCTTGGCAAAACTTTTCACCAACTGCCTCGTTACCTCGGTTTGGCCATGGAAAACAGCCATAGTATCGTTTATCAAGAAACAAGGAAAATCATCTTACCTTAAACCTGGATCTTTTCGACCGATCTCAATTGGAAGCTATGTTGGTAAAATGTTTGAGCGAGTTATGGATAGGAGGATCAGGGCTCATTGTTACGAGGAAAACATCTTGGAAGACGAGCAAGAAGGTTTTCTTCCCATACGAAACACAACACGGTACTTATACCGTCTCCTGGCTACACTGCACGAGAACAGACGGAGAAAAGCAACTGCCTTTTTACTTCTCTTGGATTTCGAAAAGGCTTTTGACAGCGTCCCCATCCCCTGCCTAATTTACAAACTCTATAAAGCTGGAATAAAGGGGAACATCCTACGTCTGGTAAATGGTTTCTTGTCATCACGAAAAGTGAAGCTGAAGATAAACGGTAAAATTGGTTCTCCCAGGAACTGCACTCTTATCGGGCTACCGCAGGGGGCAGTCATTTCCCCTGTGCTATTCATCATATACGTTTCGGATCTCTTACAAACGAAGAATCTACCCGAGAACGCCCGAGAAAGATGCGAAACGTTTAAGTTCGCTGATGATGGCACGGTTGTAATAACCGGAGATCAACTTCAATGTGAAGCAGCTCTATCCTGCGTGCTCAATTACATCCAGAAATGGTGCCGTCTATGGAGATTGGTCATCAATTGCGACAGAGGGAAAACTGAGATTCTCGTGATCCACCCAAGGAACCAAGAATTATCATCTACCCCACAAGCTATGTACCTTGGACCCAGAGAAATTCTCTACACGGACTCCAGCAAGGTGCTGGGAATCATTCTCGACACAGACCTGAGCTTCAAAAAGCATGCTGCCTACACTTTGCAGAAGTGCTGGAATTCCTGGAGTAAGCTGTCGGGTGGGACTACCAGGTTAGCTGGAATAAACAACAACGGCCTCTCGCTCCTGTTCCGAATGGTGATCCTTACCAAACTTCTATACGGAGCACCTCTATGGCTTCGTAACAGATTGGACAGTTTTAACGATCTAATCGCAAGGGCTAAACTGAAGATTATTGGAAGCCAATTTCACATCTCGAAAACACTAGCTGACCTTCTTATTGGTATACCACCTCTACCGATTATTTTGACAGTACTCACAACGAAGTTTGTCCTAAAAGGTCTTACAGCGGGAGACACCATGACTGCTAAATTGCTCCAAATTGAGCATGAGGCAAGCCACCCGTTCTATGGACATATTGTGGAAACTAAAAGGTATCTCCATTGGACCTGCACAGAGAGCGGAATCTCAAACGGGACGGAGACGATCATTTATTCGATCATGCGATCTACTGTCATATGAGTCGGAAGAGTTTCTCTATTCCCGGGACACTATGGACATGTTCACGCACAAATTGTGGGACGATCACGTCAAGGCTAACATCACGAACATCTCTGCTGACGACTCTCCTACTATGACGGTTGAAGAGCTACGATCTATTGTGGATACTGAAGCGGTTTCGATAGCCCCTCTTACCAATAGGAGTATGGACAGAAGGCACTCTTCGTTGACTATGGACTACATCCACGGGCATAGCTTAAGATTTCAAAACTTTGTCGGCAGCTATCAACGAATTGACAGGAACGTAGAGGAACCTTACTGCCTTGAATGCGGCATGCACCACGACTCACCCTTCCACAAGCTCTTCCAATGTCCAGCTGTCGGGGCGGTATCGGCTCTTAGGGACCAGTGTCGTGTGGTCTCGGTTTGCACTGGCAACTTCCACCTAGCACTTATCTTTTCTAGAGATAGAAACCTTAAGCATAAGTTTAGAAAGCTTGTTTATGAGGTCACAGAAAACTCCACTTTTAATGATGAGCTCCTTACCAGTTAAACTTAACCTCACCTAATTACTTAATTAGCCTATCTACCACTTAAAATAACATAGTTTTACAACCCGCTGGCCAAGCACACTTCACTGCCTATTTAAATCATTAATACAGTACTACTTATAATAATATCCTATCTTAACTTATTACTATTCCTGTGTCATGTGTGACTCTGTGTCTGTGTTTTTTACGGACATGCTTGTTTGTGTGAGTGTGTTTTTTGTGTGTTTGTGTGTGTGTGTATGTGTGTGTACTGTATACTTTTGGGTATGAGCATGTATGTGAGGGTAATTTCTATTTTTCTATTTATTTTAAAATCTGTTTTTAACTGTACAGCTTAATTTGACTCAGCGACTATACTAATTTATTTTACTATGCTATATTTAGCTGTTCTGCATCTTCCCTACCCCTAGTTATCTCCTAGTTAATCATCTATAAGTATCTACCCTTATCTAACTATCTATCTATCAACTTACTATTTATTATTACAGTACCTAATCTATATATAATTACCTCTTGGACTTTTGAATCGGCATCAGCATAACATGTACTTTTTACCGGACAACCGTTTTATTACTCGCTAAAAGGAGTGTCAATATGTATTCAATTGTTATTGTTATATGTATTGAATCAGATTGAATAAATAAATAAATAGGTCTAGGGACCCGTAGAGGGTAGGGCTAGGTCCAAGCCTATGGGTCAACCCTAACCCTATCCCTACGGGTCTCTAGACCTAAAGGATAACCCTAACCCTAGCCCAACCGTAAACCCAACCCTAACCCTAACCCTAACGTCTCATGAGACATATGTCTCATGAGACATGTCTCATGATACACTCATGAGCACATGTAGGTCAATACGTCTCATGAGCGCTCATGAGACATTGAAACAGAGATGGGATGAGACATATGTCTCATGAGCGCTCATGAGCAAGGTCTCATGAGCACTCATGAGCGCTCATGATACACTCATGACACACTCATGATACACTCATGAGCGCTCATGAGACGTTGAAACACCTAAAAACGTCTCATGAGCGCTCATGATACACTCATGATACACTCATGACACACTCATGATACACTCATGAGCGCTCATGAGAGGAACGGACAGGTTCTTCCGACTTACCAAGCAGCGGTGGTTCTGTTTCAGTAAGCGCGTTACATATATTTGCGAATTCGCGCCAGTGTTTTATATTTTTCTTGCAGGGAAATTTTAAGAATTTAAGAAAATCGAATTTTTGGAAGGTCAAAGTCGTTAAAACAAATTTTTTAAACCTATTCAGAGGTAAAATGCGTAGCCAGGCAGCAGGCTGTCCGATATTATGTGTTTTTTTAATGTGTCAAGTGCTTCCAGTACATATGTACTTATCGATAGAACGACGGGAAGAGAATGGGAAAGACTGCCAAAAAGTGGTATAGTCAGGAAGCAAGTTAGGGCGCCGGGTCTACTCAAACACGTGGGAAGTATGCAATTTTCTCGGAATCGTACTTTTGAGGTGGTCAGATTAAAGCATACAAGTAGTGAGAGCAAGCAATCCGATCGTATTGTATACTGTTTTTTCGTCATAACTCTCGACTGGCTGGTGTTTCACACTTCAAAATGCTCACAACAACTCCTGAAATGGTACTGGT
Organism: Hormiphora californensis; assembly: GCA_020137815.1. Taxonomy (NCBI): domain Eukaryota; kingdom Metazoa; phylum Ctenophora; class Tentaculata; order Cydippida; family Pleurobrachiidae; genus Hormiphora; species Hormiphora californensis. The sequence continues at coordinate 3,443,164 of CM035353.1, read as the reverse complement.
TGTTACCAAACCGGTTTTAGGGCGGTCCGACCATCCATTCTTTTGTCACGACCGCGCCCTAGCCTGCTTCTTGACTATAAAAGTGGGGGAGGCTCTAGTGGAAGCTCTTACGGTTTTGAGCCGTGTGCGTGGCCCAAATCCTGAGCTGCGATTGGCTGAATTTTCAATCACGCGAAATTTTAGCCGATCAGAGCACAGGATTTGAGCGCACACGGCTCAAAACCGTAAGAGCTTTCACTAATCCGAGACCAGGGAATGTCTGGGGCAACCCAGTGGGCGTGCTACATTTTTGGCATCTGTTTTAACTATACAGCTTAATCTGACTCAGCGACTATACTAATTTATTATACTATGCTATATTTAGCTGTTCTGCATCTTCTCTACCCCTAGTTATCCCCTAGTTAATCATCTAAGTATCTACCCTTATTTAACTATATATCTATCAACTTACTATTTATTATTACAGTACCTAATCTATATATAAATACCTCTTGGACTTTTGAATCGGCATCAGCATAACATGGACTTTTTACCGGACAACCGTTTAATTACTCGCTAAAAGGAGTGTCAATATGTATACAATTGTTATTGTTATATGTATTGAATCAGATTGAATAATAATAATAATAATGGCAGCGCTGGACCAACGGTTTCGATTGCGGATAAAAGCCGCCCATCGCCCCTATAGTTTAAAGTCTATTTATAACTGCTCCAAATTCGTGTGTGAAAGTTATCTTTTTTGACGTGTACACTGTACTGAGTGTACAGTGTACAGTGTACACTCAGTACACCCCACGGTACCATGTGATAGGCGCACAAAACCAATTTGCACACGAACAATTAAAACATCTTGACGGTCTGAGCTGCTAAACTGAAAACTGTACTTGCCTTGATTAGATGCTTCAGATAAACAAAATTATTGCAATTTATAAGTTCTACTATGCTAACTCTGTCCCTCAGCCTCAACTACATCTTCTTGGGTCGTCAGTTTTTGTTTCTCAACTGTAAGTGTACTATGAAAGTAACCGTAACAAAAGTAAAATATTGTCCCGCCAATAAAGTATGCAAAGATGATGGAGTGAGCCGAGACATCCAGGAAAGAGAACAAGATAATGTTTAGAAGGGTGCCAAGGGCCGGGAAGTACGGGATACAGGGGCACACAAAACTCTGATTCCGCCGAGTGTACAGCACGTGAACTTGAGATATATAGATGAGCATGCTCAGCATTGTGATGCCTGTTACAACCAACACCGCCAGCCTGTATGGGTAAAACGGTATGGAGGAGGGCCAGTGTAGAGCTATTGTAAACACAGTCACCAGGACAGCGTAGGCCACCACGCAACCGGTTACAATCTCCACCTGCCCCTTCACATATTCCTTCTTATCCCCCTCATTCACTGACTCGAGTGTCCTGTAAGAGGTATGTCCACCACTGTTCAGACCTGATTGTTCCCCTCCCTCTGCAGCACTGGTTGTCTGAATGTCCCTCTCATCCTCCCCATCATCCTCATCTGAAGGTGGGGTGTAACTGACTACAATGAGAACAAGGCACACGGATGTGATAGTAAGGAGAGTCCCCCCACTGACGAGATGGATGAGAATATCGTAGGAGAGAGTCAGGGTGATTAGGATGGCGATTAGAGTTGATACGATGGTGCCAATGATAGGAACCTTGTTGCACTGTGCCACAGTAGAGAAAAACCTGACAATGAAAAAGTAATAACAGAATAAATTTAGAAGTACCCCCAAAACAGATTCGTTTCGTTTTCAACATGGTTGGTAATCAGGAACCGACCGAATCAGGAAATACTGGTCCCTGATTGGCTGATAACCAGTCACGTGACCTAAATAACGAGTTCTGATTGGTTGTTTACTTGTTTCGGTCGTTTCCTGTTGGTAACCCCTGCTTACTTGAATATTAGGCCGTCATCGGCGATCACAAAGAGAATTCGGGCCACCGTTGTCAAAGTGCAAAGAGTGACAGAAGAAGTTACTAGAAGGATGGCTGCGATTATGATATACATTGGAATAATTAGGTCGATCTCCCTGAGTGCGTTTGGTAGTCCTGTACTTTTTGATATTGTGTACCTAAAATGAAGATATAATATAATGTCAGAATTTAATTGACAAAATAGGCCGACTGCCGACTGTTCTTTAAAATCTAAATTATGGAACTATAGTGTGGGGTGTAATCTAATAAAAGTTCTAACACTTACCAAGGTGCCAGATATGCAATACAGAAGGAAACTGTTATATAGATGAATCCGACGATGAAATAACTTAAAAACACTGCCCTCGGTATATCCCTCTGTGCATTAACCGCCTCCGAGGATAAACACACAGTTGTCTCGAATCCCGAGTACGATACCACCACGATAGCAGCACCCATCGCTATTCCCTCCCATCCGTACGGGAAAATCCCGCCCTGGCCTGTTTCCGGATTGGTGCTGTGTGCAAAGTGGTCCCAGCTTCCATATATCGCGGATATAACGCAGAACATGGTCAGGGCGCCTACAGCGAAAAACAAGGCGATTGTGTTGAATATAACCACCTGTAAATAATTTGGATACATGTTTGGAATCAATAACAGAAGTCAATAACTGCATTTCAGTAATTTGTTGTACCTGCTTGACGCCTATACAGTTAATGGTGCAGCAAATAATGAGGAGAATAATTGCCATGGGGTTGATATTTCTGGCCATGTAATCCGGCAGGTAGTCTTCTGTATAAGATAGGGTAGTATTTCGCATCCACCCGTTCAGGAGAAATCTGGAAATTGTGTATACATGTTTTTACAAAGTTAGACTAACGACTGGGGTAAAAAATGTCCCCCTAGACTAGCATGGTTACAGAGCCCTTAAATTTGAAACAGTTACTCTATGGGACAAATAAATAAGTTCCCAGAACTTACCTATCGAAATTGTTTCCAAAACCGACGGAGAGGAAACCCAAACCAAAGAGGACCTCAAATACAAAGAATGTTGATATCAAAATTGCCATTAGTTCTCCAAATGTCGAATACACGTACCTTTTTGAATAGAGAACATAAAAAGAAACAAAAAGTTGTATTATTAAGCCAAAAACTAATTGAATTAGTTGGCGGGAAAGGTGGCCCACTTACACCTTTTGCTTCTGCCGGGTATCACCACGAAATCTCATTCTCTCCCTCGGTATCTCAATCTCTTATTTTTCAAGGGTAACTTATTCCTATTCGTTCTATCCCTCTCTCTCCCTCTCTCTCTCTCTCTCTCTCTCTCTCTCTCTCTCTCTCTCTCTCTCTCTCTCTCTCTCTCTCTCTCTCTCTCTTTCTCTCTCTCTCTCTCTCTCTCTCTCTCTCTCTCTCTCTCTCTCTATCACGCTCTCTTTCACTGTCTTATTACATTGTATTCACCTCTTATATCCCTGATCCCGGCAGCAGGCAAAGGTGTAAGTGGGCCACCTTTCCCGCCAACTAATTCAATTAGTTTTTGGCTTAATTTAGGTCCCTTTTTGGTTTTTAATCGCAGCAAGACATTATTTCATAATGTAATATTGTCGAAATAATGCAATATATGAGAAACGAGACGAATTTCTGTGAAAATCGTATTTTAGACGTAATTATGACGTCATGTGACGTAATTAGTGACGTCGTAACGACGTAATTGCATCACGATATATTTTGAATAAATACCCCAAAGGAGCTTGTAAAGTTTCATTGACCACAGTGGTCAGGAAATGAAGTTTTTGCTAGAAAAACGTTCAATTTGCTGAATTTTTCGTCAAATTTTTGACTTCCGACGCAATTTAAGGGCTCAAAATGATAAGCTACGAAAATTCGCTATATAGTATCCGAAAGTTCAGACGATTTGCCGGTAACGATTTTTCGTCAAATTAGAAATCGGAACACGTCTTCAGGGTGCTAGAGGCGTTTGAAAAAAGTTAGTCGGTCTCGCGCAATGACGTCATTCGTAACGTCGTTGCGCGCGTCACAGGTAAGATGGAGAGTCGCCACCCAGATGGGTACATGCACGAGACAATTGTCTGTCGAATGCCGCTTGGTTTAAGGTCGTACGATGTCTGGTTCGTCTTAAACTGGGACCAAACGGAAGGTAATAAAGCGTCTATACATGTATATGGTCACGGTCAAAAAGTCTGCTGAAATTTCGATATTTTGAGTTTCGAAAAATCGACCAAAATTATTGAAACCAATTTTTAGACCACTTAGACACCTTCTAGACACTTGAAATTTTGTAAGCAGGTCAAAATATGTTTAAATTATATAAATTTTAAATAATTAAATCGATTGCTCAACCAGTGTGGATAAAAACACAAGTTTTATGAATATCCACCTGGTTGAGTAATCTTTGTAACTATGACTCCATTTTGTGGATAACTGCAATAATAATTGTAGTGGGAACCTCGTCACATACGGTTGAGCAAGTTTTACTCAACCATTGTGGATACACAGCCTCCCAAACTTGATGATGCGTAAATTATCCACAATTTTGGTTACTCAACTTGTGAAATATTCCTAATCGATACCTAATCGATGGACAAGCTAGATTAGCTCCAATTCGATACTCAACAAGTGTGGATAACTTCGATTTTCTGCTAAAATCCTCTAAACAGTAAAGAGACGTTATCCACACCGGTTGAGTTAATTTTTGCTCGGAAACTGTCCTTGTTGGTTGAGGTTGGTCTCTACATGTAATTTCCTGGTCATATAAATTACTCAATCGATGTGGATAAATGAGAATCGAAATGTCTAATGCTGACCAAGGGATACAAAAATGGTTATCCACACCGGTTGAGTTATCATTTTGTTAAAGTGGAAGCTTATTTTCCAAGAAAAATGTTAGCCCTAGCCAATAAACCCGAAATAAAGACCAAATGTACTCTCTTTCATACGGTTGAGTAACGATTTATGATGGAAACTGATGTTATCCACACAAGTTGAGTAAAAAAATAGATAAAAACAAAATAATTCATATTGTGAGTACCCATTCTTGTGTATACTAAAATTTCATGTTGCTAGCACGATCATCATGCGGTTGAGCCCGTTATCCACACGATTTGTTATCCACACTTTTTAAGTGCTGATTACAGAGAAACAGATAAAGCAATTATATTGGACTTTTCAGATTAATAAAATTTGAACAATTTTGAGTGGGTTGAGTTCGAAAAATTTGTCCATGGAGAGGATCTTATCCACGATTGAGTAAATTCAAAAGTATATCGATTTTCAGCAGACTTTTTGACCGTGACCATATATGTATGTATATATCAACCTAGTTATCCCCACACTGAATTTTCTGTTTTGGGGGTGGTGTTATAACTTTTGAACAAAAAGAGCTAGCCACTTGAAATTTTTACCATCGATAGAGGTCTACAAGAAGCTTCTAAGTACAAAATTTCAGCTTCCTAGCTCTTCCGGTTCGGGAGTTATGGCATGTCAAAAAGTGCCAAAATGGGCTAAAAGTATGAAATAACTATATATACGCTGTGAGCAAGCGGGCCGTTGTTTGGGGGAATTTTTTTCGGGGGGTTGGATGGGGCCACCTTTGCGCTTGCCAGCGCAGTGATGGTCGCTTACGTGTAAGCGTTTCCAATTCCCTTATATCTGGCCCCCATGTCCATGTAACTGAGGACTGTGAAGATTATGACAGCTCCAGAGATAATATAGGAGAAAACAAGTCCTGGCCCTGCTATCATTGCAATCACACTGGGAGTAAGGATGAAAATACCTGAAGAGACAGTCTGGGAGTAAGGATGAAAATACCTGAAGAGACAGACTGTATTTTACAATACTGAATACATACTACATACCAAGTAACACGAACAATAAACATTCAGTAATAGTAAATGATATTCACTACTGTAGACTTGTAAATCACGTAATTTGATCTGAAGAAAACAACAAAAAGTACATTATTACCTGCTCCTAACATGTGTGATAAGCCCTGGACAGTCAGGTCAAACAGATTGAGGCATCGCTTCAGATCTTGCTCCTTATTCTCTGGGTTGTTCGTCTGGGTGACCCGTTCCACAAACCCCGGTGGTTCACAGTTGTACCTCTCCAGCATATTATTACACAGCCAAATAATTACATACTAAGATCTTTTGTTGTTTTGATAAATTATCATGGTTTTACAGTTGTCAATTATTTACAGATTATCAATTAGCTCAATTAATTAATTAATATATTTCAACCGTAAAGAGAAAGACATACAGTAAAACAAATGTGGTATATAATACATGCGAGTAAATAATAAAACGAACGCGTTGATATCATTCGTAAAAGCTCTGCCCCGTAAAAGCTCTGCCCCGACTCTATGAGGGGCGTATAACTTTAGATTTAAAAGTCTATATTACTCGGTGTATAACGGTATATCGAGTATCACTGGTCTTTAGCAATTAACAGCTGTGCATAGGAACTTGAGTGTAAAAACACATTGTAGGACTAACTAGAGTGTGTAAAACTAGAACACTTTGTAGGACTAACTAGAGTGTGTAAAACTAGAACACATTGTAGGAGTCACACACACACACACATGATCTGTTCCCTCGACAACAATGTGATCCCTCGCTTACTAAATTTAGACAATGGCCCACCTGACACATGTAGCAAACTACACACACATACTACACAATATATTCCTCAAGGCTCAACATAGAAATATAGCGAGAAGATGTTTGCTATTTGTATACTAAATATTCAACACAGTCACGTACACAACCATTCAAGTATTGTTATATTTTAACATTTGTAAAACGCACGGAAAGAGGGTCGAGCAAGGTAATTCAAGTGTAAATTACAATACAAGCTATGGTTGTACATTAATAGTGACACTTTTAATATACAACCACTAGACGTGTAGTGCCACACTGTCTACTAAAAAAGTCTCCACTGAGTATATCTGATGGCGTTATATAGAAACCTCGATTTACCGGGGTCAAACGTCATCGATTTACCAAGGTCTGGTAAATCGAGGTGATAATAAATACAGTCGGACCCCGATTTAGCGGCATCCTCGGGGAAAACAATTCTGCCACTAAATCCGAAATCGGGGTGCCACTAAATCGGGTTCAAATAATGTTAATTTTCGTATATCGGGGGGAAAAATCCTGCCACTAAATCGGGGTGCCACTAAATCGGGGGCCACTAAATCTGGGTCCGACTGTACCTCGATTATATCCTCAGGTCTATTGATCACCTATTCTTCCACTGTTTAGCACATGTGTGATGGTTCGCTGTGAAGAATGCGGGACGTGTGATGACTTTGAGTATGGTGACGGTACGGGATATTGCAGAGTTTGTGGGACACAGTCGCAGGATATCAGGGAGGAGGTGGTTGATGCGGACGAGACCCAACAATTCATGAACACCACTCGGCGTATCAGGGTGCTTGACACCACTAAAATGGCAGCCCCCGAACGAATTTGGACTAACGCCGAGGCCTTGCTGATAGTTCTGAAGGTTCAGGTGGAGGCCCTAGTGGTAGTTGGATGTCCGGCCGAACTTCATAGCGTGGCTGGTGAGTTATGGTTTGAGTTTTTAGCAAAATTAGGGCTGGTTGTTGTCCCTGGGACTATTCCTGTGGCGCTAAATAAGCCCTACAAAATCAGCATCTTTGACAACTTTCTGGTTCTTTACCTCAGCCTTGTCAACCTCAACTACCCTATAACTCTTTCACACATCGTTCGTTGGATCACCACGGGAGTGCTTTGTTACTTCAACGCAACATCACTCCTTCCTTCCTACTTTAAACCTCCCTCCCTATTGCGTGAAACGTTCACTGTAGCCAAGATACCCACCACCGCTGCTCTGGGTAAGAGGCTGACAATCATGGTCGATGTGTTTGAGCGGGAGGGTCTGCTTGATATTTCAAGGTGTGTCCCAGGTGTTGCAAAAGACTTGTGTGAGCACTATGTGGTGCCCTATCACGATGTTCAGCTAATCATGTTGGGAATATTTCGCCGGTTTTACAGATCAACTCAGACTCTGAACCCGGATCTCATTATAGCGTCATGCTTCCTCAATGCTCTGAGGACATTCTTTCAGTTTGAGAACGACATGTTTGATAAGGGTAATTGGGAGAGTTGGTTTCCATCATTTGAGAGACGCTTCTCCGATAAATCAGTTCGATCTCGAGTCTCTTCAGCCTTCCTGCAGCAACATTCCTATCCGACTGAGCAGCACTCTCTTAATTCCACCCTGTCCGAGTTTCTGGTGAAAGCTAAAACTGCCGTTACTACTAAAAAGATGTCACAAAAACTGAAAGTGAGTAACGAGGAACTGAGCATTCAGTTTTCCAGACTTCTTCTTGATGATAAATCCGCACTTGCATCTCCCTCTTTATCTGACTCTATAGATAGAAAAGTGAAACGTATCTCAGGTAGTCGAGTGATTGCTATATATCCTTCAGATAACATTACCGATGATATTCTACCTCCTTTTCTTAGCATGCTGCTAACTGATGTTGCGGCACATTTTATAATTGATAAAGCTACTCTTTTTAGGGAAATTCAGAGAATTGCTGGAGTTATGAGAGAGAATAAAACTGTAATTTAAATTGTTTTTAACGTTTTTTATTGACTTTTTAACGGGAAGTGTCTTGGTTTTACTACTCAACATCATTCATCTTTGCATAGTATGCAAAGATGCAAAGATGCAATGCATACCTAAATAATGTAGAGAATAGAGAGGGTAGTAGATATATGTGAAGACCCGATTGAGAGAAAGACGAGTATCTTCTTTCTCTCAATCTTCTGAAGAGATGAGGTTAGTGTCAAGTTGGTTATGCATGCAAAATGTAATTAACGCGGCATCGTGTCTCGCTCAATATGTACTAGAATGTTCTGGAACTGTGGGATATCGTACATTCTAGCAGCTTTGCATCATGTAGCACTGTACACAATCAGGTCCCTCTGTTATAATATCATGCAAACAGTGGCATCCCTCTCTCTCCCTCTCTCCCTTCCTCTCTCTTTGTTCTCTCTCTCTCTGTTCTCTCCCCTCATTATTCCACCATATTTTATTTCCTCTGTACACTCCACATATAATTTGCTGCTGTCATTTGCTTAGTGAGTAATGTACGCATACACACGCTCTTTTAGCCATGCTATTGTTTTTTAAACTCCGGGGAACGTTAGAGTTTGAAAAATATGTTTTGAGTTTAACCGTTCCCGGAATTTCACCCCCTCAAATTTCCCAGCCTTTTTTATGTCCCTGCCCTCCCAATATAAATTTTCCCAACTATTCTGCTTCTCCCATTAGCACGTTTTGTCCCTCCCAATATATCTAACCAGTAACCACTCTGCTTATCCCAATATATCTAACCAGTAACCACTCTGCTTATCCCAATGGGGGGGTGCCGGCCAATAATTAATGAGGATGAGGTCTTGTCCAGCGTTTTTCGAATTAATGAGGCCCCTCAAAAATCCTCAAAAATCCTCAAAAATCCTCAATAATCCTCAACAATTATTTTATAGTTTTTACAAAAATTTTGACGATTACGCATATTATTGGGCATACACATTCCTTAATAGGAGTAAAACAGTTAGACAATTTTCCCAGATACCCTGGTGATGGTCCTAAAAACATCCTCAAAAATCCTCAAAATGAGGCGAAATCGTCAATGTAAATATGGGGTAAATTTGTGCTGCCTGTGCAGTGTGCTGCCTCCACTCTGACGCGTGAGGCCCGGGTTCGATTCCCGACCGGGCCCGGGTGGGGACACTTTTTTTTAAACTTTCAAAAACTTTATAAACGATTTCTAAAAATTTTCTAGACATTTATCTTACTAGGCAGCAAAATCTTTGATTTTTGAGACAAAGTTGACAGCATATTTGACTGGAAATCGTATTTATCTAAAATTTTGAAAATCTGGGCACCGGGGTCTTTTCAAGCATGTGAAGTTAATAACTTTCCTAAAAGAAAGCAGTGCTTCAAGTGTGGGAAGCCAAAGAGCACAGGCAAGAGCACTTGAATTGATAATCAGTGCATTTTATACCTCTAAAATATAGTCTATTATTGTTTTTTATCGGGCATTTGCTGTGTTTATGTTTAAATAGAACGAAACATTTTTGAGGATTTTTGAGGATTTTTGAGGATTTTTGAGGGCTTGTCCAGCAAATAATAAATGAGGATTTTTGAGGTGACCTCAAAAATCCTCAAAAATTCCGGCCGGAACCCCCCCATCCCAATTATATATCTAACCAGTAACCACTCTGCTTATCCCAATATATCTAACCAGTAACCACTCTGCTTATCCCAATATATCTAACCAGTAACCACTCTGCTTATATCCCAGTAGCAATGTCTATCCAATCAGTCCATGCCCGGAGGATCTTCGACAGTCGAGGAAATCCAACTGTCGAGGTTGATATCACCACCGAGAAGGGCCTTTTCCGTGGTGCCGTACCCTCCGGTGCCTCGACCGGTATCTACGAGGCACTTGAACTCCGTGATGGAGACAAGTCAAACTACATGGGCAAGGATGTGAGCAAGGCAGTTGCAAATGTTAATACCATTCTCGGACCTGCACTGATTGAAAAGGGGTTCAGTGTCACGGAGCAAGCTGCTATTGATAACTTCATGATTGATATGGATGGAACTGAGCTAAAGAGCAAACTGGGTGCCAATGCCTATTCTGGGGATCTCCCTGGCTGTTTGTAAGGCAGGCGCTGCGGAAAATGGCATCCCGCTGTACCGGCATATTGCGAAGCTGGCTGGCAATGACAAAGTTATTCTTCCAGTTCCAGCTTTCAATGTCATTAACGGTGGTTCCCACGCGGGCAACAAGTTAGGCTATGCAGGAGTTTATGATCCTCCCCACTGGTGCCAGCTCTTTCACGGAGGCCATGAAGATTGGCAGTGAGGTATACCACAACCTCAAAGCGGTTATCAAGTCCAAATATGGGATGGATGCCACTAATGTGGGTGATGAGGGAGGTTTCGCACCCAACATCCAGGACAACAGGGAGGGATTAGAGCTGGTCATGGAGGCAATTCGGCGAGCAGGACACGATGGAAAGGTGATCATTGGTATGGATGTAGCGGCATCTGAGTTCCACAAGGACCTCAAATATGATCTGGATTTCAAGAACAAGGATTCGAAAGAAGAGGATTATCTATCATCCGATGCACTGGGTGATGTCTACCTTGACTTCATTAAATCCTACCCCGTTCTCTCCATCGAGGATCCCTTTGACCAGGACCACTGGGACGCGTGGAGCAAACTGACATCCCAGACACCCATCCAAATCGTGGGTGATGATCTTCTGGTGACCAACCCAAAGAGAATCAAAGATGCCATCGAGAAGAAGTCCTGCAACGCGCTCCTGCTCAAGGTAAACCAAATTGGATCGGTGACGGAGTCCATTGAGGCCTGCAAGATGGCCCAGGCAGCCGGATGGGGAGTCATGGTGTCCCACAGATCCGGGGAGACCGAGGACACCTTCATCGGGGATCTTGTTGTGGGCCTCTCCACTGGACAAATCAAGACAGGGGCCCCGTGCAGGAGTGAGCGGCTGGCAAAGTACAACCAGATACTGAGGATTGAGGAGGAGCTGGGTGATGATGCTGTCTTTGCTGGTGTTAACTTCCGGAAACCACTGTAAACAATACGTCACTGTGACGTCATTTCATACAAGAGGACTGTTATTTAAGGTGCTCATTATTTTTTGTGAAGGCCCTCTCCCTCTTTTAAAAAATGTGTTTTGTTGCATGAAACATGATTTTTTTTGAAATATAGTTAGTCTCCATAATGGTTACGTATATGTTTTACCTCCAAATGTACCACTTGATTATAATAATTTATTGTCCATTTTTCAAGCAAACCAAAGTTGTTTAAATGGCTCCTAAATCGGCCGGCCTCGTTACCACCGTTACCAAAGTAACTGAAACATCCCGTTACCATCGTTACCAAACATCCCATTGCCATCGTTACCAAAGTAACTGAAACATCCCGTTACCATCGATACCAAACATCCCGTTACCATCGTTACCAAAGTAACTGAAACATCCCGTTACCATCGTTACCAAATATCCCATTGCCATCGTTACCAAAGTAACTGAAACATCCCGTTACCATCGTTACCAAACATCCCGTTGCCATCGTTACCAAACATCCCGTTACCATCGTTACCAAACATCCCGTTACCATCGTTACCAAACATCCCGCTGCCATCGTTACCAAAGTAACTGAAACATCCCATTACCATCGTTAAAAAACAGCCCGTTACCATCGTTACCAAACTGCCCGTTGCCATCGTTACCAAACATCCCGTTGCCATCGTTACCAAACAGCCCCCGTTACCATGGCTACAGCAGATATGACTTCGTCGATGACGGCGCAGGACGAGGAGGAGGTTCTATCTTGTGTCATGAAATCCCTTGCAGTTGCCCCTCTTCTTGACATAGCTGCTAATATGGACTTAGAGGTATGTTTTAGAATATATACGCCACAAATGAACTCTCGGTAGAAGTTTGCTCAGATCCTTGTGTCTTTTTCATGCACTTTCTCTCTCTCTCTCCCTCCCTATCTACATCCCCATCTCTCCATATATCACAGGATCTATTAATCAGTATGAAGCAGTTGGTGTTGCAGTTCTATGATGATACGGTTAGTAGGGAGGCTGTCCAGGTGCCTCTCCTTACTTTTAACAGGTAGTTCTCTCTCATCAGTCATCCATCCCCCTCTAGCTATTATTATTATATCTCCAACTCGGTCTCTCTCTCCCACTCGAGTGCACTCGGTATCTCACTACCACCCTATCTCTCAATATCTTCCTAAATATTCTATGTCTCCCTCACTCCCTCCCTTATTCCTAGGATAGACCCGACAGTAATCCCCCTGCGGACCCTCACTATCACATTTTCGGACCTATGGAACGAACCACATATTGATAGAGTGAAGTTACTCGACAAATTCTTTGAGATTCTACCGACATTTTCCAGCTTCAGAGAGGTGACAGTGGTGCTCCGTTATATTGCCCCACACAACGCCCTCCACGGTGCGACAAAATTGAGCATTCTCTGAGATCAGTATGACGGAGCACACCATTATATATATCGACAAACGTCATGTTTAAAACACCCATTTTTGCATTATTTCCTAATATGTGTGTGTATGTGTAATGTGCGTGTTACCGGTGTTACGAATATAATACATGTGTGATTAATGCCTATCAATATCTTCTAGAATTTCGAATACAACGACGATCTGGTTGACTTTCTAGCTACACTGCTCGACAAACTAGTCGAGGATATGAACAGTTACAAAGCAGAAGACGAGAAAATGAATGAAAAGCTACAGGTAAACTTAAAAATACAAATCTCATTTTCGACAACCATGCCCCGATTCTGCCGAATATTACTGATCTTCTCTCCAGCTGCTAATAACAGATCCCCTACTTTTAGGACTTGCTACTGAGCGTGTTTTACATCACACTAGACCAGGAAACACTGACTGCCAGGTATGTTTGTTTGTTTGTTTGTTTGTTTGTTAAAGACGTCTTAGAAAACACTGACGGCCATGTTATAAGGGGGGGGGGGCAGGGTACGCCATGGCCCCAGTACTTTTAGAAGGGGGGTCAGAAGTTACTAATTGATATCTCAGTAGGTGAAGAAGCTTTTCTTCAAATCTATAAAGGCATTTCGTCTTTGTCTTAGGGTAAAGATTTGATTTTGGTTTTCAGTTTCATTTAAAACCCTCCGCATCATCAGGTGGCATACACACATTTTAAGTCTGGAGGTTCAGCTGGTGTATTTGATTGCGGCTCACTCAACTTTAAACCTACCAAATTCCGACAAAACTCTCAAGGGAATTGTCAAGATCATAACAAAAACATACCCCAAAATTGATTTTAATGTCCTCCTTGAGATCGGTGAGTTGATCTGATCTGTCGGACCCCCATTTACCGGCCCATGATTAGTGATTTACCACCCCCCTGATTAGTGATTTAACCACCCCCCTGATTAGTGATTTACCACCCCCACCCACCCCCTCCGCCTGATTTACTCACCCCATCCCCCACCCTCCGCGCTTGATTTACCGTGTGGTACCTGCAGATTCAATGACATCTCACTCCAAATATTTCAGGGGAAGAGCACCGGCTAAAGTGGAAATTTGAAAAACAGGGAGATCTACTACGGAGTATTCTCTTTCACCCTGAGGAGCATAAAGGTGAGCTGGGGTAATCAGGAAAAGTAGCCAAATCTTAGCCACTTGAAATTAATTTAGACATGAATCATATTGAAGAGTGAAGGCACCCGTTCCAAGGAATATAATGTAAATCTATTTTGTTGTATTGACAAATCCTTTGTTTTTAGATTCGATACTGGAGGGGTTGTTGTTAAGAATCATCCTCCCACTAAAGGAGGAAATCAATACACTGAAAGCTCCTAAACACGTCTTCCATTGGTATATATTATTACACTAGCACTCCCCTGCAATCCTAATGTAACCCATTTCTCCAGCTATCTCCCCCTCACGATACATTTTACATGTCCCTGTTTTCTTGTAGGCAACTAATGCCTCTGTTCTCTGTGAGCCCCCCCCCCCCCCAGCTCCCCCTAGTGACTAGTCCCTTTAGTCCCCACCCTGGCCCTCCCTAGTCCCCCCTCCCTAGTCACACTAGTCCCCCCTCCCCCTAGTCACCCCGGTCACCCTAGTCACCCCCTAGTCCCCCTCTAGCTCCCCCTCCCTCCTTCTCAGGATGATGAAGCACATCAGGTTCCCCTACATTGGACTCCACATCACCAAACTCTCACCACCCTGCCTCCAACTCCTATCATCCCCTGATAATGAGGAGAACATCCTCATTGGAGTCCAGGCTCTCTCCTCCATTGTCCAGTATATCGGCCGGGCCCAGCTCCGGAACAACGGCCTGGATAAGGTGTACCGGGAGCATCTCCGGAAGATAATGTTTCATTCCAGCGCGGCGTGTCTCGAGAAGGCAGTACCGTGCAGCATGGATTTGATGAACCTGCTGGAATACCCCCCGACACAGCTAACAGGAGCTGTGGAAATCAAGTGAATATGACCACTACATGATTGAATACCTCGAACAAGCTGCTTATGTCACAACAACTGACAAGAAAGTGATATACGCTAAAGGCCTCCGACGACTCATCACAACCTTCGATAACATCATCATAAAACATCTCAAATCAGTGCTGACGCTGGTTATCGAATATATGAAAGGTAGAGGACACTGAATTGAGGGTGATGTGTATCCAGTGTCTCGCATTACTGCTCCACCATGGCTGGCCCCGGATCACTGCCCACACCATTGACATTCTGTTAGGCGTGCGTGCACGTGTCCTGAGCAGGAACACACTAATCCTAGTGTACATGGGAAGGTGGTGGGTATTGTGCAGACACTGAGGGAGCACAGTGGGGGCAGTATGGATTATTACCTGGAGAAGTTAAGAGGGTCATCTAACAAGGGTGCCAAGGCCTTGGCTACCAGTGTTTTAGAAGCTAAGAAGGACAAGGAATCGGCTAGGTGAGAGTTGGGAACGGGAAAGGAGCGAGGTGTGTGTATAAGAGCTAAATTGATTGTTGTTTTGACGCAGTTCTTACCTTTTTATTTTCAACCTTTTTTTTCCTGGCCATGATAATTATATGGTTAAAATTTGAGACAATTTATCCTGATCGGGAAATGTGTTCCCTTTTCTTAATCTATCCATATTTCGACAAATCAGAAAGGAATCCACTGTTATGATGTACTATAAACCCACTGTTATTCCCTTATCTAGGCGTGATGTGCTCAATAGTATTTAGTGTCAAGATGTAACATGGTATAGCACACAGAATCACGCAGATGACGTCATAATGCTGCCCTCATGTCCAGCTCTAACACGCTACAGATCGTTGGAGGTGTAGAGACCGGACAAGGACTGGGAAGGACATGGAAAATTGAAGGGTTAAAACCCGACACATCTCTCGATCATGTTGACTCAGCGATAGGGCTCCTGCTTCAACGATGCCGTGCTCGAGCCCCCATCAACACGAAATGTTATGTTTCGTTCAGTTGTAAAAGTAAGTCCAACATGTTTAGCCGGGAAGCATACCTGTGGGAGCTGAAGTCTAAGGTGCTAGTGAAGGAGGCACAGGCCATATTATCTGATGAGGTTGATATAACATTTTCAATAACAATTACGAGCTCTACAGCACTGCAGCAGTATATCACAATGCCTGTCCTGATCGAGAAGGGTCATGCAGTTATAATTAATGAAACACCAGTAAAATCCCTTATTTACGCGTTCTACTATGCGGTTCGGTATCATGGCAAGACTAAAACTGACGCAATCGGTGGCCAGGAATTACTGGATACCATCGCCTGCTCAAAGGGAGGGGTATTTGATGGAAAGTTGAAGGTTTTCCTCGCTGCTGACGGAGTGGAAATGAAGGATAATTGGGGGTTTGAGGATATCCCCGTGTTGGAATACAAGTATAACGTGAGGTGTGTTGTTATTCATACAACAGGGTTCCCTGTATATGAGGGTTCCTCAGATAGGTCAAGCGAAGTGATGTTATTGTGGGATGGGGATATGTTCCACTTCTTAAAAAGCAAAGAGTCATTCCGACCTAGAGAGACACCCAGAGAGACAGTTGAGATAAATGATTAAAGTCGGAATTTTTGAAGGTGTCATTTCAAACACGCATTGTGTGTTTTTAGCGCTTGTTGGAGAAAGAAACAGCTAGATAATATCAAAGTGAGTTGAGTGGGTAATACAGAAAGTTTTAAATAATAGTTTAGATAAATGTACTGTTACAGCTCTGTTATAATAGTTATGTATTATTTTAGCTTTTAGTGTTAAGTTTAGTGTTAAGTTATGCAGATATTATAATATGCATGTGGAAACGGTTATAAAACTAGTGTGTATCAAAATGAGAGAGTCAGCTGTGTTTTTAACCATTATTTGAGACAGAAAATTCAGTTTAATTTGTTCAGATTCAACTGGAAAATGGGGTAATTTATCATTTAGTATTTTTTTTCTCTGTTTGCTCGAAGTTTATTATTCATTACCGATAAATATCTGTATATATCTGACTATGGTTAAAATCAAATATCGTCTTTTTAATCTCCCCCCTTACGTCATACGTTCTGTCAACTGTGACAACCCCCTGACCCTCGTCCAATAACCACAACCAAGTGCTATCAACTTCTATCTAAAGTTTCGAAAACACAACCTCCGCGCGCCATCGTTGTATTGAAAGCTCTTGGTTTCAGCACTCATTCGGCGCGCCCCAGCCCCACAACCCCTTAGTGACAAGCTGTAAGAACGATAATCGTATTTTGCTAATTATCGGTACATAATTAAGTAGTGATGACCATAATTAATTAACATTCTCCCCGTGTATGTAGGATGCCAAGGTCACTATTGTTTGGAAGGCAGTGCGTCAGTCCCCGACTGTGGAAGCACCATGTTGCTGCGTGTAAAGGCAGAGGAGAGAGGTGGGTTTAAAACTGCATTTTACTGATGAAACTGTTTATTTTTATTTCCTCTCCCTCAATCAATCTGTCCTGTGACGTTGTGATATGTTAGTATGTTACTTATTGTGATAACACATCTATCTCTCTGTAGGCCGACGGTGCTATTTCCACAATACTGGATGCGTGTTGTTCCACCCTCTCAGAACCTGCCTAAAAATACCGTGAAATTCGAATGCTCCTTTCAGGTGAGATGTGCTAATAAGCGTTGAATTCTGAATTCTGAAATTAGCTGTTCTCCTGGGACCGGGTCAAAATATTGGTTACGAAGACACCCCTCCGTGAGCAATAATAACAGAGGGGTAATTTCATTACCAAGTCAAAATATATGCGTTTAGGTCTAAATTTTAAGATGGCTCAAGCAACTATGACTCATAGATTCTGGGCTAGGTTCTATGAACCATATTTGCATGAGCCATAGTTGTAGGTAACCTATGTCATGTCAACCCGTTTGAGATAACGAGCAGCTGGCTCAATCGTAGAGACTCAGACCAAGCTAAGCTTGGCAAGCTTAAACGATTCAGAAGGTCCGATTTGGGGTGGGGGGTCTTCTGAGAAACATTTTGTTCCTGCAACAACCGTTTTTGCTGTAAAAGAATTATAAAGACCAGTCCCAGTCAAAGAATTATAAATACTATTTATGCGTGAGAAAGATAGTTAATAGGGCGAAACGAAGAGCTCAACGGAGGAAGAGCTCAAGATACGGGGAATCCAGAATTGGCACAAGTGTCAAATCTTGATATTCTTGTTGTAGGGGACATGAAATGACAGCTTCGATTGGACTCTTTAATATTTCCAGGAATTTATAAAACATAATCAAAGCAAAATTCTTCTTAGACATTATAAATTGAAATCGCTACTTGGGCGACGTGGGTGGAGTTTTTGTTGCAAATTCAATTATAGAATTAGTCTCGAACGAAAGCTGTCTCAAACGAATTTTATGAACGACATCCTCGAAACAGTGTTTTTGGTTCTAATAATATTATTCACCCGACGTAGATGAGCAAGCCTGAGATAAGGGAATATCTGGAAGGCATTTATAACATTCAAGTGGAGTCTGTTAACACTCAGGTATGTTTATTGATTGAATGCAGGAACCGACCGACAACAACCAATCAGAACTCGTTATTTAGGTAACGTGACTGGTTATCAGCCAATCAGGGACCAGCATTTCCTGATTCGGTCGGTTCCTGATTGAATTCCTCTCAACAATTACAAAGGGAAACGATTTAAATGGTTACGTCAAACAAATCATTTCCCTTTGTTATTCGCTCTTGGGTAACCAGTTAAGCACTCTCAGTGGGAGGCGTCTTGTGTTGAGTTCCTTTAACTCCTAATTCATACAATCATGGTTGAACGAATCGGATATTATTGCCATTACGTGAAACACTAATATTGCTAATTATAGTAGTATTGTCTCCCAACTACTAATTTAGTATCTCCCAACTACTAATTTAGTATCTCCGAACTACTAATTTAGTGTCTCCGAACTACTAATTTAGTGTCTCCCAACTACTAATTTAGTGTCTCCCAACTACTAATTTAGTATCTCCCAACTACTAATTTAATGTCTCCCAACTACTAATTTAGTGTCTCCCAACTACTAATTTAGTGTCTCCCAACTACTAATTTAGTATCTCCCAACTACTAATTTAATGTCTCCCAACTACTAATTTAGTATCTCCCAACTACTAATTTAGTATCTCCCAACTACTAATTTAGTATCTCCCAACTACTAGTATCTCCCAACTACTAATTTAGTATCTCCCAACTACTAGTATCTCCCTACTACTAGTATCTCCCTACTACTAGTATCTCCCAACTACTAGTATCTCCCAACTACTAGTGTATCCCTACTACTAGTATCTCCCTACTACTATAGTATCTCCCTACTACTATAGTATCTCCCTACTACAGGTTGTAGACGGTGAAAAGATCAACTTCATGACTGAACTTGGGGTGAAGAGTCATGTGAATCCGCACAGTAAAATAGCATTTGTCGTCCTAAGGGACACAGAGTTTGCCTATCCTGATACCTATCCTGGTACTAAAGCGGTCAAGGGATGAAACACTTTTTAACTACCATGACATGTGGACACAATTGGATAATGAAGAAGCTAGCGATGTCAATGGACTGTATGATTTTCCGTTGCTTTTCTTCTTTTTTAACGAATGATTTGATGTTACCCTTCTAGCATCTTCTTTTTCCCAATATTCTGCCATTTCAATTCCGAGAATTCACGGGCCACGTAACCTTGCCCAGCCACCAGTGCACTAGGCGGGTTAGGACATTACTCATGGTTACGAAGTCGCCCAATTGCAAACATTTAACCACATGTACATAGTTGGTTTTGTTGTTGTGCGGTTAAAAACACAATGAGGCTCCCTTAAAATTCCCACTTTCCCACTAGTTATTATATGTGATGGCAGGTAAAAAGGGAAAGAAAAGCAAGGGTGGGGAAGCTGAGAAGAAAGGTGGAGATGTACCATCGGAGAGAGAAATCGCTGCACGTATCGAACTGGATAAACTTAATGATGAGCTGTCGTCTGTTAAGATGGAGGTATTTAATTAAACACGTTCAACCACGTTCGTTAAATATAGTATCTCAGGAACCAGACAAGATTTTTGTTTTAGGTCGGAGAGTTAAACGGCCGGTACAGTGGTAAACTAGAAATTAAAAACTGTATCATGTCTCGTTTTACGGCGAGTTTTTATATCTTGTCTGGTTCCTGAGATATGGCCCATAAAGAGTTGGTGTCTCAAACTGCTGAATCGGGGTCACGCGAGGAAAATGGGCATCAGTTTGCGTGTACTGTTCCGTTTTTCATAGGGTGACGGCAAAAGTCTCAGTTATTGCATGGTACCCTTACATTTTGTCCTAAATCTAAAATGACTGAGCAGCATGCTTGTTTATGAACCTTGGCGTGTTTGCTCGTCTCGCAAGCGCGCTCGCGACTAGCAAACACGACATGCAGATCACACCCTGTATTGTTTATTGATCCAGGGTGGATAGGTTGATTATTAATTACAGTCGGACCCCGATTTACCGGGCCCCGATTTACCGGAACCCCGATTTACCGGGAGCATAATCTTCCCCCGAAGTAGAAAATTAACAGTATTTGACCCCGATATACCGGGCACCCCGATTTACCGGGCAAAACCCTTTCCCCCGAGCATCCCGGTAAATCGGGGTCCGACTGTAACTGATCTACAGGTGGATAGGTTGATTATTAATTAACTGATCTACAGGTGGATAGGTTGATTATTAATTAACTGATCTACAGGTGGATAGGTTGATTATTAATTAACTGATCTACAGGTGGATAGGTTGATTATTAATTAACTGATCTACAGGTGGATAGGTTGATTATTAATTAACTGATCTACAGGTGGATAGGTTGATTATTAATTAACTGATCTACAGGTGGATAGGTTGATTATTTATTAACTGATCTTCAGGTGGATAGGTTGATTATTAATTAACTGATCTACAGGTGGATAGGTTGATTATTAATTAACTGATCTACAGGTGGATAGGTTGATTATTAATTAACTGATCTACAGGTGGATAGGTTGATTATTAATTAACTGATCTACAGGTGGATAGGTTGATTATTAATTAACTGATCTACAGGTGGATAGGTTGATTATTAATTAACTGATCTACAGGTGGATAGGTTGATTATTAATTAACTGATCTACAGGTGGATAGGTTGATTATTAATTAACTGATCTACAGGTGGATAGGTTGATTATTAATTAACTGATCTACAGGTGGATAGGTTGATTATTTATTAACTGATCTACAGGTGGATAGGTTGATTATTTATTAACTGATCTACAGGTGGATAGGTTGATTATTAATTAACTAATCTACAGGTGTATAGGTTGATTATTAATTAACTGATCTACAGGTGGATAGGTTGAGGAAGGAGAATGAATGGCTCAAGGACGAAGCTAACCGAACCAAAATGGAGAGTCACGAATACTTACAGGTAACTCATGTCACGAATATACGTACAGGATATACGTATTCACGTGCGAATATACGTACGTGAGCAATATTAACAGAGGGGTAATTTCATTACCCCCCCCCCCCTATCGTTGGCTCAAGTTCATAAATGCTACAATGCGTAATGGGCAAAAAATGTGCCTGTTTTGGGGTGATCCAATCACAGCGTAGGACAATACCACGTGACTTTATAGTGAACCAATAGAGTATAGGCTATGTATTTAATAACTGCACTTTAACTTGTCATTGTTGCCCTGGTAGTATGGAAGCAGTAAAGATATTGCTTAATAACTTAAAGTGAGAGAGAACAGCCCCGATTTTGATGAAACTTGGTCAGAATAGTGTTTGGTGTCTAATTAGAAGTCAAAAACATTTTTAGTGCTCAAATCCTAAATTTAGGATTTTTAGGTTTTTTAGGTTTTTCGGCTTTTATGGGTTTCAGGAACGTCCTAGAACAAAATGAATAGAACCACCATCATTCTCGGCGTTAAATTCTGCATCGATTATAGTGGTTATAAACCTTTCTATGACGTAAGGTTCAGAAGTTATCGCGAAAAAAACCCAAACGGGTACATGTGTTAGTTGTATTGTTTACGCGGGGGAGGTGCAACAGCACAATGTGTTAGGGGCGGGTTCATGTTTTAGGTTAACGGGCGAACCTCTTATCAGAACACCATAGGGTGTCAATCGATGCGTATTGATACGGAGATCATTTTAGTGAAAACCATTTTGATCTGCGATGTCTGTGTAACGAATGAAACCTAAAAAACCTTACTGAATGAAGAATAACCGTTTGGTTAAAACATGCTGAATTTTAAAAGGATATTAAACTTTTTTGTTAGATTTACTTGCAGATAGTAGTCATTTGTACCAGGTAGTCACATGTAACCGATTGGTACCAATTTTTCCCTGCCCGGGTGGATGCCAAAGGCATCCACCCGGATGCCTTTTTGCTTTGCAAAAAGGCATAGCAGTGTAAGAATTCGAAAACGACATTTTGGTATACTAGTAAACCTAGGTAGAGGGACACTTTTGGTAATACTTTTGTTGCGAGGGGCAACCCGGTGTACTCAGCACGTGTGGATAGGTCATCATCAAGCCACTCATTTGCATCTTTTAACCAGCTGCACCCCTAACTCGGCCATTTCTCAACCAATTTTAAAATTCCTAGGATCTTTAGAAAGAGAAGATCGCGCTCTTTCCGAAGAAATATACAGTTTCAATAGTGCTCAAGAACTCAATTTCCAATGAAAGTTTGTTGACATTTTTGAACTAATTTCAATAATTCAGTCCCCATAGTTACCGATTCAGTTGCCATGGCAACCGTGTTATTGACGTTGAAAGGGGCGAAAAGCCCTTACTTGAGGCACACCCAATCGGTGCGCTAGTATAAATATAATAGGGGAAGAAAAGAGGGGGGAATCTAGTTATTAAAGAGAGGGCTTCACGACAGTCTTTTAGTCTTACCAACGCGTGAGAATGATTGAAGGGATGATTGAGCGTTGTTTTTCAGGTTATCAGTTTGTATTAGTACTTGTATTGACATTCCTGATTCTATAAGGCCAGTTAATGTTGCCGATCTTCGACCTACGCGTCAAAATCGTGATATTATTGCTGGCTTAGATCGGACCACCCTTGTGGACACGAGTAACAGTCACAAGTGCTCCTCTACTTTGCGCGATAGCTTCTTCCATAGGGTCACCAGGTCCTGGAATTTGCTACCGTACGAACTTCGACAGAGTGACACGTTACCCATCTTCCTGACTGGGCTCAAGAGCTACCTTTTCAGTGATATTGATATCGACAATATTCTATAATTATTCCATCACCTTCACCTTCTCACTTCATGAATGTTCCAATTGCTCACCGCTGCCACTGCTGCGGGACTCCCCTCTCCCCGTGGCTCCCCCCTCTCTAACTGTTAATCTAGTCTAGCAGCAACAACGATATATTTTTAACTTATTTACCTGTAAAACTTAGCTACATCTAGAGGGGCTTCTTAAGTGCGGGATTCCTGCGTGAAGCCCTCAGACGCACGGTGTGTGATATTATTTGATATTTAAAAATGCGAATTGTTTCCGTGATCGTTTGAAACTTCTTCCAATAAAAAAATAATATCTTTTTTTATATTTTTCATCTTGCAGTATTAAATCATTTTAGTATGTCAGCTAGGATCTTTCTTTATTGTACGAGGGAAGTCCTCAACCTGTCCTCAACCTGTCCACAATGTGTCCTCAAACGTTCCGTATAGGCAGTATGTTATACTACCTCAGTTTGTATATCTTTTTTTCTATTTTCCATCTTGCAGTATTGAATCATTTTAGTATGTCAGATAGGATCTTTCTATATTGTACGAGGGAAGTGTCGCTATATTAGCAACCGTGGGCGGATGGTATACATACGTTGGAGAGGGGACTGGGGAGGATCATGGACATGGAGTCATAATTGCACTATGCCATACCTATACACAGTGCAATTGATATCATTTTTTTTGATATTTATGACTATTTTCCAAATTAATAATGCCTAAATATTATGTCTAGGTACCATGTTTAACCGTCTTGCCGACTACATAATCGGTATTTCGTTTGGTGGAATATCCATCATTGGGGCTGGCCTAAACTTGATCTGCTTTACCTACTTCCGGATGAAGGCCGCTAAAGGTGTCAACAAGCGTTTCTTCAAGTACCTCTACATGACCATCACCTTAACGGACACGGCTGTCTGTATCATCGCACTGGTGATGGTTGACGCCCTCCTGTCAGCTGACCGACAAGGTATGATGTCAATCAGCCAGCCCTTCTGTACTGTTATTGCCGTGCTGTGGACTATCATGCCCCAAGTAACGGTATTCCAAGCCACCTTGATGAGCTGGTGCAGGATGATTGTCTTGAGGAGACCCCATTTTCGTCTCGCCCCCTCCCTCGGGTGGATTTTACCCCTCATCTGCACTGTGGCCCTTCTAACCAGCCACCTGGCACTCCTCACCAGTGGGTTAGTGCGGGGTTGTTATCGACCCGACAACTTTGTCTGCTACTACAGCTCCCGAGCCGGTGGCAACTACTCAGAGATGATCATCAAACCATCGGACATGGACCGGTCCATCTTTCTGATCTTTGTCCCGATGAATCTAGTACCAGCCCTGTGTGTCTTCCCCATCCTGTTATCTATGTTGCTGACACTGATGGAGCTCCGAAGGACGAGGCAGGTTGCAGTTAACACAATGGCGTCAACGTACCAACACAAGGAGGCCGCAAAAACGGTCCTCTTCATATGCCTCGTGTATGTCATCTTCAACCTCCCCTATACCCTTGGATTTACCGCTGCAGTTTACAAGACTCTGTGGACACGGAGCAAAGTCAGCAAGACACGCTACACTTTCGAGGAATACTTTCAGTTGTTCCGCAGCCAGGGAAGTCCAATTCTCGACAGCTACCTCCTCCCCATATGCTCCACCGTTCTGATAGTGATGAACAGTGCAGTCAACCCCTGTGTGTATCTGACACGAATGAACGAAATAAAGAACTCCTTGCGGAGGGCCTTAGGGGCGTTCACGGCTACTGACGTGCGACGTGCTGGGGACCCCGATATTGCCTTAAATGCGATAGGTTGATGTTTTGTAGTTCTTTGATTATGCCAAAAACTAAAAGAAATTAGTTGGCTGGAAAGGTGACTTTTGCTGTCAAACTGACACCTTAGCCCTCTCCGGGTTTTTTCATCTTTATATTTTTCCTCTCTGATCACTATGATTTCTCTCTCTCTCTCTCTCTCTCTCTCTCTCTCTCTCTCTCTCTCTCTCTCTTTCTCTCTCTCTCTCTCTCTCTCTCTCTCTCTCTCTCTCTCTCTCCCTCTCTTTCTCTTTCTCTCTTTCCCTCTCTTCCGTAACCCGGGCCGGGCAAAGGTGTCAGTTTGACAACAAAAGTGGTCACCTTTCCAGCCAACTAATTTCATTTAGTTTTTGGCATAATTTAGGTTCATTGCCATACCTATACACAGTGCAATTGATATCATTTTTTTTGATATTTATGACTATTTTCCAAATTAATAATGCCTAAATATTATGTCTAGGTACCATGTTTAACCGTCTTGCCGACTACATAATCGGTATTTCGTTTGGTGGAATATCCATCATTGGGGCTGGCCTAAACTTGATCTGCTTTACCTACTTCCGGATGAAGGCCGCTAAAGGTGTCAACAAGCGTTTCTTCAAGTACCTCTACATGACCATCACCTTAACGGACACGGCTGTCTGTATCATCGCACTGGTGATGGTTGACGCCCTCCTGTCAGCTGACCGACAAGGTATGATGTCAATCAGCCAGCCCTTCTGTACTGTTATTGCCGTGCTGTGGACTATCATGCCCCAAGTAACGGTATTCCAAGCTACCTTGATGAGCTGGTGCAGAATGATTGTCTTGAGGAGACCCCATTTTCGTCTCGCCCCCTCCCTCGGGTGGATTTTACCCCTCATCTGCACTGCAGCCCTTCTAACCAGCCACCTGGCACTCCTCACCAGTGGGTTAGTGCGGGGTTGTTATCGACCCGACAACTTCGTCTGCTACTACAGCTCCCGAGCCGGTGGCAACTACTCAGAGATGATCATCAAACCAGCGGACATGGACCGGTCCATCTTCCTGATCTTTGTCCCGATGAATCTAGTACCAGCCCTATGTGTCTTCCCCATCCTGTTATCTATGTTGCTGACACTGATGGAGCTCCGAAGGACGAGGCAGGTTGCAGTTAACACAATGGCCTCAACGTACCAACACAAGGAGGCCGCGAAAACGGTCCTCTTCATATGCCTCGTGTATGTCATCTTCAACCTCCCCTATACTCTTGGATTTACCGCTGCCGTTTACAAGACACTGTGGACACGGAGCAAAGTCAGCAAGACACGCTACACTTTCGAGGAATACTTTCAGTTGTTCCGCAGCCAGGGAAGTCCTATTCTTGACAGCTACCTCCTCCCCATATGCTCCACCGTTCTGATAGTGATGAACAGTGCAGTCAACCCCTGTGTGTATCTGACACGAATGAACGAAATAAAGAACTGCTTGCAGAGGGCCTTAGGGGCGTTCACGGCTACTGACGTGCGACGTGCTGGGGACCCCGATATTGCCTTAAATGCGATAGGTTGATGTTTTGTAGTTCTTTGATTATGCCAAAAACTAAAAGAAATTAGTTGGCTGGAAAGGTGACTTTTGTTGTCAAACTGACACCTTAGCCCTCTCCGGGTTTTTTCATCATTATATTTTTCCTCTCTGATCACTATCTCTCTCTCTCTCTCTCTCTCTCTCTCTCTTTCTCTCTTTCTCTCTCTCTCTCTTTCTCTCTCTCTCTTTCTCTTTCTCTCTTTCTTCTCTCTTCCGTAACCCGGGCCGGGCAAAGGTGTCAGTTTGACAACACAAGTGGTCACCTTTCCAGCCAACTAATTTCTTTTAGTTTTTGGCATAATTTAGGTTCATTTTTGGTATTTTGTGATGTGAAATACGATGTAAGACATGTCTGAACGTAGCAGAACTTGTAAAGACGGTCAAGAATCGCTAAAGTACGAAAATTTCAGTTTTGACGTCATTGTGACGTCATAGCGTGACGTCACGACGTTCTAACGTCATGCTAGTGAAACATTATTATCAGGCTCATCTAGATAAATATGCTAACCAAGTTTGAGATCGATTGAATAAGATTTAAGGTCGCTATGGCGAAAAACGCACTATCGTCATATCTATTTTCATACAGTCTTAAAACTTCAGACGCGATTTAAGACCCTTGGAAATAGAGTTTCACAAATTCGCCATTTAGTTTCTGAAAGTTTAAACGATTATCTTTCATAAGTGTGGTCTCCATTGTTCAATCAGAAGCCGTCTTCAGGGTGTAAATTGAGCTCAAAGAAATTTGGTTTATTTTAAAAATGTCTTAACTTTATGGCAGTTTTTAAGGACGTTTTGGTTAGACCTAGAACATGAAACCGTCCAATAACACAATTCAAACGATTATCTTTTGAATGATTCAAACGAGAAGTGTCTATCTCTTGTAGTTTTTCCAGAAAATTGTCTGCAAATTGTGAAAAAGCGTCTATATAGACCCGGGACATTTATTGCTTTTTTCACCATGTCATAACTCTAAAACTAAAAGAGATAGAGACTTGCCCTTTTAAAATCCAGTAGATCTAGTTTACGTGACACTGTATACCAAATTTCCGACCGATTGGTGCAGTGGGTGCCTCGCTATGGGCGTCGCAAAATGCCATTTTTCCCTAAAAACTGGAAAAACTTATTACTGCTTTCTGGCATGCACAGCTGGGGGGGGGGGGAGGTGGTGGTCACCTTTGCGCTTGCCACCGCAGTGATAGCTGAATCAAATATAAATGTTTTACTAAAAGATCAAAGAGAGAGAGAGAGAGAGAGAGAGAGAGAGAGAGAGAGAGAGAGAGAGAGAGAGAGAGAGAGAGAGAGAGAGAGAGAGAGAGAGAGAGAGAGAGAGAGAGAGAGAGAGAGAGAGAGAGAGAGAGAGAGAGAGAGAATGATGGTCATTCAAAGAAATTTAAATGCTTTTAAAAACGACATTCTTACTTACTGACAATCACTTAAAATCTTTCTTAAAGTGAGAGTGGACCGATACAGAATTTGACAAGGTTGTTGTAGGTAGTAGTAAAGAAAGAAAAGTCACACCTTTGAGTGGCCTCATTACTTTATCGTGTTCTGTATTGCTGTAAAAATCGCGACACACACAAAGAGGGAAAAACAGTACTCCGGACAGGGGGTGGTAAATGGTCATTTAAAGAAAATGGGCCATGTTTTTTATCGTGTGCTGTATTGCTGTAAAAATCGTTAATCTAAAAAATTTAAACTTGGTCGTTTTATTTTTCTGGAAAAACATTTCAAACCAAACCGGGGGCTTCCTCAACGTAGCTTCACGGTAGGCGGTAAATGTTAACCAGATCTGAGAGAAAACGTACGTGCAAAACTACGTTTTTGCCCATAACTCAGCCATTTCTTGACCAATTTGCAAGATCTTGGGTGCGTTGGAAAGAGGACATTGAGATCTTTCAAATGAGCCCAATAAAACTAAAATCGGCGCAAAATGCGTGGCGTCATGGCGCAAAATGCGCGTTTTCGCCACCACGCCGCGCAATTTGCGCCAATTTTCATTTTCTTGGGCTCATTTGAAAGATCTCAATGTCCTCTTTCCAATGAGCCAAGGATTTTGCAAATTGGTCAAGAAATGGCTGAGTTATGGGCAAAAACGTGCGAAATTCTCACAGATCTGGTTAACATTTACCGCCTACCTAGCTTCACAGAGAACACCCCATAAAGAAAAACAAGAACTTATTACAGCATCAAGAGGACACGGTGAAGAATTAACAGAGAAGGTTCCTGAATTAGTGCACATCATAGTATGCATTTTCCATTGTTACTTTATGATAATAAGAATGATAAGACCTGAAAATACCCCCAAACTGCATGACCCAAATTGTCAAAATTGTACCCTAATTTTTATATTGCTCAGTGTGAAGTTACAATCTAAGAAACTGGTCTGAAACTGCACAACTGTATTGAGAATTTTCATCTCGTGTTAGTTGATCTGTTCATAAAATGCGTAGAATTCCGTTACGGCGGAAGAGTGCTCGATCGCGACAGGCGTCGGAGAGCTAGTTCCACGAAGGAAAAACTACTATACAGTATACATACTACACTAAACTAAACGGTAGTTTTTCCTTTGTGTTCATAAAATTCTACCGTTTAGGTGATCTGAACAAATTGCCAATAATTCATGTTCCACCAGCATGATATGTGCAACGTGCTATCGATATTAAGTCTTGTTAATTTAGCGAAGGTACGGCAGACATTGTAAAACTCTTCAACTTTCTGACTGGCTTGACCTATATTAACTTTGAATCCATTAGACTGAGCGCCAGTAAGTTAAATTATGGGTTAAATGGGTCAGATAAATGAGCTAGAGAACTTGTTGAATTAAAAATAAAGACGGGGTGCTCCCATGCCAAAAGTAAATTAAATAAACCTGAAATCTCTCTCACTTGAGCAGTTCAACAACTCTTAACAAAATGGTTAACTGGTATTAAAAGTATTAAAAGTAGATATCGCTAACGGTTTCACAACCTAACGATCGGTTGTTAAACCGTTAGCGATAGAGAAGGGTAGATCTATGGGAAGGCTCATTATATCATCTCTTTCTAAATGAACGCCCGCCCGCTATGAAAAGCAAGTGTTAGTCTCTAAAGTTTATATTCAATAAACCACCCTCCCTGCTTCGCATGTCGGGCGATATAAAGTACAGCAAATAACCCTACCCGCTAGTCGCTACAATCTACATTCCCGATACATATAAACCCGGGTTTATTGTGTAAACAATTAGATAGATTAGATAAACAACGATATAATGGTACTAAATCAATTAGAATTGACAGAAGCTTTCGAGAACACTATGTTTCAAGTCTTCAGCTTTAATATACCTAGGTTTCTTGCAGGAAGCGACCGAATATTCGGTTCGGTTCGGTTCGGTTCGGAAATTCGGTGTTTTTTGGGCGGTTCGGTTCGGTTCGGTTCGGTAGGAAATTTTGGCCGAACCACCGAATTTTTTGGTCAAAAAATGCCCAGAAATCGGGCTTTTTCATGCAAAATTTTTCCATTATTTCACGAAAATTGTATGAATTTCAATGTCAATTTCGCCGTATTAACCCTATTTCGAATCGGTGGTGCTATGTGGAAATGATTTCGCTAGTTAGCGGGTTCGATATGGATTGATTTGATACCTGACTTCCCGTCGAATCGTGTCCTCATGAGAGGGTCAACAAATTCAGAAACTTTTTTTTTCAAAAAATTCATGGAGAGCACCGATCAAGGTGTTAAGAATCATTATCTGAAATTTTGTAAAAAAGTTTGGAAAATATTTCAAAGTCAATTTTATGGAAAATTTTCTATGTCAATTTTTGCGTACGAATCGTGTTTCGAATCGGTATTGCTAAGCGGGAGTGATGTTGCTAATTAGTGGGTCCGAGATGGATTATGCTGATACGTGATCCCCCATCAAATCTAATTAGGAAGTTTAGGGGAAACGATTCATGTTTCAATAAATCCTGCTAATTAGCGAGAGCACTGCCGCATAGCATCACCGATTCGCAACACGATTCGTACGGCAAAATTGACATAGAATTTTTTTTCCGAAATTGACTTTGAAATATTTTACAAAGTTTTTTCACAAAATTAAATGTTTCTCTAAAAATTCATGGAGAGCATCGATCAAGGTATTGAGAATCATTACCTGAAATTTTGTGAATTTTTTTTTGTGAAAAATATTTTAAGTAAATTATGGTATACGAATCTTGTTTCTAATCGACAATGCTAAACGGGAGTGATGTTGGTAATTAGTGGGTCCGAGATGGATTGTGCTGATACTGATCCCTCACTGGAAATTAGAGAGACACGTCATTTCAAGTCAAATTTTCACGATGAC
>CM035353.1:3220470-3412092 GCA_020137815.1 Hormiphora californensis | reverse complement strand
AAACTGCACAACTGTATTGAGAATTTTCATCTCGTGTTAGTTGATCTGTTCATAAAATTCGTAGAATTCCGTACTACGGCGGAAGAGTGCTCGATCGTGACAGGCGTCGGAGAGCTATAGTTACACGAAGTAAAAACTACTATACATACTACACTATACTAAACGGTAGTTTTTTTTCTTTGTGTTCATAAAATTCTACCGTTTAGGTGATCTGAACAAATCGCAAATTGCCAATAATTCATGTTCCACCAGCATACATGTGACGTGCTATCGATATTAATTTAGGCAGACATTGTAAAACTCTTCAACTTTTTGACTGGCTTGACCTATTAACTTTGAATCCATTCCCTACTAAAATATAGTTCGACGCGACGCGCGATCGATGAACGATCGATAAACGATCGATAAACGATCGATATCGATCGTTTATCGATCGTTCATCGATCGCGCGTCGCGTCGAACTATATTTTAGTAGGGTTAGACTGAGTAAGTTAAATTACGGGTTAAATGGGTCAGATAAATGAGCTAGAGAACTTGTTGAATTAAAAATAAAGACGGGGTGCTCCCATGCCAAAAGTAAATTAGATAAACCTGAAATCTCTCTCACTTTGTAAATTGAGCAGTTCGACAACTCTTAACAAAATGGTTAACTGGTATTAAAAGTAGATATCGCTAACGGTTTCACAACCTAACGATAGGTAGTTAAACCGTTAGCGATAAAGAAGGCCCTTCTCAGAAGGGTAGATCTATGAGAAGGCTCATTATATCATCCCTTTCTAATGAACGCCCGCCCGCTATGAAAAGCAAGTGTTAGTCTCTAAAGTTTATATTCAATAAACCACCCTCCCTGCTTCACATGTCGGGCGATATAAAGTACAGCAAATAACCCTACCCGCTAGTCGCTACATTCCCGCTACATACCCGGGTTAATTGTGTAAACAATTAGATAGATTAGATAAACTAGCAAACCCGTTCGCCCTACGGGCGAATTTCGGTGAAATGGTAGTTGGATTAGGCAACACTGAAATATGATCACGTCGTCACACTGACGGATCACGTCGTCACATTGACGATAGGGTGTCACATTTCCGTGCAAATTTGCATTAGATATAGTTAGATTAGATAAACAACGATATAATAGTACTAAATCAATTAGAATTGACAGTTCAGCTTTCGAGAACACTATGTTTCAAGTCTTCAGCTACAATATACCTAGGTTTCTTGTATATTGATCCATGCCTTGTTTTTTCAGTACATGTCAAGGAAAACGCAGAAACGGCAGAGCACCATTGCAGCATTAAATGAGAAGAACTCTCAAGAGTTGGAGGACATCAACAAGGATCGTCAGATTATTGTGGATCAATACGAGGTGAGATATATTAGGACATCAATAAGGATCGTCAGGTTATTGTGTATCAATACGAGGTGAGATATATTAGGACATCAATAAGGATCGTCAGGTTATTGTGTATCAATACGAGGTGAGATATATTAGGACATCAATAAGGATCGTCAGGTTATCGTGGATCAATACGAGGTGAGATATATTAGGACATCAATAAGGATCGTCAGGTTATTGTGGATCAATACGAGGTGAGATATATTAGGACATCAATAAGTTGAGAACATGAATCATGCTGCCAGACCAAACCCAAAGAACCGATACAAACCCCGCAATACCAACCTCCAAACCCACTCTCACTTGTTTTAGTAAGGGAGTTTCAATATATTTTACTAGTCGCACTAGCTCAAACTTTGTTACATGACAATTCAAACTTCATTTTTTCATCAATATTGCAAGAGGCAAAAGTCGGAAGGTGTCAAGGGTATGGTGGTGTATTTCAATTTATTGTTCATTTTTCATTCTCAGTTTAACGAAGGTTTAAAAAAGTATTTTGACCTTTAAAAACCAGCTTGGCAATATTTTATCATTTGAAAATTCCTCTGTAGCTGTATCAGATTCTTTTTAAAAATCGCCATTATTTATCAAAGATGTTCAGCTCCGACTGGTTAGATACCATGGATCGTATTTCTGAGATTTCTCTAGGTTCGTCCAAACATTCCTCCCTTATTACAGTTACCTAGATTATATGTATATTTGTTACTCATCTAATTTTGTTCTAACAAATTTGTATGGCAATATCACTGCGCTGGCAAGCACAAAGGTTTCCCCCCCCCGCAAAAAAGCGCTGCCAGAAACGTAGTTATACGTTTTATGGATGTTTGGCTGAAAAAAGAAATTTCAGAAGGCTATAGCGCTGCTCTTTTTTATCCGTTTACCTTGAAATTTGGAATGTATACCCATTACCCGGCTTGGGGTC
The DNA here is from genome assembly GCA_020137815.1 of Hormiphora californensis. NCBI lineage: Eukaryota > Metazoa > Ctenophora > Tentaculata > Cydippida > Pleurobrachiidae > Hormiphora > Hormiphora californensis. Next base: position 3,409,771 of record CM035353.1, on the reverse strand, counting down.
TGTGACTCAAGTTTAAAATGCCAAGACGTCTCTATCTCATCTGGGACTGAAGTTACAGGGTGGTCCCATTTGTCCTAAATTCAGTGTACGCACTCTTTAGAGAGTTATACTTTTTGTAAACCACATTCCAAGGCCGAACGAAAAGAGATAAGAGTTGTTTCGTAGTTTCGCGTAGTTTCGCGATTCCAAACTGTCTAGACGAGTTCCACTACATCTGCATCGATATAATGCACAAAAAATGATATCATGCCAATTAGACAATTTTGACCGGTGATCTAAGTTTTCACAGTGCACCGTTTCCGGTGGTCTAACCACTTAGACCACCGGTTACAGTGCACTGTGAAAACTTAGAGTTTAGACCACTGCAAAACACTAGTAATTATAAAGTAAAATACCGTTGCAGTGGTATATGAAAAATTAGACACCTTCTAGTCACACACATAGTGTAAACATTACGTCACTATACTGCACACGCCCTAACCCTTATCTTTTCTTCCCCTCTGCAACTATAGGTCACGTGATCACTGATTGTCACGTGATGGCACCACCCCAATGAGCGTTCTGCATCTGCTTTCCCTCTCTGCCTTCGATTCTCTCTTTCCCTATCTCTCTCTCACTCACTCACACACATTCTCTTTCTCTCACTTTATCTTTATCTCGTTCACTCAGTTTGTTTCCAAAATCATCTAATAAAATTAGATGGCTGCTTTTACATGCTCTATTACACAACAATAATGTTAAAGATTCTTTCACTTTTAGGCCTCGCAGGCTCGGCCCAAAAGTACAACTACAGAGCTCGCAGGTTCGCTCAGTAGTTACACTTAGCGTGCCTCGCAGGCTCGGCAACTAAGTAAAAGGATCTACCTCGACCTATCGGTCTCGGTTCATTATTGTTGTATTTAGAACACTCGGCCTTCGGCCTCGTGCACTAAATAGTAATTATAGACCATTTTAACCAGTCATCTAATCATATATTATACCAAAACTAATTGAAAATTTCCCTATTATTTGAACTACCTTTGACAGCATTACATTCACTTTTGAACACAAACGAAGTATCTATACCCTGTCTGCATCCCGTGAATGTCAAATTGGCAAAGGTAGCTCAAATAATAAGGCAGCCTACTAATTTTAATTAGTTTTGGTATAATGTAATAATCATCAAGGGTTGTTGTATATTACACTTTCTCCGACACGGGACTCAAGCACGGGGGTGTAGGTAGCCTCCAGAAGGTGGGGTGTGACTGTGATTTCTTTTTGTGTGCCTGAAAATAAAAGAATCGATTAGGGACCGTTCCCTCCTCCCTATAGCTTGTTGACAAAGCACTAATCAAGCTAGCGGAGGGTGATTAATCGATTCTTGCACTTTCAGGCACACAAAAAGAAATTACAGTCACACCCCACCTTCTGGAGGCTACCTAGTACCTACACCCCCGTGCTTGAGTCCCGTGTCGGAGAAAGTGTGACACTTTCTCCGACACGGGACTCAATCATCAAGGGTTGGTGTATATTACACTTTGACTCAAACTGTAATATACATCAACCCTTGCCGAAAAATGAGAGCAAGTGGGGGCTGTCACGCGCAAATACGACGCCGCGCGACAAAAGGGGGGTGACAACTTCAAAAAATCCGACTTTAGAATGAACTACTTCATGAGCAAAATAGATCGTTTCCCAAAATTTTTGCTTGCCTTTTGACAATTTTTTGGAAAATGAGACGGTAGTATGGTCAAACACTAGATAATTGGGTGAAGCATTGGGAAAAAAGTTCGTCAGATCTTTACCAAAGATGTTAGGAGACCGAAATTGTGTCAGGAACAAGGTCCTATAAAAATTATATTGCCCCGATGACCATGAAGCAAAAAATCGCAATTAAAAATCATTATGAATCACTCTAATAATAACATAAGGTGATAGATGAAAACTGACCTTTCCGTGCGTATCCTGGTTAATGATTTCTCCCCAAGACAATACAATAGAACCGTCGTTATCATGTCCTCTAGCGCATCTCCAAGAGGCCATCGACCTCACCTTATCCAAACTTAGCGCTCTCTGTACAAATTATGGATATATTTGCATGAGGTTATTGAGGTTGGTTGGTTGGTTGGTGATACTAAGCCGACGCTCTACCAAGCTCTTTGAGCGGTGTGACGCGGTGACTTTATTTATTATTGAGGTTATTGAGGTACATTTTAGGTTACGACATATAATGTGTAATGAATACACATCTTGACTGATTTATATGGTGTGGATTGTTGCTTTTGGTGTTTTTTAGGCCTGGCTCGTTCGACCAAGTTCTCTGTACTCACATTGAAAACATTAAGGTTGAAAAGTTGTCCAGCAAAAGCCTGAGTAAGGTCAAATGAATTGCCGGGAGAATCCTGATCCTGCCCCAACACAAGTGTTCCTCTCTCCTCTAAATATGCTTCACTCTCAATCTCATATTCCAGTATCTTTTAGGGGCAACACTTCTGTTAGGGACCAGTTACAAAATGGAAACCTGGTATCACTTTTCAGTGAAAACTGGTGTCAGTTTCTCTTTGGAGTGCTGACGCGCTACTTTCAATGCAATTCACATCGATCACGTGAAAATGCCGCGTGCAGGGTGGTTCACCAGTGCTGTCCAGAGAAACTGATGTCCGATTTCAATTTTGTAACTGGAGCGTAAGTCTCTATAATAATAAACAGTAAGAGAACGTGGTATGTATAGTATTACCTGAATGCCATCAATAATGACCGAAAGGAAATGATCTTCAAAATCTAATACAAAACAGTAGTGGTACCACCTGAAAAAAATATCCATTTAATAATACAGTCGGACCCTGGTTTAAATGTTGGATTTTTTGAAGTTGTCATCCCCCTTCTCGTGCACGGAATGTTTTTGGGCGTCACATCACATGTTAACGTGTGGTGTGCGTGCCAAAATTGATAAATTTCACATGCACGGTCATTTGGGGGTGACAACTTCAAAAAATCCGACTTTACCGGGCAAATTTCTTTCCTGCCCCGGGCATCCCGGGCCGAGTAAGCCCTCAATCGGGTTTTTACCAGTATTGCATTCCCTGGAAACTCTTGCCTGGCTAGACTGTGTTACAAATGTAAAGGGAGGGTTAGAACATAACAAGGACACTCTTCTATCCCTTGTTCGGAATAAACAAATTAGATCACTGATTATAAGCGCATTTGACAGCGTGACCATGATCATCATTGTATCTGTTATATAATATTATATATATTTATATCTCTCTGACGAATGGCTAGATATTATTGAAAATGCGTACGGCAGAAAGAAAGAAATTAAAAGCTCCCTGCAGCCATCAAATCATATAACTGCCAAATTAAAAGTTGGTATGACCAGTAACCATTCAATTGAATGGTTATATAGAGATATCTCCTGAAATAGCTCAGAAGATATCTCTCAGCTGAGGTCACCTATAAACTGCACTAAATACTAGATGTATTTAAAGCATTACTCATTAGTTAAATAGGTAACCTACGTCTTGATTGGAGAGGAGCCAAAGTTGGAATTAACGTATCCCAGATCATCCGGAAGGGCAATCTCATTGTTATCCCGAGCTGTAGCGTAACTGGGAAAATGTTAGATTTGCGGTAACAAATGTGAATTGCGTTAGGATTAAAAAATGGTAAAGAGACCTAGATTTATAATAATAATTATGATCATAAGATATGGGAAGTCAGACACTGGCGTGGTGGATATTGCTACTCATTGTTCACTTAGTAACGAACTCTCCGTGTTGCCTTGCCGTATATAGCTTGCTATGGCCTCCATAAGAATATAAGGGGTCCCACCATATAACTACAGTCGGACCCCGATTTAGCGGCACCCCGATTTAACGGCAGCATAATCTTCCCCCGATATAGAAAATTGACAGTATTTGACCCCGATTTAGCGGACACCCCGATTTAACGGACAAAACCCTTTCCCCAAGGGTGCCGTTAAATCGGGGTCCGACTGTACCTGAAAAAGACATGCGGAGAAGACGAATCTAGGAACTTTTTAATCCAAGTACAGACGCTCACACCAGACTGGGTTTCCGGGAATTCTACATCCTTTAAAATCACGTAGTTCTCAGTAGATAGATCGGATGGACCGGGGAAGTTCAGGACTTTGACACCGAATACCACCTGCAGAGTAATTGGTTATGAAGTCACCTCTATATAAATAATTAAGATGCTTTCTCAAAATGACCATTTTGTAGACATGTAGGGCGTCGGCAATCGCTATTATTGCCCCTCCGTGAGCTTATGCGGGTAATTTCAGTACCAACTGCAGACTACGAAAAAATGATAAATATTCCATCAATTTGCGATAAGTTAATGATTTCAACTCTAAAACTCCTATTACCTTGTAGAGCGATAGAGCATTCACCACTGTTAGTATGAACTTATTCATCAGCTCAGTATTCTTGTTGGAGAGATTATAAAGGTTGACTTAAGATACTCAGTCACCATTTTAAAATATTTAACTGCTCTCAAGCTGTTTCAACAACTAGAATACATATATCATTAATCGCTATAATATCACATAATACCCTACTCCCTATAGAAACGTAAAAACGAGTTAAGCAACATGTTGGACACAAAGGAGGCGGAGTATGCCCAAGCAACACGAGACCTTCAGGACCTCGCTGAATACAGACTCATTCGCCTTGAGCAGGTAATTGTTTCATTCCAATGATTTATGCTGTATAAATTATTGGCCGTCCCCCCCCCCACCCCTTCTTTCCCGCGTGCTTCCATGATCTTTCCGTTGTGTTTTTCATTTATGAAAGTATTGACTATTATAATTGTCTGCACAAGACAATGCTTTCATATAGGGTAAACCGGTGCAATTCGAACCACCGGGGCAATTTGAAACATGTGCTGCCCGTCTGTCATTAAGCTATCATAATGACGTCATCCTATCTCCAGAAGAAAACTGCTTGTTCGAGCCTACCCGTTATGACTTCAACGGCTCTAGATCCGGTTTAAGTTGGCCAATTTCAGATTTGAGAAAACTAGCTGACAGCTAATAATATTACTAAAATTTTCGCATGTTTTTATTCTAAATTCTGGTAATTAAGGCCACCGGGGCAATACGAACCATCGGGGCGATTCGAACCGGGGCAATTTGGTATAGTACACCGGGGCAATTTGGTTAGTGGACCAGGGCAATTTGGTTAACCCTTTACGATATAACCCCTTGAGAGAGCTAATATTTACGGGGGGGGGGGGGATAGAATTATCTCGGTAACTATCTCGGTAGCTACTGTCATGTTGGTCATGGTTAGCGGGTTGGAATGTCAAAGCGGTGATAGTATAGTTGTGAGAATAAAAATTACGGGAGCACTCTGGATCAATGTCTCTCTGTAAGTTGGTCTCTTAGGACGTGATTCGCACGTGACGAAATAAAGCACTACTGGTACGGTGTGATTCGAATTGCCTCGGTGAAAATTTCATGAAAAATGGCCGACCCAAATTTTAAGTTCAGGTAAATCAAGGTCCCTAGACCATTAGAAAGATAAAATAAAAACATGATTTTAATTTTTTTCATTGTACATACATCTTATTTTAAAATTGGGGTTAGAACCGATCCAGTGAAAAAAATTTGCCCCGGTCTATAACGCCAAAAAAATGGTTTACTATTTGTACAGTCTTCATACACATGGCAACTGCATTGATGGTGGAAGTACTTCATGGTGGCGAAATGTGTTAATGAAGCGTGTCTACTGCACTGAAAGCATTCGGTAGAACTTTCTGCTGAAACTTAATTGGGGAAACATTGATATAGAATCACTGGTTCAATCGAAATTGGATGCCATACACGTATGTTAGTTTTGTTACCGATACTAATCATCGGCATTGACGAAGGAATGGATGATTGGATCGTCAGAAATAGAAAATCGAAATTATCACGTATCTAATTGACGTATACAATAATTTCCTAACTTTTTATACGCTGGTAATTATACCACGTTGTGGTATACGAAATGATATCATAAAAGTTTTTAAAGAAGTGGTAATAAAAACACGTCAGCTTTTGGAGCCGTGGCATTGCCCCAAAGGAATTTAAATGGCTCATTTCCCCAAAGTAACATTCTCGATAAATATTCCACCGTTGCAGCTTTGATGAAATTTCTAACGGCACGTGCTATACCTAATTGTACTATTTCAATAGGAGGGAGAGATAGAACATCTCGAGGCTGAAGTAGAGCGATTGAAGATCGAACACGCGGAAACACTCCAACAAATGAAAAGCAACTTTTTAAAAGAAAAAGTATGCCACGAGGAGGAAGCAGAAATGAAAATCAAACAGGTAAATTATATCACCCATCAGTTGACATGGTAAAGATAGCACCGGTAAATTGTTATAGAGAACAGAAAGTACCAAGAAAGTATGTTTACCAAAAGTACTCGTGGGGTACTCGTGATGGTATTAAAATACCATGGCGGCGCGGTGTATGTTTGTGTGTGTGGAGGTGTGTGATTATTTAGCAAAGTTAAGTGTTTTCCAGATGAAACAGAAGGCAAATGATGAGGCGGTCCTTTGCCTGGTGGAGCACACGCAGAAGATAAGCGAGGAAAATAAACACTTGCGAAAGGTAATTCTTTATCTTTGAAGTGGTCGAATTTCAGAAATGAAATATACCTTATATTACCGAAATACAAGGCACCCTAAAATAACTTATCTAAGTTTTAAACTTGGTAAGTTTAGCGTACCTAAAATTAAGTTTTAAAAGTGTTGTCTTCGTAATTCTTATCAATGTCTTTCAGGAGCTACAATAACGCTTTTCTTATCAATGTCTTTCAGGAGCTACTAAGTACTAATACTCTTCTTATCAATATCTTTCAGGAGCTACTAACACTCATTCGGAAGAGTCAGGCTTTGACGGAGCACAAACTAGAACTTCAAAGCCAAAGCAAGGCCCTTCTCCGAGAACATCAGGTATATACAGTCGGACCCCGATTTAGTGGCCCCCGATTTAGTGGCACCCCGATTTAGTGGCAGGATTTTTTTCCCCCGCTATATAAGAAATTAACATTATTTGAACCCGATTTAGTGGCACCCCGATTTAGTGGCAGGATTTTTTCCCCCGTTGGTGCCACTAAATCGGGGTCCGACTGTAGATATATCTACAGTCGGACCCCGATTTAGTGGCACCCACGGGGGAAAAAATCCTGCCACTAAATCGGGGTGCCACTAAATCAGATGTAGTATCTTTATCTCTATAGAGATAAAGATACATCTACCTGAAGGTAGATGAGCCATTGAGGGAAGTACTGACAGTGATCAGCAAATAGGGCCGTCTTCTCCTTAGAGTACTTGATCTTAACCTTACTCAGCAGCTTTACGGTCTTGTTGTGATCCAGCTCGTCCAACTAGTAGGGGAATTCGGGTGATTTAGACGGGTTCTGACAAACATATAAACCTCATAAAGTTACACCACGATTTACTGGCCGGGTGCTCGGGAGAAATGATTTCGCCCGGTGAATCGGGGTTCAATTGAACCGTCTCATTCCTAGCGGTGCTAGACGCCAAGATTTGGTCGGCGCCCCAAAAAAGCCATTCACCCATTTACCTGCAAGTCATGAAGTGTTTTGTTGGAAGTGTTGCCTCCTTTCCGGCTATGGAAATACGACTCAATATTCTCTTTATTCTCCCCAGCTTCATCATCACAATCTATCACCCTCCTTCTCTGTCCAATACTCAACTCTTCTTCACCCTCGTCAGAGCTACTAAAGAGAGAGAGGGAGGGGGTATAGTGTGAGAGAGAGAGAGAGAGAGAGAGAGAGAGAGAGAGAGAGAGAGATAGAGATAGAGATGGAGAAACTTCAGCGTGCAAATGGTGGTATATTCTATTAACATCTTGTATTTCAGATAACGAAAGATTTAAAGAAATTACGAAAGGTGCACATCGATGATGTATAAAGGAATGTTTGTCAGAGACAGTTATTTTTATATGCCAGAGATTGAAAAAGACAATGTGAGGGGTTTTTAAAACCGATGCAATGTGAAATAGAAACCGTGTATGAAATATATGTAACATATGTGTAAATGTATATAATAGATCCTTTTCTACCACAACAATATCGGCTGTAATAAGACTTAGTAAAACACTGACAACTCTCGATTCTCCTTGCCCGGCTGGCTTCCCATTGCATTCTTCCCAATATATTTATTTTAATATTTGTCGAGATTGTCGTGTAAAATCGTTTGCTTGGGAACATATTATAACCGTAAAAATTCTACGGTATGTTCTCAAGCAAACCATTTTACTAGAATGAAAACTCTTTCTGTGACGTCTAAAAGTGTTCATTCCTATCAAAGAAATGAATTTTGAGCTAGATCGAGGTCTGAAAGGGTGCGCACAGACTGTCCATGCGTGATCATGTCCATTATTTTGACCAAGTCGCCAGCGTATCAAAATTAGTCGGGTTCAGTGGTTTTCGATATGTTATGAATTAGTTTCAGTTTTTACTCTCCAAGCTTGGTCAAATGACCAATTTTTGTCAGTCTGTGCGACTTGGACAAAATCTTGCCCATGTCCATAATCATATTTATGATAATGTGGGCAAGATTTTGTAATTTGTCCAAGTCGCACAAATCATTTGACCAAGCTTGGAGAGTAAAAACTGAAACTAATTCATAACATATTAACATATCGAAAACCACTGAACCCAACTAATTTTGATACGCTGGCGACTTGGTCAAAATAATGGACATGATCACGCATGGACGGTAAGCGGTAAATACTCACTCGGTTCTTCACATTTTTTGGACGTTTTTGGCCATAACTCAGCCATTTCTTGACCAATTTGCAAAATCTTGGGCTCATTGGAAAGAAGACGTTAAGAGCTTTCCAATGAGCTTTAGAAAATGAAAATCGGCGCAAAATGCGCGGCGCTATGGCGAAAACGCGCATTTTACGCCATAACGCCGCGCATTTTGCGCCGATTTTCATTTTCTAGGGCTCATTTTAAAGGTCTCAATGTCCTCTTTCCAATGAGCCCAAGATTTTGCAAATTGGTCAAAAAATGGCTGGGTTATGGCCAAAAATGTCCAAAAAATGTGAAGAACCGAGTGAGTATTTACCGCTTACCCGCATGGACAGTCTGTGTGCGCCCTAATTTAGGCCAAGTTATTTATTTGTCTCATACTATGAGTCATAGAGTAACTGGTACATGTACCAAATTTTTGCAATCCACGATATCTGGAACTATGGACTATGGTAGACTTTTTATTGCCCCACACGGTACATTCATGGGCCGCCGGGGCTAATGAACCTAAAATCTTGCCATACTACGGAGTCTGTCTTCTTCGGGCTCGCGTAAGCTCACTTCAATATGAAGTTCACGGTCATACTTGCACACTCAAAAATGGATATCCATGGATAGAATTCACTATATCCATTTCTATTGATGGATATCCATGACAATGAATATCCGTGGATATCGAGACGTAGATTGAGAGTTGACAGCTCAAATCTCAATGCATGGTTACCTTAGTTTGTCTTGCTTTGGTTCACGTGATCGGGTTACATAGTACTCGGCCGAATTCGGTTTCACTATAGGGTAAAATGGTCCACGGGGCAAAGTGGCACATGTATGGGGCCAAGCGGTCCAAGTTGCATGTGGTCACGTGACTTTTTCTCCAGCGGAGACTCGACCTGTTCCGAATTTTTGCTTTAAAACTGCTGTAATTTCTGTTTGAGTTGGTCGATTTTAATTTTGCAAAAACTGCCAGTTAGGTTTTTTATCCTTCTAAAACTTGGTATAAAAGTTTTTCAAAAAACTCACTATTAAGTTGATTAAATTGTCAGAACAGAAATTGCTGAAGATAACATGGACCACTTTGCCCCTAATTTGATCGCTGCTCTAACAGTAACAACACCAGGCACGTGATAAAATCGAGCAGTGCTATTGGCTGGGACCACTTTGCCCCAGTGCAAAATTTCCAAAAAAAGCCCTACCAAATTTTTCGAATTGATTAATTAACCAACTAAATAAACCTTTCAGATTTTAAAATTTAGCTCGTCTCAGGGTCACCACACACCAAAGTTAAAATTAAAATTAAAATTTTGATTTTAAACCCGCACACACCAGCGGCCATTAAAATTTCTCTCCACATTCTAAAAGTAACAATCTCACGCACGATTTTGACGGTCGCGTTGGATGACAAAATTTTAACACGCCGTCAAAATCGCGCGTGAGGTTGTTACTTTTAGAATGGGGAGAGAAATTTTAACGGCCGCTGGTGTGTGCGGGTTTAAAATCAAAATTTTAATTTTAATTTTAACTTTGGTGTGTGGTGACCCTGAAAGGAAAACGTTTCATTGGATAGCCTATATAATTTTTTTCTTCCTGCTGTATAAATTGCGTATTTTAGAACCTAAAACGATAAAAAATGGACCATTTTACCCCAGTTTACCCTTGGTAACATAGACACCTGGCGCGACCCCCGCACACAGGTGTCGGCTCCGCCCCTAAAAAAGGGTCGTGTCTTTCAAGGCTTTTTGCACGCGATCCACTGGACCGATTTGCATCCGGTTTGTCGCAAAAGACTACAAATTGATCCTAGTTTACTGGAAAATACCCGAGAAGTTTGTCTGTCAACAGGAAGTGGGTCAAAATTGACACTGAAGTCAAATCTATAATCTGGCTTCTGAGCCTTTTTGCACCACTCCCAGGCGGTTTAGACTGAGTCTGACGATATTGGGAGATAGGTTGAGGGCTTGTGAGTACTGGAAAATACCCGGCATCAAATTCTGATGTTGGTAACGAAGTTACCCCTCCCTTGCCGGCGCGCGAAGCGGCCTGAGTCAGAGTGTGAGGTGTCTTGGATACCAAATTCTGATGCTAATTGCATCAACATATCTCCCAATATCTTCTAAATCGCATGGGCGTAGTGCAGAAACTATCGTAAGTCAGATTCATCAGTATTATATTTGACTTCAGAGTCAATTTTGACCCACTACCTGTTGACAGACAAACTTCTCGGGTATTTTCTAGTAAACTAGGCCATGACCAGTTTGCAGTCTTTTGCGACAAACCGGATGCAAATCGGTCCAGTGGATCGCGTGCAAGTTGCAACATCCCTTGAAAGAAACGACCCTTTTTGGGGCGGAGCGGGCACCTGTGTGTGACTCCAATCTCTGTCGCGCCAGGTGTCTATATCACCAAGTCACACAGGACGTTTGCCACATGGGAGACGGACGCTACCACTCTCTCTGCAGTACTTTTTTAAACCCATGAATTGGTCCGATTTCCCAAGTTCGGCTGAGATCCATTTGCCTTGTTTGAACAAAACAAAGATCCATTAGCTCTCTCGCCTTTTCTTTCTCTCGTTCGACTGCTCTCTCTCTCTCTCTCTCTCTCTCTCTCTCTCTCTCTCTCTCTCTCTCTCTCTCTCTCTCTCTCTCTCTCTCTCTCTCTCTTCTCTCACTCTCCCTCTTCTCTCTCTCTCTCTCTCTCTCTCTCTCTCTCTCTCTCTCTCTCTCTCTCTCTCTCTCTCTCTCTCTCTCTCTCTCTCTTCTCTCTCTCTCTCTCTCTCTCTCTCTCTCTCTCTCTCTCTCTCCCTCTTCTCTCACTCTCTCTCATTCGACTGCTCTCCCTCTGTTCAGTTCTTCTCTTACAATTCCTCCTTCTGTACTGATCGACGCGTTCTCCCATGAATAGCTGAAAGCTGGATCACGTGAGGGACACGTGGCTTTTTACCTAGCACGCCATTGGTTGGCACGTTATAGCAATAGTTGTTCTCCAGTTGTATGGAGCAAACTAAATATAACTCTCTCGCCTCTCCCTGTCTGGATCCCAGATGATCTTTGTGTTATACAAAGATTTGTAGCTGTGTTCCCTTCCTTTCCTTATAACAGTATAACACGAATGTGTCATCAATGGCTAATGTGTCATCAATGTTTATACCTCAACACTGTGATCAATATTCTAACCCATTTTTCATTGTATGTGTTTTTAACATGATAGTTCTTCGCCTTTCTTTAAACTACTCTGGTGGAACAATTTTTCTCACTGCAGGTTTGCAAAAAAATTATATCAAATACATGTATATGTTTGATAAATGTTTGATGATTTTTGTTTTGTTCAAACTCCCCCGGGGCGCGGGGAAGGAGGGTCGAACAAGATGATTTGTAGTTTATTAAATGTGTGATAAATGCATTTGCTTTACCTTATTACCAAAAAATAACGCGACCTAATTGTTAATTCATGACACGTTAATTTTATGCCAGCTTTACATATAACAAAACATTAAGGTACTGCACCAAATGTACTAAGTACATTTGAAAATCAAATCAAATCAAAATAAAACAGTTTTTTTTTTTTTATGTTGGGTTGCACCATACTAGACTACTTTTAGTGATTATATTTCAGGCTGGACAGCTGTTAAGCAGGACTACTGGGACGATACCCTGTGACATGGAGGCAACACCTCTCCAAATAAAGACAGACTCCACAGTGGGTAGTGATGAAATTATCAATGTTCAGATGTACGACAAGGACAGCACCTATCTCAGTTTTGTGAATGTGAAGTTCTCCTCCCCAATGAAGTATAAGGTGTGCAGTTACACAAGCGACAGCTACAAAGACCTGCCAGTGCAGCCACCAGGAGAAGAGGTGGATAAGATCTGGACGTTTAACAAAACAGAGACCGCCCTCATCATCACATGTAATGGTGTCGAGGTGCTGAACTACCTGTTTGCCGATAGTCCACATAGTGCCTGTTCCAAAGGGTTGGATGGTGATGTTGTGAAGTACATTGAGTTTTACAGTGGCGATACAGCATCGGACTTTTACAGAGCAGGTATGGGTCTAAATTTCATGAAATATCATACCATCTATAATATTAATACAAGGGCCTATAATTACGTCAGACGCGCGTGATCTATTAGATTTGTTAGCAATAGGCTATAAGCATACTGATCGTGATGATCATAATCAGGTCAGTGTGCGGACGTTTTGATGGTCACCATCAAAGGAGCGCACACACTGATGGTTATCATCATGATGGAGGCTTGATGCATCATGATGTTCTCAAACCATAGTGTGTTCACGTTTGATCATCATAAACCATAGTGTGCGCACGTTTGATCATCATAAACCATGCTCAACTTGCTGGAACTTGCCTTTTGATCATGATCATCATGACCAGTGTGCTCAGCATGATGATGGTATCTCCCCCTTGCCTAGTCGCGCGCTCTGAGAGGCTGTTGCATATCACGTGACCTGTACAACAGCCTCTCAGAGCGCGCGAAGTCGTACCACGTGGTACATATCACATGACTACAGTGCAGCCCTCCATAAGAATAAGATCAGAACGTGCGCACACTAGGTGTTGATGATCATCATTCAACTTAAGAGACGGCTCCAGGGCCAGCTCTTATACGTGATGATCATAATGTTCCGCACACTGCAGTTTTTTGCAGATGATGATGATCAAAACCATGAGCACACTTCATCTTTTTAACTGATTATGATCATCACGATCAGTATGCTTTGTAAGCACTAGATTGCTTTTAGAGGCTGGTACTTTTTTGCGTTTCAGACTGGACAGCTGTTGAGCATGGTGTGAAGATACCCTGGGACCTGGAGGGAACACCTATCCAGATAAAGACAGACTCTGTATTGGGCAGTGGTAAACAAATCTCAATGGGGATGTTCGACAAGGACAGCAACTATATATCTACTATGCGAGTACTGTTATCCTCCCCAATGGGGTTTTTCATAAAATACTGCACCAGCAACGTCACCGAGTTCCTGCCAGTACAACCCCCGGTGGAGGTGGATAAGATCTGGACGTTCACCAAAACAGAGACTGCCCTCATCATCACATGTAACAATGTTGAGGTGGTGAACTACCTGTTCGCAGATAGTTCAAGTAGCGACTGTGGTGCAAAGTGGGGTGGTGATGTTGTGGAGCAAATTGTGTTTTACCAAAATAACCAAGTTGCCGACTTCTACAGAGCGGGTAAGGGTCTAAATTTAATGTACTGAAAACTTGGGCGATCGTACCGATCGCAAATCTAGAGAAAATCACTGTCCCCGTGCTAGAATACCCAATATAAAACACCGAACCCGCACGTGCATTACACGTGCGGATTGGTGGGTGGTGTGTTCTTGCTGATTCGGTAGTATCCAGTCTCCCCACCAACCCCCTTGCCAACCAACCATAACAACCCCTTAATTTGCACGTGGAAATGTCTGGGACGCGATATGCCCGGATATGATTAGCATTTAACGGCCGTGGCAACTAGAAATTTCCCTAATCTTAAGCAGCTGTAGAATTTTTCCCTTTTGAGATACGTGTAGTACTTTATTTCAGACTGGATAGTTGTGAATCCACCCTGGGACCTGGAGGGAACACCTCTCCAGATAAAGACGGACTCTACACTGGGCAGTGATGAGAAGATTATTGTGTGGATTTATAGCGACAGCAGAATTATCGCTGGTGTGGCTGTGCGGTTCCTCTCCCCAATCCAGTATTATATAGGCCACTGCAAAAGCTGGACAGACCTGCCAGTACAACCCCCGGCGGAAGTGAATAAGATCTGGACGATCACCAAAACAGAGACCGCCTGGATCATCACATGTAACAATGTGGAGGTGGTGAACTTAGTGTTTGCACATAGTTCACTAAGCAGCTGTGTTACAGAGTGGGGTGGTGATGTTGTGGAGAAGATTCGGTTTTATAGCAAATCTGACACAGCATCTGACTACTACAGAGCAGGTAAGGCTATAAGCATACTGATCGTGATGATCATAATCAGGTCAGTGTGCGGAGATTTTGATGGTCACCATCAAAGAAGCGCACACACTGATGGTTATCATCATGATGGAGGCTTGATGCATCATGATGCTCTCAAACCATAGTGTGTTCACGTTTGATCATCATAAACCATAGTGTGCGCAGGTTTGATCATCATAAACTATACTCAACTTGTTGGAACTTGCCTTTTGATCATGATCATCATGACCAGTGTGCTCAGCATGATGATGCTATCTCCCCCTTTGCGAGTCGCGCGCTCTGAGAGGTTGTTGCATATCACGTGACCTGTACAACAGCCTCTCGCGCGCGCGAAGTCGTACCACGTGGTACATATCACATGACTACAGTGCAGCCCTCCATAAGAATAAGATCAGAACGTGCGCACACTAGGTGTTGATGATCATCATCCAACTTAAGAGACGGCTCCAGGGCCAGCTCTTACGTGATGATCATAATGTTCCGCAGATGTTTTTTGCAGATGATGATGATCAAAACCATGAGCACACTTCATCTTTTTAACTGATTATGATCATCACGATCAGTATGCTTATAGCCTAAGGTTCTAAACTCTAAATTTAGTCGATATCACTTGTGCAATTGTAGTAGTACTGCAGTACTGCAGTGTGCAGTGTACAGTGTACACTGTGTGTACTGTACAGTGTACACTGTACAGTACACACAGTGTACACACTGTACATGAGAGCTTTGGTATTACGCAAGTTATTTGATCAAGTATAATGTGTATACCTAATGAACTCACACCAATTACTATTTCCATTCAGAATCAGTCGACTGTCCTGCCTTTACTGTTGAGGGATCAACACAAGGAAGCTGGGCTGCCTCACCAACAGGGACAACTGCCATTATCGAATGTGTTGCCACCCATATCCTATGTGGGAAGTGCAACACTGTCTTGTCAGGATGATGGATCATGGTCAAGTGATGTACCGCAGTGTGATAAAATTGGTAAGTTCATTAAGTATGTACCGCGGTAAACCCCTCACTATCCGCTCGGGATTTACAGGGCTGCAATAATGTAATGGGGAAAACAGTCGTGCATGAACCTCAGGTTCAGGCCACGGCTATTTTCCACTGAGACCTATTCCCTGAGATTTAAGGGAAAAGCCGTCACTGAAACCTGAGATTTCATATTGTCTCAGTGGAAAATAGCCGTGGCCTGGACCTGAGGTGGCTATACGGTTTAAATTAAACGGTTCAGAGTTCAGACACGGTTTAATTTCACTTTTCGCGTTCAGTTTGTCCTGGTCTGACGATTGCTAACAGTACACTCATCCAATACGAATCGGCGGATATTGGAGATATCACGACAGTTTCCTGTGCAGATTTCTTTGAGTTACAGGGTGAGAGTGTTCTTACTTGTAATGCTGTCTCTAGTACTGATGCGGAGTGGAGCAGTGATGCGCCTATTTGCACCAAAGGTAATTTTTGAACTTTTGTGACTGAACTTACCCGCTGTGTTCCCAGCCAATCGGAGTATTATTAGCTTGTGTAATAAAAGGATGGATAAATAAAATAAATAAAAAGTTTTCCAAGACAAATGAAAACAACCAACATCTGGCAACATTCATCACTTTTTACATTATCCAATAGGTTGCCATGAGTTTATCATTCCCAACTCTGGTTCCTGGGGCCCAATTCAAAATGACGGAGACCACCTGACTGTAACCTGTTCCCGGGATGGCGATATTTTGAATCTGGTAGGAGATGATGTCGTTACCTGCAGTTTCTTAGCGGATACCAAAAAGTACACCACTTCAGACTTGCCTATTTGTGAATTCAACAGTCGTCGTAAGTCTTGAACATTTAAATTAAGTTGTGACACAATGACTTAAGTTTATCACACAGCGACTGATAAAGCGAATTTAATTTGTATTGACGAGGACATGAGATTTCCGACTGATTGGGCACAGTGCAAACAGCTCATCCACATCACAGAGCGCATACATACAGTGCATTATTTCACAATCCCACATGAATCCCACTTCCCAGCTACAATCACCATGCCCCTCCTCTCGCTACTCCCCAGCCACACTCCACAGCAAGTGGGTGGAAGTACGGGAGGTATAACACGACACACCTCCTCCTCTCTAACAAAGATATCTGTGAATCCTAGCCGCACAGATCACTTAGTTTGTTCAAACCCTTTAGAAGGGAGAAGGTGGAGATTTTGGAACTAGAATAAACAAATCAGGACATAATATACTTACATTTTTAGGTTACATTTTGGATGCTGTAAGTTTTTTACAGTGAAGATGTTACTGTTATATTTATTTTTTTGTTTTTGTGTAGGAGTCAGCGAAATCACATTTTATTTTTTGATTCAATATCGATATTTTTATCAAAAAATTTCGATTTGATATCGATTTGATATTTTGATATCGAAAATTTTTTCAATTCAATATCAATTCGATATTTCGATATCGAAAAATTTCGATTCGATATCGATATCGATATTTTGATATCTTTGCTTGTAAAGGGATTTCTGGTAAAGCGCTCGACAGGATCAAGATTATGGAGATGATTACAAAGTAATACAAGATTTAATAATCATTTACTCAAGTTTCATGCTTTCACAATTGTTCTGATGATTGTGAAAGCATGAAACTTGAGTAAACGATATTAAATCTTGTATTACTTTGATATTTTGATATCGAAATTTTTCGATTCGATATTTTGATTGTATACAGTCGGACCCCGATTTAACGGCACCCTCGTGAGAAAGGGATTTGTCCGTTAAATCGGGGTGCCGTTAAATCGGGGTCCGAATTCACTTTTAAGTTTTTAAGGAAATTGAAAACACATCCAACTGACATATCTGAGTTAAATTCGACCATGGTTGGATATTAAGGGGTTGTGGGATTGAAGAATTGGTATGTTGTGATTATAGTGGTGGTGGAACGGTAGCACGTCAATTAAATAATATGCCATAATCATATACCTGGTGTTGTAGAGGTAAAGATCATCACTTCTACTAATCGAATAATAATTCGGCCTCCATCACCTTCCCTGAAGTCATCGTACAGGAATACAGCAATGGTGGGTTCCGAGGTGGCAGGACAGGGAACTGTGTAGGTCTGGTGTTCCAAGTCTGCCACCAGACTGACAGAGTTGATAGTACCACAGGTGGTTTGGGTTAATGATGGTCCGATGAGTTTCACTTGGGTACCTTTTAGTCGCTTTAGAGACTGTTCATTAACTCCTTCAAACCTATAAGTGATTGATAAAGTTGGTATGTAGCAAAATTGTTTGAATCTACATAAGGAATAATTTAGAATGTCGAAAGTTTAAATATGGAAGAAGGCGTACATGCATGTACCAGAACGTTCTAACATTTATCGTAAATTCAAGAAGGCAGGGGAATAATAAAAAACAAAACTATATAATTTCAAATTACTTGTTAACGATGACCACCTTCTCCACATCAGTCTCTCTAGAAAGAGTCAACTTCAGATACTCCGGATTACCATCGAGACTCGAGTGGAATTGCGTGGAAATGTCGCCATCCAGTACATTTTCAGGCTTTAGGTCTTGTAATTGTGATCTCGCTGTAGCCTTGCTCACAGCAACTTGAAAGGACTTACCATCAGAAGTTGACAGGAGCAAAAGCAAAATACCAAACATAACGCTAAAAATCAGATAGCTTCAGTGAAGTTACGTCTTACGACTTCGCTATAACTCCGTATAACTTTGCCTATTAGACCTCGCCTATATATAGGACACCTGACCTTTGAGGCGCAAAAAGTACAAATTGTTCTAGATCAACTTCAATATGCCACCCTATCCCAAACCAAGACCTTCTCGACCTGGTAAATCGCATTTTTTTGTTTCTTACAAGACTTCTCGGGGTAATGTGATGGTCTTTTTGATTTGCGGGGAGGAAATTTGGAAACTTTTAACATTTTCTTTGTTTTTATGTTTTACTAAGTAAAAGTTTCATTGTTCTATTGCAAAAATGTTGGTTCTGAGATCAAAAAAGTCAAATTTGTTGATCGGAAGAGATGGTGAAAAAGGGATAATGAGAGCAGGTGAGAGAGGGAAATAGAGACCAGATCGAGACGATGGTGAGGGAGAATCAGACACACAGAACCGATCTATTATCTCTATTATAATTTGGAGATGAACGTCGAAGTGGTGGTCGTTCGTTCAGCGGTATCTAAGCGACAGACTGCTCCTTCATAAAACACTCTATGTGCCCAAAGCTGTAAAGCTGCCATTTACACTTTTGGTACTTCCAGTGGAAGTTTGTTAATATTTTCGAATGCCTTTTAACATGCCAGTCCCCATAGTTACCAATTCAGTTGCCATGGCAACCGTGTTATTGACATTGAAAGGGGTGAAAAGAACCACCCGGCGAAGCCGGGTGGGTTAAAGCCCTTACTTGAG
Organism: Hormiphora californensis; assembly: GCA_020137815.1. Taxonomy (NCBI): domain Eukaryota; kingdom Metazoa; phylum Ctenophora; class Tentaculata; order Cydippida; family Pleurobrachiidae; genus Hormiphora; species Hormiphora californensis. The sequence goes on along the minus strand of CM035353.1, from coordinate 3,390,588 downwards.
GCGCACCCAATGGGTGCACTAGTATTATATATATTGGATTTGTTGGTGGCTAGACTTGGTGTTTGTCTCAAGACCAATTTCAACCCATCCCTGATCCCACCTTAAACAAAGTGGCCAAGCCGACAGGCCCAGATAAAAAAATAAAAACCATACAAGTAAAACTTGTATAATTCTTCTAATAAAAGGATGGTAGCTAGACGCAGCATGGCTTTACAATACCCAACTAACTAAGCTCCCGATTATAACAGCTACTCGCCCTCGCTCTCTTAGTCGCCAATAATCGAGTAGCTGTTATAATGCTACTGTCATATAATGGATCATTAGTCAATGAATGCACGACTTAATTATAGCTCGTATTGACATAGCCTCCTTTCTTATTACTAGTAAGAAGATAATATTATATGAGACGTGACTTTTACTAGTCGTGACTTTTACTAGTCGTGACTTAGACTAGTCGTGACTAGCTCTTACATAGGGGATTACGGGGGCTCGAAAGGAGAGCCCTGAGCCCGAATAGACTGCCCGAACTTACCTCCCAAAAGATTGATCTGCGCATTACGTTTCATTGTATAGTCACCAGCAAAGGTAGCAAGTCATGCAGTCCTGCAAGAGCAACTAAACAGCATCGTTCTTACCCTTTTTGCGACTTTTTGTCACGACTAGTAAAAATCACGTCTCCGAGTCCGTCGGGGGCTCGAAAGGAAAACCCGAATAGACTGCCCGAACTGACCACCCGCATTACGTTTCACCACACAGAACGCACAAAATATATTATGCATAATGTTGCGGTTTTACTTTATAACTTATAATATAAGTGAATTGAGTTTTTTTTCCTTTTTTTTTTTTCCTTTTTTTTCTTCTTTTTTCTTCTTTTTTCTTCTTTTTCTTTTTTTTTCTTCTTTTTTTTCTTTTCGGCATCTTTTTATATATTTTTTTCTACAAACTGCAGCCAACATCAAAGGTAGCAAGTCATAAATAAAAATTGTAAACGATTCATCCACGAGGAGGAGAAGGCGTGTGTGGAGGACCAGGATTAAGGGAAAGTGGAGCGTTGAGCGGTGTCTTGAACGGGGCGGGAAGCTCAGGCTCACCATGAAAAAAGAAGGAGAGCGGCTAGCATTCTTTCATGACGAGGCAGTCCCGATAGGGGAAAAAATAAGTCTAGTTGGGTGGCAGGATCCAACCTCAAGACATAATGTGATTTATGTTAGTTAATTTAATTTTGTTAAGACTGTGTTTCTTTTCTTTCTGTGTCTTGAATTATCCAACAAACTAACAAACAACTAGGAAACGGACGGTTTGCTCTCTCTCGGCCTTCAAGCGATAAATCCACCAAAGAGCATGTATCAGTTCCTTGTCTACAACGCGATTGCGAAATTAAATTAGTAGAAAGCATGAATAGAGCAAGCTTCACCACAGCAGGCGTCTTGATCTATATTGAGAGCGAGGTTAGTGCCATGAAAACATCAAGTACCATAACAACATTAGACCGACGGGTGAACAGGGCACCGAGTTTCTCCCGTGGGAGACATATAGCATGGTGACGTGTTGGGTAACCGTGTATTACAGTAAATATACGAGCCCACCATCCACTTGGGCACGTCGCGCCCCCCATGTTCGCGCGCCCAAACCATCCACATTAACATGGAGATGCCTGAAGTTGTCCCCTGGGAGGAGTTCGTGGCCCGAACAGCAAACGAAATAAAAAGAAAAAAACGTAAGTAATCTTGTTCAAATATTCGATAAACAATTAAAATCTATTGTTGACACCATAATATAATCACTAAAGGAGTATGAAATAAGTGATGTTGGAAATATAGCACCCTAGATGAAGTACAGTCGGACCCCGATTTAACAGCCCCCGATTTAGCGGCACCCCGATTTAACGGCAGCATAATCTTCCCCCGATATAAGAAATTAACAATATTTGACCCCGATTTAGCGGACACCCCGATTTAACGGACAAAACCCTTTCCCCCGATGGTGCCGTTAAATCGGGGTCCGACTGTACTTAAATGGTCAGGACTGGTAGCAATTGTACTCACAGTCATTGCATTAATCATAATAAGACAGTGTTACCGCGCGAGAGTATTTAAAAGCCCATCTAGTACGTCATCTAGACACATACCCATGGAAACTTTTAGTGAAGAAAGAGAAAGAGCATTACCACCCACACCAACCGCCTCAGCCCCATCAATCGTAGATACGTATCGAAGCATGCCCGATTTAAGAAATAGAGTTAGATTCTCAGACAGAATAAACGAAAACACCCTTCCAAAACCGACTAGAACCCCACCTGCAACACCAGCAAAGAAGATGAGGTTAACCGAAAATGTCTTATATATGAAGAACTAAATAACAATTAGAAAACCTAGAACACGAAAAAGAAATAACATTTAGCTCCACGAACATCTCACACATGAGAGAGAGAGAGAGCGGGACAACCCCAAATTAGAGCACGAAGCGCGACCACAATAAACAGACAAAATGTAGACCGGTCACTCTCGGAAATATTTCAGAGTGAGCTATGAAAATTGATGCCATATTTGGCTAACTAAAGAAAAAAAGAGGAAAATATACTCAAAGTTGGAAAAAATCAGTCTTTCATAGCATAGTCATAGAACTTTGGAAACTAGTTAAATAAATTAGTAGGAAAATCTACTGTGAGATTAGTAAATATAGTGAGAAACCACAACTGATTTTAGTCGCCATGACACACCACGACATGCTTGAACTAAAAAGTCATACCAACTCATACGTCCTGTTATTAATAATTAGACGAAACGACAGACAGACAAAAATAGCACAACGAAGTGTGAATTGTAAATTATATGTAAAATCTGTCGTGGCGTAAATCTGCTTGGGTCGTCACCAAAAAATATATATACAGACCAACTGTCCGAAGGGACGTAAAATACAGACCAGCTGTCCGAAGGGACGTAAAATACAGACCAACTGTTCGAAGGGACGTAAAATACAGACCAATAGTCGGAAGGGACGTAAAATACAGACAAACTGTCCGAAGGAACGTAAAATACAGACCAATAGTCCGAAGGGACGTAAAATACAGACCAGCTGTCCGAAGGGACGTAAAATACAGACCAATAGTCGGAAAGGACGTAAAATACAGACAAACTGTCCGAAGGAACGTAAAATACAGACCAATAGTCGGAAGGGACGTAAAATACAGACAAACTGTCCGAAGGGACATGAAATACAGACCAATAGTCCGAAGGGACATGAAATACAGACCAATAGTCTGAAGGGGCATGAAATACTCAAAAAAAGTGTCTGGTTACACTATTCTCAACCTCTACAGGTTCTTCATGAAGGGGACACACTACATAACAGCGCTCATCATCATTTCCCTGACGGAAAAAATGGAAAAAGGCAGCAGAATACGTACAATTAATACTGGAGGAGACCGAGAAAAATGGGGCCCAAGGGGGGAAGGAAATCGCGGAAACGTTCGCGAGGTATGGACTATGGAGTGAGCCCCCTCGTAGAAGAATTCATCTACGCGTATACGGCAACAACCCGGTCATCCATAAATAATATTTATGGATGACCGCGTTTATTAAATTATTAAATATACCAAAATGGAAGCATGATAAGAACCGCCCGCAAGGTAAAGAGGATCTGGATCAAAGGTCTCAACGTGAATGGGAGACTAACAGCGGCTGAAAAAATAGAAACGTTACAGATCTGCAAGGATCTGTCGGTAAGAACAGTGCGACGGAATGATATAATAGGCCCCAAGATACTAAAACAGATGTACATGTATCAATGGGTATTCGCTTTCAAGCTTCAACTGGGGCAAATCAATAGGGCTAATAGAAAAGAAATGCAATGAGAAATCGAAGATGATATACACCAATTCACCTAGCAGCCGATGCCACAGCCCAACTAAAAGCAGAAATAAGGAAACAAGCAGTGCAGAATGAGAATGTCGCTCTCAGAATCCCGAAAGAATACGACTGTCCAGACTATATAATCCAGGACTGAAGGGGTCAACAGGGTACGGTCGAACCATACTTGGCCCCCATAAATGTAATAAACAATGTAGCTATACATATATATATCAGATAGTTACTATATATATATATATCAGATAGTTCATACGATGAGAAGGTCCTTGAAGTTGGCATGTTATTCAAAGTGAAATAGAATTGAACCGAAATGTACGTGAATTGAAGAGACGACCATTAGCAAGAGGAGATGCGCGAGGCTCCAACTGTACCGGGGCTAGCCGAGGAAGCAACCCTGCTTGAACCACCGCCCGCACCACCGTTCTACTTCACACCGGAAATGAACTTCTCGGCTCCACCAATAGCCCCCATGGCTCAACCGATGGTCCGAGATAACTGGACGCAAAGTTTTCCAACAGATGCAGAAAACTGTGCACGAAGATCCAGAGTCTGAGACCTGGTAGAAGCACTGGAGGACATGTTCTACCATCTAAACAGAACGGACTCAATACCATTACGCAGCAGAACACAGACTCACTCACTGAAACTTCCTTCCATTGGACGTTTATTATCGAGCTTGGAAATACTTTGGTGATGACATTCGCGCGGCCCTAGTGGAGGGGTGACCGCGTCACCAAGGAAATACTTGAGCTTTACCTTTGTTCTTTTACTGAAAGTTACATATATAATCTATACCCCATTTACATTACCCTCATTCTCAACCGAATCATGGGTAATGAATATACCGAATAACCGATCTAGCGGCTTTATACCAAGAGCCTGGCCCCACCTCCACAATCCACATATAATAGGCGTGATCAACATAACATACCCTCCCTCCGTATATATACTGAAATTGGATTCTGGCTCACAAAGTTCAGATTTCGAATTTTTCCAGAGGCACTAATTTTTATCCCTAAAAAGGGAGATAATTAGGTATCATTCCAATAAACAGAGTTCACAAAGTCCCCCCTGTTTCCGCCTGTTTATTAACATCATTCCCATTTTCTTTTTAGGATGCCCCTTAAACGACTCATAGTGACTAACTGCACTGTAATGAGGAAGACTACCAGTTATCTACGCATTGAAACAGACGCAGGTACGTGTGCTTCAAGTTGTTTCTACGACCCCGGTTGAGACCAAGATGCCGGATTCTGGCCGTGATAGGAGACTGTGAGGGATTCGACTAGCGAGACTGACCACCCAACCCGGGACACTATAATCCTGGTAAGTGTTGCGCCTAAGTCGTGGTCGTTTGTTCAGCGTGTCGTTAGGACACACTGCTCCTTCATTAAAATAATTATGTGATTAAAAAGCTGTAAAGTTGTTTTTCGCACTTTTGACTGGCCACCATCAGGTGCCAGCCTGACCTAACCACGATTATACCAAAATGACCTGATCTCATTATAATTAAGCATTCGGTCACAGCTGTTAGACTTTACATGTCTTATAATATAGACGCATTCTACCCATCTAAGAGTGATTACTTTATTTATATCTAAATTGATAAAATTTTTCTTAAAATAGGGGGAGAGTTGTACTAGACATCTCTCCCGCACCACTGGTTTACTTTACACTTCTCGATAATTGGTCACAAAGTTTCTTAACAGATGCAGAAAACTGTGCACGAACATCCAGAGTCTGAGACCTGGTAGAAGCCCTGGAAGACATGTTCTACCAACTAAACAGAACGGACTCCTTACCATTGCGTAGCAGAACGCTGTACTTAGAAAAAACACACCGAGAAGGGTGGGGGGGGGGGGAAAACTGAGGAAGCTAGGGAAGTAAAATTCCAAACAGTGCCTCCTCTGGGCCCTCTGTTCTTCCGGGAAGGGGACTCAGGTATACTAATATAGTTAGTGTTCTGTACGTTGAATTTTGCTAGTAATGCCTCCGAAACGCAAAAATGTTGTTGTCCGGCCACTTAATCAGTTGGCGGATCTGGATCCAGTGAGTAGGGAAGAAGAAATGAAGAAGAGAAAAACGGATCAATACTGTCTGCGAAAGAGAAAATGTCGGGATAAAAGAAAGGCAACTGATCCGCTGGCTTTCTTAAGTGTAGATGCGGGAGCCACAAATATGTGCTCCCTGTGAGCGAGTTATAATTTGTATTATTATGATTATGTTGTGATTTTGCATTGGTGGGAATGACGTCACGGTGAAATACCTCTCAGCGAATTACCCCTCGGCGAATTACCCCTGCTCAGCCTGGAGAGAAGAAGAAGAAAGCGGTGTTAATCCTCGTGCTATACTATTCATGAAGAGGAGCTCGAGAACCATCATGCGAGACAGGAACCAGGAGGAGCGAGTGATTACCAGGAGGAACGAGTGATTAAAAACGCATAAAACAGAGCGCTAGAGGATATTTACTGCGTGGGTTGTTGGGACTATAAATAAAAGACGGGAGAAGAACATGGGAGGGACAGACACTTCAAAGTTGTATTTTACGTTAGAGACTTTGCTTGTATAACTCTATTAACTAATTCTACCCCGTATATCCTTTCCCTGCTGGAATATAAACGCGATCTAGCAGGCTAATTGTTCAATAATTGATTGAATATTGAGGTTCTTGCGCGATTTATTGTTCAATTTTACGTCAATATACCTCGATAAGACCACGATATATCGAGGACAATAGAACGCATGGGAATAGTTGAACAATAAATTGCGCAAGAACCTCAATATTCAATCAATTATTGAACAATTAGCCTGCTAAATCGCTGTTATATGGATGATATTGAACGATTCTATTCCAGCAGGGTTGTTTAAGTACCTCGTATACCCACATTTCTAGACACTAATTATCATCCTTATCGGAAGCAATGACCCTCACATCCGAACTGGATACTCAGACTCCCTCCGAGGCCGACAACCCAATGTTATCCCTATTGGGAGACCTGGCAGAACAAACGCCGGGTTGTGCATAGATATATTTGGCTGTTCCATGAAAGACAAAGAAGAAGAAGAAGAAAAGAAGACAGTAAAACAGCTCAAAGGTTAGTAGGGACGAATCTTATTTTTTTGACACACTATTTGGTGAAGAGAAAATTCCAGTTGTAACCCAGCTATTTTGAAGATGGGCGAATTTCCCGATTCTGAGGGAAGGGTCAAAGCAGGGAGGACACTCCTCTGGGAAGCCACCGGCTCAATGAGGGATCCGCTCCTGGACCACGCAACATAGGCCCAAATAGTCCAGGGACTGCGAAGGAGCATAGACACGCTGTATCACTATGGGTCAATGAGAACATTCCCGCAGCGGGTTGGTGTAAAGGCACAACAAAACCCCGGCAGTCCGGGGCCATGCAACCAAGCGGATCCAACACCACCGCTATTCGCGGAGATACTTCCGACGAGGTACAGCAAAAGGAGGAGATAATACCCCGTACGGGTAGGAGGAGTCCTCCGAGGACCACTTATAACCAAGTGTGTTCGTCTAGGAATTTTAAACATAAATGTCTATTTCCGTTTTCACAAACAATTAAAGTAAATAGTCACACACTGACAGTCCACCTTATCAATCATACACGGAGGGTCGGATGAGGGGGATGTACAAAACCACACCCCGGTAAATGAACATGATCGGGCATGGGAGGAGAACCCCAGCAGTTTAAAAACCATCTCCTTACACAGGGGGGTGGATGCGGGGTCCATGAACTGTCCCCTTGATATTGAACAAACAGATTTTTTCCCGATATCTAAATATGATGCACCTTATCGGAAGAATCTCAAACATATAGTCGAGATTTAAAACACCGTCTTATTGTTATAACACAGGTGCACCCTACACAGTGTTTCCCTGCATTTTGTGCACACCACACCTCATCGTAAGTCTCCTCCTAATTGTTCTAAATGAATCAGGAGTAGACATAGGGAGCTCCAGGGGTACAGAGGAATCCCGCGTTGGTAGCTGACATGACGAGGGCCTGCTAATGAACGCTAACAAGATCTGCCCTCCGAGGACTGACGCCGGTCAACGTGTGAATGACCGTGGGGATGTGATAAACGAAGCCACCTGCTACTACCTGGAGCTGCGCTTATAAGGACGGAGGATCCGAAGATGGTACACACAACCACGACCCTCAGTCAAATAACGAACACGTTCTAACTTTCAAAAAGTTATATAACTTGTATTCATCTTTGTCTGAAAACAGTACCCTTCACTCATTCACTCTCATAAACATGGTGGAAGAGAATGCTACATCATAATAAGACAGTGTTACCGCGCGAGAAAATACAAAGAAAATATGGGGAAATATGGGGCCCAAGGGGGGAAGGAAATCGCGGAAACGGAAATGTACGGCCTTTTAAACCACTACGACTCGGTGCCACTGAGGGATATCATACGACTCTTACTGAAGTTAGCAGGTGCTGATTGATTTCGCAATCGCTTACTGGAGTAAGCGACAGGTGCTGACTGTTTTCCAAAATAACTCTTATTTTCTTGTTACGCACAAGTTACAGATTGCTACCCTGATATCCGGGGGACGATCCCAGGCATCAGGGCACGGCGCGTTCCTGCATGCCCGGCCATCATGATGCCCGGGCACGCAGATGGTTCTGTGTGAACCATGTGACATTGCTGCGCGTCACGTAAACTGAATGGAAAGTAGTACTCACGCGCACCGTCAGCACTCACTTGCTTCCCGAGCTTGGGAACTGCCGAGCTCGGGAACTGATGCCTGGGAATCTCTAACTGGTGCCTAAGAGATATCAAGAGTAAGAGAATGGTGATTCCATTCTCTTGTGTGGTAAGCGCCGCTACTTAGCGACGTATAAACTCTTAAAACTCTTAACTGACCGGGGATCACAGCATCTAGTCACGTGAAAGGTCACGTGATAAGTCCTAGTGCACAAGCTGATAGCCTGTGACTGCGTACATGTGATCGATAACAGCCAATCAGAATGCAGCTAGTGAGTGAGAGAGAGCAAGATAGTAACGCGCGGCGCTCTGGCACGTGCGGTTCGGGCGCTGGCAGGCTTTTACATGTTGCAACATGTAAAAGCCTGTCAGCGCCCAAACCGCACGTGCCAATGCGCCGCGCGAGATAATCTCTCTCAAGGGGGCACCCTGTCTCTCACTTTCTCTCCCCAATTCTTTTCCCTGTTGCTCACTAAGAATAAGAGTTTTGAGAAATTACACAGCACTGTCGCTTAAAAGAGTTATGCTGTCTGTTTTCTCGATTGTCGCTAACTGCAGTAAGAGTCGTATGATTTCCCTCACTGCGATCACGATTGTTGCAGGTAGAGACAAGCAACCGGAGACTTTCGATCAAGGAGGTCGATAAGTTTAAAACTGTCTCGGCAGGGGCCCGCCAGGCAGCAAAGACGTTGATATATGAGTCAACGGCCCTGATCAGCCCTCTACCAGTACCCCGGTAATACTGTAATACTGTCATTTGATTCTTACTTATTCTCAACCCCTGACCCTCCCTAAATCCTAATCCTAACCACCTCTCTCTTCATCGCAGGAGAACAAAGCAACTTGATGCTGATGATGAGACATCCACGAGCAAGAGGAGATGCACCAGGGATGAGAAGGAAGACAGTTGTTCCCTGGGAGAACAGCAAACGAAATAAAAAGAAAAAACGCAAGTAATCTTGTTCAAATAGTCGATAAACAATTAGAATCTATTGTTGATACCATGATAGAATCACTTAACGAGTATGAAATACCTTACTCTCGTTAATTAAGCTCGCATATTTCAAGAAACTTTTAAAAAAGAAACTTTTTTTCTAGGAAACTACAGGTGTTAGCAATCCAAAAACAAAAATAATTTCTCCTTTATCAAGAAACTAAACAAGTTAGGGGTGTTCTATTTTGTTGTGGTGTCTCTGAATTGTGTGATTTACATTTGAAAAGTTTCTTATAAAAAAGTTTCTTACTAAAGCGTTTCTTAAAAAACGAGAGTAATAGGTAAGTGATGTTGGAAATATAGCACCCTAGATGAAGTATTCAAATGGTCAGGCCTGATATCAATCATTTTAGTTGTACTCACAGTCATTGTATTAATCATAATTAGACAGTGTTACCGCGCGAGAAAATACAAAGAACAAGTACGTTCAGCTGCAACCGAGGCCTTCTTACCACGACGAAGGGACGTAAAATACAGACCAGCTGTCCGAAATATAAATATAAATTTAAATGTAATAAAAACTGTAGCTATATCAGATAGTTCATATGATAAGAAGGTCCTTGTAGTTGGCATGTTAATAGAATTGAACGGAAATGTACGTGAAGTGAAGACTCGACCATTAGTAATTAGGAAGAGGAGATGCCCGAGGCTCCAACTGTACCGGGACTAGCCGAGAAGCAACCTTGCTTGCACCGCCACCCGCACCACCGGTCTATTTCACACCGGAAATGAACTTCTCGGCTCAACCAATAGCCCCCATGGCTCAACCGATGGTCCGAGATAACTGGACCCAAAGTTATCCGGCAGATGGAGAAAACTGTGCGAGAACAATGTTCGTCGAACATCCTCAGTCCGAGACATGGTAGAAGCCCTGGAGGACATGTTCTACCATCTAAACAGAACGGACTCAATACGAACATCCAGAGTCTGAGACCTGGTAGAAGCACTGGAGACATGTTCTACCAACTAAATAGAACGGACTCCATACCGCTCACCACCCCCTGTTGCCGCCTGTTTATTAACATCATTCCCATTTTCTTTAGGCTTTTCTTTAGCATTCCCCTTAAACGACTTATTGTTACGGATGCAACCACACAAAGGAAAGCAACAATATACCTCCGAATAGAGACCGACTGTGGCGTGTTCGTCTGTTTTAAACTGTTTTTAAAACCAAGGTTGAAGCCAAGGTCGAGAATATAGATATATAGACTAGATATATAGACTGAGAGCCAAGATCGAGAATTCTTGCCGTTATCAAGGAGACTGTGAAGGATTCAGCTCATTAGACTCAGCTCACACGGGATACGATAATACTGGTAAGTGTTACGTCTAAGTCGTGGTCGTTTGTTCAGCATGTTGTTAGGACACACTGCTCCTTCATCAACACATTGATGTGATTAAAAAGCTGTAAAGTTGTTTTTCGCATTTTTGACAGTTTGCTAACACGTACCTTCCAGGATGTGCTGTCTTGCAAACCTGTAACCGGGACCAGTCCTGATGACCCCCCAATACCGAGAAAAAGGTCAGTAATCCAAGAATTGGAGATTAGATTTTAGTAGAATCTTACTTACCTAGAAAGGACAACCATTAAGTAGTAGTTCATCTCGAAACACCAGCTGCCTTGAGTGAGGTTAATTGTACTGGAATTATAATTTATAAGGACTAATAACGGCCCCAGGACTGGCCACCATCAGGTACCAGCCTGACCTAACCACGATTATACCAAAATGACATGATCTCATTATAATTAAGCATTCGGTTACAGCTGTTAGACTTTACATGGCTTTTAATAGAGACGCATTCTACCCGTCAAAGAGTGATTACTTTATTGACCACTGCAACCCCCTGTACACGAGGACCCCGACCACTGCAACCCCATGCACACGAGGACCCCGACCACTGCAACCCCCTGTACACGAGGTCCAGGCTATATAATCCAGGACCAAAGGGGTCAACAGGGTACAGTCGAACCATACTTGGCCCTCATAAATGTAATAAAAAATGTAGCTATATCAGATAGTTCATACGATGAGAAGGTCCTTGTAGTTGGCATGTTATTTAAAGTGAAATAGAATTGAACGGAAATGTACGTGAAGTGAAGACTCGACCATTAGTAATTAGGAAGAGGAGATGCCCGAGTCCCCAACTGTACCGGGACTAGCCGAGGAAGCAACCCTACTGGACCCAAAGTTTTCCAACAGATGCAGAAAACTGTACACGAATATCCTCAGTCCGGACTAGTCACCTCGTAGAAGCCCTAGAGGACATGTTCTACCAACTAAACAGAACAGACTCCCTACAGCTCACCACCCCCTGTTGCCGCCTGTTTATTAACATCATTTTCTTTAGGCTTTTCTTTAGTATGCCGTTGAAGCGACTAATTATTACGGATGTTACAAAGGAAAGCATCAACATACCTCCGAATAGAGACCGACGCCCTAGTAAAGGTCGCGCGGGCAATTATGGTGAAAATTGGCCAATCTTCAAACATTAATGCGCGAATCCTCAACAATATTGGCCAATCTTTGCTGGATGCGCAAATATATTGGCCAATCTTCGCTGACATTCAGAACGCGCAATTGTAAAGCCGCGCTAAAACTGTTAAAGCCGCGCAAAAAGCGTTAAAATTCACCCAGCTTTAATTTTGTTTTTTTTTCATTTTTCATTTTTCCCGATTTTTGCTGATGAACTTTTTGGCATGTCCTTATATGATTCACCTCATACGTTTCCATGCTCCGTATGACCTTTTTTGGGAATAGCCTTGGGCCTCGCGATAAGGAGCCTGTAGCGTATGCCAGTTTTTTTGTACCCTACGCAACGATCTTGAGCTTGATGCTCACTTACCCAAAAACAACGTATGCTAACCAATTTTTTACTATTTCATTTTTGCCAGATCAGTTGCAATTATCGTTCACTGTTCAGATGTTGTTCTAACATTCTTTTCAACTCATGTGCTTGTCCTCGCGATGTTTGACTTGTAATGAGGTTCTCTAATACCCACCCCTTTTATAGAATACACGCCAGATAAGGCAGATGATGAGGTGGTGGAGAGATTTATGAAAAGGGCAGAGGACATTGTCCGTTCCACCAAGTTCATGACGTAAGTACATATATATATAAGAAAAATGGTAAAAATGGAGTTTTGGACCAAAAATTACCGTAACTGATACCCCTTAAATCCTACCTAGATACCCCTCTCACCTTCCCAATACCCCTTTGACCCTCCCAGACACCCCTCTCACCCTCCTAGATTAGATACCGGGTATCTGATACCCCTCACAGACACCCCTCTAACCCTCCTAGATACCCCTCTCACCTTCCCAAATACCCCTCTTACCTTCCCAAATACCCCTCTGACATTCCTAGATCAGATACCCCTCCCATCTTCCCAAATACCCCACTAACCCTCCCAGATACCCCTATGACCCTCCTAGATACACCTCTTACCCACCCATATACCCCTCTGACCCTCCCAGATACCCCTCTGACCGTCCTAGATACCCCTCTGACCCTCCCAGATACCCCTCTCACCCTCCTAGATACACCTCTGACTCTCCTGCAGATACCCCTCTGACCCTCCCAGACACCCCTCTGACCCTCCCAGACACCCCTCTAAACCTCCTAGATACCCCTCTCACCTTCCCAAATACCCCTCTTACCTTCCCAAATACCCCTCTGACATTCCTAGATCAGATACCCCTCCCATCTTCCCAAATACCCCACTAACCCTCCCAGATACCCCTATGACCCTCCTAGATACACCTCTTACCCACCCATATACCCCTATGACCCTCCCAGATACCCCTCTGACCGTCCTAGATACCCCTCTCACCCTCCTAGATACACCTCTGACTCTCCCAGATACCGCTCTGACCATCCCAGACACCCCTCTGACCCTCCCAGACACCCCTCTAAACCTCCTAGATACCCCTCTAAACCTCCTAGATACCCCTCTCACCTTCCCAAATACCCCTCTTACCTTCCCAAATACCCCTCTCACCCTCCTAGATCAGATACCCCTCCCAACTTCTTGGTAATGAAATTCCCCCTCTGCGCTAGCTCACGGGGTGACTCCGTAACCAACCCAACTTCCCAAATACCCCACTAACCCTCCCAGATACCCCTATGACCATGCTAGATACCCTTATCACCTTCCCAAATACCACTCTGACCCTCCCAGATACCCCTCTGACCCTCTTAGATACACCTCTGACCCACCCAGATACCCCTCTGAATCTCCCAGACATCCCTCTAACCCTCCCAAATACCCCTTTGACCCTCCCAGACACCCCTCTGACCCTCCCAGATACCCCTCTGCCCCTCCCAGATACCCCTCTGACCCTCCCATACACCCCTCTGACCCTCCCAGATACCCCTCTGCCCCTCCCAGATACCCCTCTGACCCTCCCATACGCCCCTCTGACCCTCCCATATACCCCTCTGACCCTCCTAGATACACCTCTGACTCTCCCAGATACCCCTCTGACCCTCCCAGACACCCCTCTGACCCTCCCAGACACCCCTCTAAACCTCCTAGATACCCCTCTAAACCTCCTAGATACCCCTCTCACCTTCCCAAATACCCCTCTTACCTTCCCAAATACCCCTCTCACCCTCCTAGATCAGATACCCCTCCCAACTTCCCAAATACCCCACTAACCCTCCCAGATACCCCTATGACCATCCTAGATACCCTCATCACCTTCCCAAATACCACTCTGACCCTCCCAGATACCCCTCTGACCCTCCTAGATACACCTCTGACCCACCCAGATACCCCTCTGAATCTCCCAGACATCCCTCTGACCCTCCCAAATACCCCTTTGACCCTCCCAGACACCCCTCTGACCCTCCCAGATACCCCTCTGCCCCTCCCAGATACCCCTCTGACCCTCCCATACACCCCTCTGACCCTCCCATATACCCCTCTGACCCTCCTAGATACCCCTCTGACCCACCCATACACCCCTCTGACCCACCCAGATACCCCTCTGACCCTCCCAGATACCCCTCTGACCCTCCCAGATACCCCTCTGACCCTCCCAGACACCCCTCTGACCATCCCAGATACCCCTCTGACCCTCCTAGGTACACCTCTGACTCTCCCAGATACCCCTCTGACCCTCCCATACACCCCTCTGACCCTCCCATATACCCCTCTGACCCTCCTAGATACCCCTCTGACCCTCCCAGATACCCCTCTGCCCCTCCCAGATACCCCTCTGACCCTCCCATACGCCCCTCTGACCCTCCCATATACCCCTCTGACCCTCCTAGATACACCTCTGACTCTCCCAGATACCCCTCTGACCCTCCCATACACCCCTCTGACCCTCCCATATACCCCTCTGACCCTCCTAGATACCCCTCTGACCCTCCCATACACCCCTCTAACCCTCCTAGATACCCCTCTCACCTTCCCAAATGCCCCTCTGACCCTCCTAGATCAGATACCCCTCCCATCTTCCCAAATACCCCACTAACCCTCCCAGATACCCATATGACCCTCCTATAGATACACCTCTGACCCACCCATACACCCCTCTGACCCTCCGTTATACCCCTCTGACCCTCCCAGATACCCCTCTGATCCTCCTAGATACCCCTCTAACCCTCCTAGATACCCCTCTCACCTTCCCAAATACCCCTCTCACCTTCCCAAATGCCCCTCTGACCCTCCTAGATCAGATACCCCTCCCATCTTCCCAAATACCCCACTAACCCTCCCAGATACCCATATGACCCTCCTATAGATACACCTCTGACCCACCCATACACCCCTCTGACCCTCCGTTATACCCCTCTGACCCTCCCAGATACCCCTCTGATCCTCCTAGATACCCCTCTGACCCTCCTAGATACCCCTCTCACCTTCCCAAATACCCCTCTCACCTTCCCAAATACCTCTCTCACCTTCCCAAATACCCCACTAACCCTCCCAGATACCCCTATGACCCTCCTATAGATACCGCCTTTGACCCTCCTAGGTACACATCTGACTCTCCCAGATACCCCTCTGACCCTCCCATACACCCCTCTGACCCTCCCATACACCCCTCTGACACCCCTCTAAACCTCCTAGATACCCCTCTGACCCTCCCAGACACCCCTCTGACCTTCCCAAATACCCTTTTGACCCTCCCAGACACCCCTCTGACCTTCCCAGATACCCCTCTGCCCCTCCCAGATACCCCTCTGACCCTCCCATACGCCCCTCTGACCCTCCCATATACCCCTCTGACCCTCCTAGATACACCTCTGACTCTCCCAGGTACCCCTCTGACCCTCCCAGACACCCCTCTAAACCTCCTAGATACCCCTCTAAACCTCCTAGATACCCCTCTCACCTTCCCAAATACCCCTCTTACCTTCCCAAATACCCCTCTCACCCTCCTAGATCAGATACCCCTCCCAACTTCCCAAATACCCCACTAACCCTCCCAGATACCCCTATGACCATCCTAGATACCCTTATCACCTTCCCAAATACCACTCTGACCCTCCCAGATACCCCTCTGACCCTCCTAGATACACCTCTGACCCACCCAGATACCCCTCTGAATCTCCCAGACATCCCTCTGACCCTCCCAAATACCCCTTTGACCCTCCCAGACACCCCTCTGACCCTCCCAGATACCCCTCTGCCCCTCCCAGATACCCCTCTGACCCTCCCATACACCCCTCTGACCCTCCCATATACCCCTCTGACCCTCCTAGATACCCCTCTGACCCACCCATACACCCCTCTGACCCACCCAGATACCCTTCTGACCCTCCTAGGTACACCTCTGACTCTCCCAGATACCCCTCTGACCCTCCCATACACCCCTCTGACCCTCCCATATACCCCTCTGACCCTCCTAGATACCCCTCTGACCCTCCCATACACCCCTCTAACCCTCCTAGATACCCCTCTCACCTTCCCAAATACCCCTCTCACCTTCCCAAATGCCCCTCTGACCCTCCTAGATCAGATACCCCTCCCATCTTCCCAAATACCCCACTAACCCTCCCAGAAACCCCTATGACCCTCCTATAGATACACCTCTGAACCACCCATACACCCCTCTGACCCTCCCTTATACCCCTCTGACCCTCCCAGATACCCCTCTGATCCTCCTAGATACCCCTCTGACCCTCCTAGATACCCCTCTCACCTTCCCAAATACCCCTCTCACCTTCCCAAATACCCCTCTCACCTTCCCAAATACCCCTCTCACCTTCCCAAATACCCCACTAACCCTCCCAGATACCCCTATGACCCTCCTATAGATACCCCTTTGACCCTCCTAGGTACACATCTGACTCTCCCAGATACCCCTCTGACCCTCCCATACACCCCTCTGACCCTCCCATACACCCCTCTGACACCCCTCTAAACCTCCTAGATACCCCTCTGACCCTCCCAGACACCCCTCTGACCTTCCCAAATACCCTTTTGACCCTCCCAGACACCCCTCTGACCCTCCCAGATACCCTTCTGCCCCTCCCAGATACCCCTCTGACCCTCCCAGACACCCCTCTGACCCTCCCAGACACCCCTCTAAACCTCCTAGATACCCCTCTGACCCACCCAGACACCCCTCTAAACCTCCTAGATACCCCTCTGACCCACCCAGACACCCCTCTGACCCTCCCATACACCCCTCTAACCCTCCTAGATACCCCTCTCACCTTCCCAAATACCCCTCCCATCTTCCCAAATACCCCACTAACCTTCCCAGATACCCCTATGACCCTAGTATAGATACACCTCTGACCCACCCATATACCCCTCTGACCCTCCCATATACCCCTCTGACCCTCCCAGACACCCCTCTGACCTTCCTATAGATACACCTCTGACCCTCCCATATACCCCTCTGACCCTCCCATATACCCCTCTGACCCTCCTAGATACCCCTCTGACCCTCCCATACACCCCTCTAGCCCTCCTAGATACCCCTCTCACCTTCCCAAATACCCCTCTTACCTTCCCAAATACCCCTTTGACCCACCCATATACACCTCTGACCGTCCTATAGATACCCCTCTGACCCTCCTAGACGCCCCTCTGACCCTCCCAAATACCCCTTTGACCCTCCCAGACACCCCTCTAACCCTCTCAGACACCCTCTCACCTTCCCAAATACCTCTCTCGCCTTCCCATACACCCCTCTGACCCTCCCATACACCCCTCTAAACTTCCTAGATACCCCTCTGACCCTCCCAGACACCCCTCTGACCCTCCTATAGATACACCTCTGACCCTCCCATATACCCCTCTGACCCTCCTAGATACCCCTCTGACCCCGGAGTCGTGACACCGGTGAGTGGTGACACCCTGTAAATCGATATCAGTAAATCAGGGTTCTGGTAACTTGGTGTCTGACTTAAACTATATTTCAGAACGATACTGTTCGAGGAGTTCGATGAAGAGACAGTCTACAGCCATACCCTGAGAACATTCGGGAAAGCTGACGCCAGGAATTTGAAGAGGCCGGTTTTGGACCCTAGAATCACTGACAGCTTGGTATTGGCAACCTCGCTTGCCTATTCTATATCGTGTAGGCAAGCGAGGGATCAGCTGTATACTATTGTGACGAACTATCGTGGTAAAAACACGATTTAGTTGTCACAATAGTATACAGCTGATCTGATCAGCTCAGATTAGCAATTTAAAGGAGAGTCTCCAAGAGAGAGAAGGAGAGAGAGAGAGGTTAGAGACCAGAGGAAGAGAGAGAAGGGACCCCCCAATCTCTCTCTCCCTCTCTCTTTTTCTCCCCTCTCTCTCTCTCTTCCCCCTCTCCCCCTCTCCCCTCCTCTCCCCTTTCTCCCCTCTCCCCCCCTTCCTCCCCTCTCTCTCCCCTTTTTGGGCCTTTTTCTCCCCTCTCCCCTCCCCCCTCTTCCTCCCTCTCCCTCCCCCCCCTTTCTTTTCCCCACCGCCCCGGGGCCCCCCCCCCCGCCCGCCCCCCCCCGCCCCCCCCCCCCCCCCCGCCCGCCCCCCCCCCCCCCTCTCCCCCCCCCCTCTCTCTCCTTTTTCCTCTCCCTCTCTCGCACTCTCTTTTCTACTTTTCTCATCTTTTCCTTTTTCGGGCGCCCTCTCCCCTTTTCTTTTTTTCCCCTTCCTTTCCCCGCTCTTTCCATTCTCTTCCTCTTTTTTCTTTTTTTTCTGGGCTTTTTTTCCCCTTTTTTTCTCCCTCATTTTTTTTTTTTTTTCAGGGGGCTTTTTTTTCCGGGGGCCTTTTTTCTTTTTTTTAGTTGGGGATTTTTTTTTTTTCTCATCTTTTTTTCTTTTTTCTTTTTTAGTTTTTTGCTTTTTTTTTTTTCTTTCTTTTTTTTTTTTTTCCTCTCTCTCTCTCCTTCCTCTTTCCCCTTTTCCCGGCCCCCTCTCAAAACTTTTTCCCCCCTTGCTTTGTTTTTTTTTTTTCCCTCTTTCAGGTGTTTTTTCCCCTTTTCCCCTTTTTAACCATGGGATTTTATTTTTTTTAATTCTTTTGGTTACCTTTTTTCCCCGTTTTTCGGGGTTGTTTTTTTTTTTGGTTTTTTTTTTTTTTTTTTTTTTCCCCTCCCTTTTTTTGGGCCCCGTTTTTTCCCTTTTTTCCCCCCCCCCCCCCTTTTTTGAAAAAGGGCCCTTGGGAAGGGCCAAGGAGACGATCGATGGACAAGACGTTGTTTTTACATTTCAATTTCTAACGTTGTGTACTACGTTTTTAATACAATATCTGACTAATTCAAGTTTGCCCATTCCTGTGGGGTAAAAAATCCTATCCAATACCACCAGAAAATGAGAGAGACGTGTTTTGTATTTGATTTTTATCTGTAAAATTAAAGGGATGGTTTGTGATCTAAACGTGAATGTAGTCTGCTGCATGTGCAGCTGTTTTTAAAAAAAATTTTTGGGTTCCCTTGGGGGGAAGGGGAGGAGAGACGGGGCGCGCTCCGGTTGATTCTGTTCCCGCCCCCCTTGTGGGCTGCCCCCTCTCTCTGCCCCTTCCCCTCCCCTCTTTTCTTTATCCTCCTTTCTCTCTCTTTTTTCTCCTCTCCGCTTTTCTCTCTTTCCGCCTCCTCTCCCTTCTCTCGCTTCTCTCTTTTCCCCTCCTTTTTAATCCCGGAACGATTATCCCGGGTTTAAACGGTGGTTTTTTTTAAATAAATTCATATAAGTTTTTTCCCCCAAATTTTGGAAAATGGGGCAGTTCATTCTACTGTGCCAATTTCAAAAATGTTTTTAAAAAATATGGAAAAAGGGTCGATGCTCTGGTCTCGAACCCGACGCCCTGAGGGTGACAAACAACCTGCTATCAACTGAGCCAAATCCGCTCTTGTAATTTTAAATTTTAGTTGGTATATATATCATATAATTGAATTTTCACATCGGTCATTCCAAAACACCTGAATATTTCTGAGGAAGTTTTAACTCTCCTCGACCCAATTTGTGTCTGTCGAGAGAGTCGCTGGGGGCGCAGAGACCGTGGACCGTGTGTCGCGAGTACCCTCTGGCCCTGACCTTGTTTTGGTCCCTAAAAGGGGCGCCATGGGGAGGAAATGGTTCCCGTTATGCTAAAATCAAAATTCCGGGTGTTCTGCAATCCTCTTGGTGTCTACTTTTCAAATCAGTATAGTATCACTGCACCGATAAGACTGTACCAGATTACCGAAAAGTAACATTTCATAATTGGATCATCTCAATTCACATTGCTGCATGTTATTGAATCTCATTGGAAGCATGTTGCCAGCAAAGTAACATTATTCAAATAGCATCATCGGCTGCAGCTGATCCCTTACCGGCTGATCCCTTACCGGGAGATTTGGCGAGCATCGAGTGGCATAGACGTGGGGCGCGAAACCAGTTATCTTGGGTTGTGTGCGCGCGAAACAGCTGTGAAATTCAGCCATGGCCAGCGAAGATTGGCCAATCTATTTGCGCATCCAGCGAAGATTGGCCAATATTGTTGAGGATTCGCGAATTAATGTTTGTAGATTGGCCAATTTTCACCATAATTGCCCGCGCGACCTTTACTAGGGCGGTGGCGTTTTCGTCTGTTTCAAACTCTACTTAAGACCACGGTTGAAGCCGTTATCAAGGAGACTGTGAAGGATTCAGCTCACACGGGATACGATAATACTGGTAAGTGTTACGTCTAAGTCGTGGTCGTTTGTTCAGCGTGTTGTTAGGACACACTGCTCCTTCATCAAAATATTTATGTGATTAAATAGCTTATAATTATGTGATTAAAAAGCTGTAAAGTTGTTTTTCGCACTTTTGACATGTTCTACCAACTAAACAGAATGGACTCCATACCATTGCGTAGCAGAACGCTGTACTTAGAAAAAACCCACCGGAAACGAGCCATCAGACATGAGGTAGACCAATTCATAACCCTGTCGGCGGGGACTAAACAAGCCGCCAAAACCCTGCTCTGGGAATCAACTGAACCGATACGTCAAGCACTATAATAATTACAGAATTCTCCCCTCCCGGTGATACTACCCGCGGTGTATCAACAGGACAATAAACACCCTCCACAGATACGCCTATAGGAGCTAGGATTCCCTCACAAAGACCAGGTGCACAGGGACAACACCGGTCCAAGCAGACCGCCGGCTAAGAGTCCCAAACCAAGGAGCCCGGCTAGCCCTAAATCCAGGAGACCTCGAAGGCAGGCACCGGCAACAATAAAGTCATCCCCCTCATACAGTCGCTGAGCAAGGAGAGCAAACTAATCGCTCGGCTGAAGCTTCAGAAAGCGAAACAAGAACCGGGCGAATCCATCATGGAGTTTGGAGAAAAACTGAGGAAGCTAGGGAAGTAAAATTCCAAACAGTGCCTCCTCTGGGCCCTCTGTTCTTCCGGGAAGGGGGAGGATGTGGCGATGGGATCCATAGCCCTCGTGGCCCTTGGGATCGGTGTGATGCGGGAGGGACCCCAGAGACTTATTTACTAGTGTTATATTATATATTGTATTAGTTAGAGTGATGGGGCTGAACCGTGAAATGAAACTGCCTATAGTGCCTGGAGAGAGGACAACACATGCAACTAGGACCATAAAGACATCGTACAGATTTGCCTACTACACTACGACTGCAAGGAAGATTGGATCTGATTGGACTAGCAGAGTCTCGTGAGGACCAGCCGAGCCACCTTTATAAGGTTGAAGCGAGGAACCTTGAGGAGAAACTTTTGGAGACCGAAACGACGCAAGATACCCACCGACCTTCTTTACATTTAACGTTTAGTTTCGAGTTTGGAATTACTTGAGCTTTACCTTTGTTCTTTTACTGAAAGTTACATAATATCATCTATACCCCATTTATACTACCCTCATTCTCAAACAAATCATGGGTAATGAATATACCGAATAACCGATCTAGCGGCTCTATACCAAGAGCCTGGCCCCACCTCCACATTTAGGCGTGCACAATTCATACCCTCCCTCCATATATATATATATATACTGAAATTGGTTTCTGGCTCACAAAAGTCAGATTCCGAATTTCCCTGAGGCCCTTTACATCCCTGAAAAAGGAGATATATTAGATATCATTCCAATACACAGAATTTACCAAGACTTTTTGGAAACTAACAAACCTCGGAGCAGGAAAGCGTTCACTTCATGTGATGTCTGCAAGCGCTTCAAAATGCTTGAAGAGACGTGCGTGTGTCCTCCAACCAACTGACAGATTAATACAATGGGGTGTATCGAATAGAAAGAGTGAACAAGCAGCTGTGATAACTATTCGACACAGGAATTATGAAAATAAAATACCAGTTGAAGCATAAGAATTGGTTATGGGACAACTATCCTGGAAATCATGAGAAATCAATGCATGTTATCAGAAAAATAACACTTAAACTCTCTATACTTATTTAGGCACTTTTTAGAAATATTGTAAAATGTGATATAAGAGACATTCATATTATAAATATGTATATACAAGTAAGAATGTTACTTAGATCTGTTCTAATTATTGCTTGACGGTCGAGTTAACTCTATTATAATGTTCATTTATAATCATTTTGGAAGACACACGCGGTAATTGGATGAAACCACTCCAGCCTGCTGAGTATAAAAGAACCAGCATTCGACTGCAATGATCTCAACCACAATCGTTACCACTCCTGTACAACCTACACGGTACACCAAGATCTTTCTACACATGGACTTCACGAGGATGACTATACATTCGGAGGACCCAGATCCAGAAGGGTACCGGACAGAAACTCGAACGGACGATAACTCGAACTCGAACTCGAAAATTTCGGACTATAACTCACTTTTGAAAATGTCGAATTTAGGTGAGTTATAGTCCGGATCAGGTGACTTTCTGTCCGCCCCACTGTTTAGCACTATTTACGGTGAGTTAGAGTCCGGGCGGACACTAACTCACCTGTTCGAGTTGTGTGGGTCAAGGTGAGTTTCTGTCCGCTAAAAATGTCGAAATTCGACTTTTTGTCCGCCCTCTAAACTCACAAATTCGGACTACAACTCACTTTCGGTAGAGAGGGGGAACAAGGGTGACAGGGAAAGGGCGGGCAAATATGTGAGTTTTTGTCCGCTTAAATATCGAATTTCGATTTTCTGTCCGGACTAGAACTCACTTCATGTACAGAGAGAAAAAGGCGGGAAGACATGGCGGCGTCGTTGGCAGAGAGAGGGATGCAAAGTTGTAGAGAGATCCTGACAGAGAGAGAGAGGGGAGAAAGGGCGGGCTAGTTCAGTTCTCGTTGTTCACTCATACATTGGTTGAGCTCTGCTTCTCTTTGTCTCTCTAGCTCCCGGGCTTAATTCCCATCATGGATCTCGGATCTCTCATCCAATGAGTCATCGTTCATCACCTGCTGCAGTGGTCTATATCTCCTCTCCAATCTGTTCCCAACCAGCCTAGCTGCAGACTGCAGCTGCTCTCCTACTCAGTGACTCACCTATCCTTCACTCGATAATCTATCACACCATTCAAAGAGAGAGAGGAAGAGAGATGGAGAGACAAAGAGAGAGGAAGAGAGATGGAGAGACAACGAGAGCTGTTCATCACTTGCAGTGGTTTTTCTCCTCTCCAATCTGTTCCCGACCAGCCTAGCTACCCACGTATCCTCGATAATTTATCACAGCAAGACCTACTGATTGTGGATCCTTTCTCCTTATCGACACCATACCCACTATGCAACTACGACTCAAGACTTTTCTCTACTGAGTCCAGTCCGATCCTATAATATCAGCTGTGACTCCTCATCATCTTCTCTGTTGACGGATTTTGGATTTTCTAGGTTTCTGAATAGCAGCACGGAGAGAGGGAAAGAGGGAAAGGGAGAGAGAGAGAGAGAGAGAGAGAGAGAGAGAGAGAGAGAGAGAGAGAGAGAGTGAGTGAGAGAGAGAAAGAGAGAGAGAGAGAAAGAGAGAGGAAGGGAGGTAGAGATAGAGAGAGGGAAAGAGAGAGATGAAGGGAGATATAGAAAGGGATGGGAGATGGGTTTTACAGTGTATTTATGTCAACCACACAACTTGTTTCACTTGTAATAATGATAGCTAGCACAAAAAAACTCAAAAATTCTGTTTGGAAACATATTTCATTGGCCGGACAGAAACTCACCTACCATGAAAAATGAAAATGTCACCAGAATTTTCGACATTTTCGTAGTTTTAGCAAGTGAGTTTCTGTCCGCCAACTCGAAACAAAATTCGAGTTAGTGTCCGCATAACTCACCTAGGTGAGTTTAAATTTCGAGATTTTGTCCTAGCTATCGACTTTTTGTCCTAGCAAAAAGTCGAAAATAATGCGGACAGAAAGTCACCAGAAAAAAAAGTCGACGCCAATTTTTGGACAATAACTCACTTTCGAGTTACTGTCCAGGTGAGTTACAGTCCTAAAGCCATCCAGAAACCACTATCCTGGAGGCGAATATCACCCCGCCCCCTCCCTGGAAAGCATCACGGTTTCCGAGGAGGTTTCTCTGCTAGAAGAAACCCGCAGACCTGGAACCACAGACCGAGGAACACAAAGTTATCCCGCTGATAACGAAACTATGATTCGAACCAGCCTCGTACGAGCATTGGTATAGAAGAGCTCGAGCTACAACTTCTGGAGTTCCAATGAGGATGACTTCCCTTCAAAAAGAAAAAGAGCATCGGGCGCCTGCTATAGATGGGGGATGTAGATATATATATAGATGGGGGATTTCCCCGAGAGTGAGGGCCGGATAAAGGCTGCCAGGACTCTTTTACGGTAATTAGATGAAACCACTCCACTATCAACCACAATCATTGCTCCCTCCAAGCTACAACCAGCTCAGGATAACTTCAATTACACCCCAACAATGAATTTCACCAAGATACACTTTGAGGAGCCCGAGCACGGAAACCCAGCTCAGCTTGTGCCGGTGGCACAAGGGACAATTTATCATATTATTTAGATGCGATTAAGACGCTCATGTTTTTAAACAGTACTGGTAATCCGATATTATATTAATTGGGTTTTAGAAAGTTTTTAGTTTGCGGTTTTAGAAAGCTTTACTGTTTCACTAAGATGGATATACACTTTGAGGAGCCCCAAACCCAGCTCAGCTGACACTGCCATCGCTCCTCAACTACCCTCGCTATAGAGCGTCACCACCTCGGAAGAGAGTTAAATAAATACGGTAATCTAACTTTTCTTTCGCTCTCACAATGCCACTCCGCAAACTCCTTATTATGTTATATATATATGTTGTATATCACTTGTGAGAGCATGAGAGAGGGAGAAAGTGGTGTGATATTGGAGCGTGCAAAAATCGGATGATCGATATATCGGATGATTGATAGAGAGAGAAATGGATTTACAAGGTTGCACACCACTCCTGTAACAATTACGGAGGAATTGCCATAATGAAGAAGCAAACAACCTATCTTCAGGTTGATACGGATCTAGATACATACGTTGCCTTCCGCATGTCACTGAAATCCAGGATAAGACCGAGAACAAGGGACAAGGACACAGAGAGAAGTGGCCATATCATTTTGGTAAGTATCGCGTCGATTTTACCCTGTCTGATTTTTTACCTCTGTAATATTTTCTTTCTTTTTCTCATTTTTCTTTCAATCTTTCTTTTCTGTTTTTTTCTACTTTTTTTTCTGCTTAGATCTGATTCAAAATTACATTATTTTTTGTTTCACTATTTTAATCTCAGCATTATCATTTTCTGTAATATTTTCATTTTTCTATTAATATTTCTTTTCTGCATCTTTTTATACATTTTCCTGTTTGTTTAGCACACTTATTTTCTGTTTTAACGTTTTTGGAATATATTCAAAGCGTATTAGTTTGGTTGGCGGGCGGAGTTCTATATCATGTTTTATCTTTCCGTGGGCAGTTCCAACCACGACACCTAAAATACTCGTTCTCATCTGACTACAACAACGCAAGGTCTACCGCTGTGTACGAGCAGGCCCGGCAAACCCTACAAATGGTGCTGTGACCAGAATGGAGAACCTGCTACTACAGAGATGAGCATCAACGAAGAACTATCCAAGGTCAAGGACCTGACAGATGCCTATAAATGAAGAGCCTAGCCAAGTTGATGACTACCAGTCAAATTTAAATATTAGAGTTAATAGTACTTAAAACTTGTTCTATAAATTAAGTATATCTTCTCAGAATACTCGCGCCTCAGTGGTAGAAGCTGGTAGAGGGAATAATGCTGGGAGCAAGTTGGTAACATAGACACCTGGCGGAGCAAGAGGGCTGGAAAATGACACCACGGGTTTTTGGAGCGGATATTATTTAATTGTTTTATGACAATATATGCGTTATTAAAAGTTTAACACCCTTATTTTTCAGGAAGGTGGAGACGGATTCCGGAACTTATGTATGTTTCAAACTGAATGTCAAGCACTGACTTCGTCTCAGGACCCGAAAATGGCATGTTTATCATTTACAAGAAATAATATACACGCCATTCTAGTAATAATTATAATGTTACTTGTTATCGATTAAATTAACTAACACTTAATGTACGGTTCCATACAAATTGCAGGATGTGTGCCGGTGGCACAAGGGACAATTTATCATATTATTTAGATGCGATATAGACGCAAGGACGAACAGCCACGGAGAAGGGACATACTGTTCTTACCAGGTGTGTGGAACAATAGCATGACTATAATAGTACCTTTGTCTTAACTACTGGAGTTCTGGGATTCAGTTCCCAACGTGGGCTACCATTGTTTAGTTCGCCACGTGAATAAAACGTGTCGAATACTGAGTCCCACTCAAACGAGTGTCCGCAAGGAACGTTTCAAGTGCCCAGACGAGCAGCCCGAGTGTTCAGATGTGGCGGTAATATAAAGTCGGATTTTTTGAAACTGTCACCCCCCTTTTCACGCGCGGCGTCGTATTTGCGCGTGACAGCCCCCACTTGCTCTCACTCTTCAGCATAAAACCGCATATCACCGGAAAGAGAATAATTTTGTGAGTCCGTAAAACTTTTGACCGACGAAATCGGCCAAGAAACAAAGGCGTGAGAGCCAAAAAACCGCCAAAACAAGTTTCCGACGCGCAAATAAAACATCGCGCGCCACCCAGGGGGTGACAACTTCAAAAAATCCGACTTTAATAATATAAAACTACCTGAATGCTTTTAGGATAGTTAATAAATAACTAAAATGAGGATAGAAGGACGGTTGGTCGATTTGGTATACGGACCAGGGAGAAGTAGACATAATATGTATGATGTATAACAAAGACCAAGTGGACATGGCCCGGTTTCGAGCGTCCAACTTGGACACACTAGGCCTAATAATACGGACTGGAATACGGAAAACACCTCGAGTACCATACAACTAGGATGCACATAATATGTATTAGAGTTTATAGTACTTAGTATAGTATTTAATCTGGACTTGTTCTATCAATTGGTATATCTTCTTAGAACACTCGCGCCTTTATCGTTTTATGACAATATGCGTTATTAAACATTTATTTAACACTCTTATTTTTCAGGAAGATGGAGACGGATTCTGGACGTTAAATTTGTTTCAAACTCAACCTCAAGCATAGGATAGGGTGGACTGGATGTCTCACCCCGATATTGATGAACGTCCTCTAGCAATAACATGTTACATCTGCTTAGAAGTAATGATAATCAAAACCCGCATTCTAATACTGCAACTGCAACTGAGTTCCGGCATTTTCATTGAAAATTTTTCAATGGACATGCAAAAAGTGCATGTTGACTCTTATTGTAGTCATTGGGTTCACCTTAGAGTTTTGATGGAACTAGGGATCGAAAAAAAGACTGAAAGTTACATTTTGAGTGAATTACTCGTTAGGAGAGATATAATATGTATAAGAATATAGTTTAGTTTAGAAGCTTCTCCGCGGCAATAAGGAGAACTATAATGGGGGGGGGGGAACAGTCGTGCCTGAACCTGAGGTAAAACTACGTGGAGATAATATGTCGTGATTGCAGGAGGGAGAGAACCATGACCCTCAATTCAGGACCTACTTGAAAGTAGAAACGGATGATGGAACATATGTCTGCTTTAAGATAAAATTCAACATTGGAGTGAGGAAGGTGCGAAACTAAGGAGAAAGTGCCTCTGTTTGATCAGAGAAAAATACCCCCAATTTATTACTACCATTGGGGGAAACAGTCGTGCCTGAACCTGAGGTTCAGGCACAACTGTTTCCCCCATGGCACGGCTACAAGAATTGGACCTTGTAAACAGACCTCTTTTGCTGAACTATAGAATTTGATAGAAACTTTGTTAGAGATTAATTTATTCAAGGATAAAGGACGTAACAAGGCGGAGGAGGCCGCCCCAGGGCGGTGAGGGCGTCCTCGGCCACCGCCTTGTGGCAATAGAAACATTTAAGTTATAGCCTTGTGGCTGAAAAGGGAAAAAATACAATTTTAAGAAAAAAATATGTGTTCTGCTCAACATGTGATATGTGTTTCAGAGAGAACCAAAGGTCCGAACCACGAGCACCGCTGAAGCCCTTCCCCTCCGGACGCCCTAACAAAGACCAAGCTTGGATAGATGAGGATAGAAGGACGGTTGGTCGATTTGGTATACGGACCAGGGAGAAGTAGACATAATATGTATGATATACAACAAAGACCAAGTGGACATGGCCTGGTTTCGAGCGTCCAACCTGGACACGCTAGGCCTAATAATACGGACCGCCGGAAATACCTCGGGTGCCATACAGCTAGGATGCACATATGTAAGTTAATAGTACTTAGAACTTGTTCTATCAATTGGTATATCTTCTTAGAATACTCGCGCCTCAGTGGTAGAAGCTGGTAGAGGGAATAATGCTGGGAGCAAGTTGGTAACATAGACACCTGGCGGAGCAAGAGGGCTGGAAAATGACACCACGGGTTTTTGGAGCGGATATTATTTAATTGTTTTATGACAATATATGCGTTGTTAAAAGTTTAACACCCTTATTTTTCAGGAAGGTGGAGACGGATTGCGGAACTTATGTATGTTTCAAACTGAATGTCAAGCACTGACTTCGTCTCAGGACCCGAAAATGGCATGTTTATCATTTACAAGAAATAATATACACGCCATTCTAGTAATAATTATAATGTTACTTGTTATCGATTAAATTAACTAACACTTAATGTACGGTTCCATACAAATTGCAGGATGTGTGCCGGTGGCACAAGGGACAATTTATCATATTATTTAGATGCGATATAGACGCAAGGACGAACAGCCACGGAGAAGGGACATACTGTTCTTACCAGGTGTGTGGAACAATAGCATGACTATAATAGTACCTTTGTCTTAACTACTGGAGTTCTGGGATTCAGTTCCCAACGTGGGCTACCATTGTTTAGTTCGCCACGTGAATAAAACGTGTCGAATACTGAGTCCCACTCAAACGAGTGTCCGCAAGGAACGTTTCAAGTGCCCAGACGAGCAGCCCGAGTGTTCAGATGTGGCGGTAATATAAAGTCGGATTTTTTGAAACTGTCACCCCCCTTTTCACGCGCGGCGTCGTATTTGCGCGTGACAGCCCCCACTTGCTCTCACTCTTCAGCATAAAACCGCATATCACCGGAAAGAGAATAATTTTGTGAGTCCGTAAAACTTTTGACCGACGAAATCGGCCAAGAAACAAAGGCGTGAGAGCCAAAAAACCGCCAAAACAAGTTTCCGACGCGCAAATAAAACATCGCGCGCCACCCAGGGGGTGACAACTTCAAAAAATCCGACTTTAATAATATAAAACTACCTGAATGCTTTTAGGATAGTTAATAAATAACTAAAATGAGGATAGAAGGACGGTTGGTCGATTTGGTATACGGACCAGGGAGAAGTAGACATAATATGTATGATGTATAACAAAGACCAAGTGGACATGGCCTGGTTTCGAGCGTCCAACCTGGACACACTAGGCCTATGTAAATATTAGAGTTTATATAGTAGCATTTAATCTTAACTTGTTCTATCTTGGTCTGTATGGCGGCGCCATACCTCCATTTGATGGCAGTGCGATCAGATGGGGTCGGCGGCGCCAGGCAGATCTTGGTATATATTCTCAGAATACTCGCGCCTTCATTGTTTTATGAAAATATGCGTTATTAAACATTTATGTAACACTCTTATTTTTCAAGAAGATGGAGACGGATACTGGAGGTTAAATTTGTTTCAAACAGTGGTCATCCGACATAATTGCCATATTCTCGACGTGAACTTCGACCGTGAATTCGACGAGGAATAGCAGGCGTTTGTAGTTATGAACGCTTGCTGCCCATGCCGCACGTGCCAAAGGGTACATGTAACGTCTTGAGAGACTAAGTCCTTTTCTTTTAATTCTCCACTCGTGCTCCCAAATCTGAACCACCTTTACAAAAAAAATGTCATTTTCAGGACTGTACCCAGCATCAGTAAAAAGGACCCATGATATGGATATGACGGACCCAGGACCAGAACCCAGGAAATTATGATTAACAAACAAGAATTATTTGCATTATGTATCCATAATGCTACGTTTCCCTGCCCTCTTCGATTTGCCATTCAACTCGCCCAACGAGTAAATATATATAAGCTGTCCGCAAAAATCAAAATGGGGATTTGTGTTTTTCGAATTTTTGAAAAAAACGCAAAACAGATTTTTCAATTTCTCCATTTTCCCCCAATCAAAACGTGCGGCCGATATAAAACAAATTTTGCCGCACGTTACAGTTTATAGCCACGCGCCCCTCATAAAATTTCAATTGTTTGTGCGTGTGCATTTTACTCCGCAAGTGTCAGATCGCGCGCGCCACGAGGTTGCCCCTCGCAACGAAAGTGTGACCAAAATGGTCCCTCTACCGATTAGTTAGTATACCAAAATGTCGTTTTCGAATTCTAACCCTGCTATGCCTTTTTACAAAGTAAAAAGGCATCCGGGTGAATGCCTTCGGCATTCACCCGGGCAGGGAAAAAATTTTTTCTGTGCAATCATGAAATTGAATGTATCATTTTGAAGTGAAAAAAAAATCATCCGTCATAGCACATACTTCTATACCTTATAGCCAAGACTCTCAAACTCCTCAGTAATTCTCACGGTCCTGTTGTAATTAAAGTTATGACTCCACCTTGACAATCTTTCTTGATCCCGTTCTTCTGGAAAACATTTCACGCATCCATGATAATAACAACCATGGAACTGATATATAGTATTCGATGACCTGGATAAAAATAAAAAAATAGAAACTATGTTATACAGCTGGAGACCACATTGAATTTTGATAGGTTGTAATAAAACTTACTCATGAAAAACTGTTAATTTTCTAAATCGGGGGCTTGTAAATCAGGGTTTCGGTAAATTTATACTCTAGTAGAGTCGATAAGCAAACTCACCTCCTCTGATTTCGATGAAACTTCTCCCATGCTAAAATATGGTAATGGGGGTACAAATACAGTCGGACCCCGATTTAGGGACACCCTCGGGGGAAAGGGTCTTGTCCACTAAATCGGGGTGTCCACTAAATCGGGGTGAGCCATATTTGACCCAAAAAACCTATTTTATTGCCCAAAATGATATACAATTATTAAGACTAAAGACACCTCTAACTGTTATATGCAATATTCATGTATTGATGACATGATCATTTCTGATTAAAAAAATAATTCTTTTTCAAAAAAATGTGAAAAATTTTCTAAGTTATACCAGCCCGTCCGGTTTGTATTTCGAATCGGTGCAACTTACTGGATATCCTGTCTAATTAGCGGGTTCAAAACGAACCGATACGTGATACCATACCGAATCGGGGCACCCTAAGCGGGTGAGGAAGTATAAAAATTTAAAAATAACTTTTTCTCTCAAAATTTATGGGGAGCACCGATCAAAGCATTGACAATCGTACTGTAAAATTTTGCAAAAAAGTTATAAAATTTTTTAAAGGTATACCAGCCACGTCCGAATCGTATTTCGAATCGGTGCATCTTATCGCATGTCCTGCTGCTAATTAGACGGAACGAATCGAAACGTGATCCCCATCGAAACGAAATTTTGACGCTTGGACCTTGGTGAACTTGTGATTCGATGGGCACCATGGGGATCACGTATCGGTTCGTTCCAAACCGTCTAATTAGCAGAAGGACATGCGATAAGATGCACCGATTCGAAACACGATTCGGACATGGCTGGAATCTTTTTGAAAAATTTCACAAAAAATTTCTCAAAAAAATTCAAAAATTTTTGGGGGAAAAAAATCCTGTCCCTAAATCGGGGTGTCCCTAAATCGGGGGTCCCTAAATCGGGGTCCGACTGTACCGCTTATTTTGAGTCCGGAAAACTTCTGGTTCGTTAATTATCGCTAATTGAAAAACGCCAAAATGGCCTAAAATTGCCCTTAACATGGTTTTGAAATTTTGGAGTTGGAACTCCAGACTTCGTAGAGATGTCCGCTAAGATGCCAATATGCACCAAAAGTGGGCTCAGGCCCAAATTCGTCCGAATTTTTGCGTAAGACCGGATGGACTAAATTTTGGTCACGTGAAATGGCTCAAAAATCAGTTTTTTGCTATTTGTGTCTTTCATGCACGTCGGAGATGAAAAATAAGGTCATTACGTGTCATTTTTATCTCTTTCTGCATCGTTTAAGCCCCCTATAAACTTCTCTTACTTCAATGGTTCAGAAGTTAGCCGAAGTCACGTGACCAAAATTTAGTCCATCCGGTCCTACGCAAAAATTCGGACGAATTTGGGCCTGAGCCCACTTTTGGCATCTCTACGAAGTCTGGAGTTCCAACTCCAAAATTTCAAAACCATTTTAAGGGCAATTTTAGGCCATTTTGGCGTTTTTCAATTAGCAATAATTAACGAACCAAAAGTTTTCCGGACTCAAAATAAGCGGTATTTGTATCCCCATTACCATATTTTAGCATGGGAGAAGTTTCATCGAAATCAGAGGAGGTGAGTTTGCTTATCGACTCTACTACTCGGTAAATCGGGGTCCGAAGGAGCTCGAACCAATGGTGCAGATCTACTGAAGTATGGAGCCGCGGCAAGTCGTAAGCCGGAGATCTACGATCCTTCTACCAGCGCAATAGCTGAATATATCGAACAATATGAGTCATATATATGAGGATTCTAGAGGTTTGACAGGCGTGACTGCAGTACGGGCACGGCTACAAGAATTGGAACTTGTAAACAGACCTCTTTTGCTGAACTATAGAATTTGATAGAAGATTTGATATACATAGATTAATTTATTCAAGGATAAAGGACGTAACGAGGCGGAGGAGGCCACCCCAGGGCGGTGAGGGCGTCCTCGGCCACCGTCTTGTGGCAATAGAAACATTTAAGTTATAGCACCATTGTGGCTGAAAAGAAAATAAAATAAAATTCTAAGAAAAAATATGTGTTCTGTTCAACATGTGATATCTGTTTCAGGGAGAACCAAAGGTACCGGTCCGAACCACGAGCACCGCTGAAGCCCTTCCCCTCCGCTAACAAAGACCAAGTGGCCATGGCCTGGTTTCGAGCGTCCAACCTGGACACGCTAGGCCTAATAATACGGATCGCCGGAAAATATCTCGGGTGCCATACAACTAGGATGCACAATATGTAAATATTAGAGTTTATTGTATAGTAGCATTTAATCTTAACTTGTTCTATCTTGGTCTGTATGGCGGCGCCATACCCCCATTTGATGGCAGTGCGATCAGATGGGGTCGGCGGCGCCAGGCAGATCTTGGTATATATTCTCAGAATACTCGCTCATTCATTGTTTTATGAAAATATGCGTTATTAACAATTTATTTAACACTCTTATTTTTCAGGAAGATGGAGACGGATTCTGGAGGTTAAATTTGTTTCAAACTCAACCTCAAGCATAGCTGGATAGAGTGGACTGGATGTCTCACCCCGATATTGGTGAACGACCTCTAGCAATAACATGTTACATCTGCTTAGAAGTAATGATAATCAAAACCCGCATTCTAATACTGCAACTGAGTGCCGGAATTTTCAATGGACATGTAAAAAGTGCATGTTAACTCTTATTGTAGTCATTGGGTTCACCTTAGAGTTTGATGGAACTGCGGATCGAAAAAAAAAGACTGAAAGTTACATTTTGAGTGAATTACTCGTTAGGAGAGATATAAATGTTCGCAAAAGGCAAGCTTCCCCTCGTCCGACCCGAAGTTGGAATCATATGGGTTTAGTTTGTCGAACCGGCAAGTTGCTAACATTTTCAAATCTTCACTACTTCTCAAATGATCCCATACTTTCAGTCTAATCCCAAAATCCTATTAAAGATAGAGACAAAAATAACGGCACCAAACTGTGAAATGCCCTTGCATTAGTGCGAGTAGAATAAAATCAATTTTCTATCTAAAGGCCGAGTTTATAGCAAGAAAGGACTATTTTACAACGAATTCTCTGGTTAGTATGGTAACCAACTCCGTTGTCATGGTAAATCAATCGAACTCTATCGAGTTCTATCGCCAGCAACTGGATGAAAATTTATCCATTTCATTATGCACAATGCACAGGCTTTGGTTACGAAGTTACCCCTTGCCAGCGTGTGCACGCGAAGGTCGCCCGGCGACAGAGTGTGAGGTGTCTTCGATACCAAGCACAGGCTTGTGTAACAAAAAGGGGCGTTTTTATAGCTTATTGTTCATCATAACCTGAAATAAATAATTTTCATTACTTTCACAAAGGCTCAAAGTTTGAATATCAAATTTGCCAAAATTGTGCAGGGGCCACCCCAAAATTAATCTCTAAGTAATTAATTAATTAATTTTGACTATTCCCAGTGGGAATCCCACTTTCTGTAGATTATATTATATGTTTTATGCATGAAGAACATTCCTAGAAAGTTTCAAGTCGATATTTTAAGCAGAACGGAAAATATAATTTAGTGCATGGGCAAACAAAATGGTGCAAGGGCACATGTTCAGGGGAAATTTGCACAAATTGTGCAGGGGCAAATTTTAATTAATTTGCCTATAATTAATTACCTAATTGATATATTAATCATACGGCTCTTCTAGTACTCGTAGTTATGCTACTAGAACATGCATAGAAAGTTTCGTGTCAAAATATTAAACGGTGTGGACACAGTTCGATCATAAAATTGGTGCAAGGGGCTGCCCTTGCACCATTTGCCCTTGCACATTGCCTGCCCTTGCACCAAATTCCATTTTTTGCACGGCTCTAACTAACTAATTAATTAATTTTGACTATTCCCACTTTTCGAACATCATCTTTTATGATTGAAGAACATTCCTACAAAGTTTCAAGTCGATATTTTAAGCAGAACGGAAAATAGAATTTGGTGCAAGGGCGCGGTGCAAGGGACATAACACGCAATGTGCAGGGGCACGGTGCCCTTGCACCTTTTTTAATTACCTATAATTAATTAATTAATTAAAAATTCAAAAATCCGCCAACGTCATGACACAAAGGAATACTACAAGAACATGCCTACAAAATTTCAAGTCGATATCTCAAACGGTGTGGCCACAATCGTTGACATGTTTTTTGCCCCCCCCCCCCCCCCCCCCCCCCCCCCCCCCCCCCCAAAAAAAAGACCTTTCTTTGTTCTTAATAGGGCCGGCATTTTTGGGTTTTTGTGGCAGGGGCAAAAATTTTTTTTTCTTTTTTTCGTTTTTTGCTGTTTTCTTCGGGTCGGAGGTGCCTGCCGGCACCTAAATGTATAAGAATATAGTTTAGTTTAGAAGCTTCTCCGCGGCAATAAGGAGAACTACTGTATAAGGAGAACTACTGTATAATGGGGGGGGGGGAACAGTCGTGCCTGAACCTGAGGTTCAGGCACGACTATTTCCCCATGGCACGGCTACAAGAATTGGGCCTTGCAAACAGACCTCTTTATTCGGCCCCTCCCCCAAACTTTTTCCCGGGAAGGGGCCCTTTCGGGCTCTCCGGGGAAACTTTAAGGGCACCTTTAACCAAAGAAAAAAAACAAACGAAAATGAGGACCTAAACTGTAGGGGGGGTCCCCAATTTACAACAGGGAAACCCGGTTTTTTATTATAATATGATATCCGCCTAAAAAAGAGAAAGGAAGTTTCGAAACCCGGACCTTGAGATAAAATTTGCGGGGGGGGCTACTCGACCCCCCAGGTTTTAAAAAAAATTTAGATTTGCCCAAAAAATGGCCCTTTTTCCCCACCCCAAAACCTTTAAATTTTTCCTTTTAAAACCGTATTTTGGGGGTTTGTGAATAAAAAGGGAAAAACCCCCTTTCCACTGAGACTTTGGAAAAAAAAAAGGGGAATAAAAAATAATGTAGGTGTGAGATCACGGGGAATTCGTAAAAACCAAAGAAAAAATCCTTTAAAAGGGCCCTTCCCTCCACCTAGCCATAACCATGCCGTAAATCAAATGTATTATTGTGAAGATCGAAGATAAGAAGAAGACCAAATCTTATAGGTAAGCACCTGTCAGAATGATCTGTATTGTGAGCCCCTTTTTGTTTAAAATAAATTTATAAAACCCCTCCCAAACCCAAATGCAAAACCCCCGGCTTCTCTTATATTCAGGAAGGCAACTATGGACTCTGGAAGTCTAGTTTGTTTTGACCCAACGGGGGGTTTTTTCCCAAATTTAGGGCAAACGTTACTTTTAGCCCCCAAAAAGGTATCGGGGACAGAGGCCTACTTTATTTTGGTAGCCTGTGTGGGGGGTTATTTATAATGTTTACTATTTTACTTACCATCCAAAAACCCCCTAATACTATATGTTTTATCCCCTTGGGAAATTTTATTACATATTAAAATTTTGTATTTTTGCCCCTTTTAACGAAATAGGAAGAAATTTTTTTTTGGTACCTACCCCCTTCCATTAAATTTTAAACTTTTTCATAGTTTGCTTTTTAAAGTTTTTTTCTCTCACACCCCCTTTTCTTTCTTTTTAAAATAGGGAAAATTTAAAGGGTCTACTGAAAAAGGGGTAAAGACCCAAATAAAAAAACGATAAAAAAAAATAGGTAAAACCCAATATACGATAAAATAAAAAATTCTAATGTTTAAGTTGAAAAAGTTAAATCAAGTTTAAAAATTTCGGGAAAAAGGAAAACTGGGAGTTGAAGAAGAATGAGTTTTTTTGTACTTTAAAACTTTTTCCCCTGGAAAAATTCACGACTTTCCCTCTCCAAATTATAAGAATTATCTGTCTTTTTAAATACAAATTGGGTTTAACGGGTTGGCCCACGTGACTTAGTAACCCTCAAAATTGTGTCCCAAACCCGTTTTTTTGGTGGCGCCCAAAGTTTTATCTACTACTAGGACGTAACAAGGCGGAGGAGGCCGCCCCAGGACGCATTATAGACGCACCATAGACGCATTATAGACGCAGTATAGACACACGCAATATAGACGGACTACGTGGGTACTGCGTCTATAGTGCGATGCCCGCAAATCGCAAATTGCCAATAGTGGGTATGTTATAACATACCACTAAATTAGCAGTTATAACATGGACCCCATATGGACCCCACATTTCCCTGTTTGCTACCGTAAGTTTTCACCCACTAACATCATTACTGACACCCACTCCCATGAGTGTTACACACTACAATCAGTTATACGTGCTAATTTTCAATTTCCTTCCTCCCTCCTCCTCCTCCCATTGCTATGATAGCAATATAGTATATCTTTGTCCATGCAAATATGTATCACTTTTCATGATGTGAAGTAATTATACCACCGTCTGGATCATATCCTCCGCCAGGTACTACACGCAGCTCCTCCCCTCCCTCTGCCATGGGACTACACAGCAGCTCCTCCTCCGCCACCCACAGCCACCTTCAGCCACCCCACCTCGCACCCACCTGCAGCCACCCCCCCACCCACCTGCAGCCACCCCACCTGCAGCCACCCCACCTGCAGCCACCCCACCTTCAGCCACCCCACCTGCAGCCACCCCACCTGCAGCCACCCCACCTGCAGCCCCCCCACCTGCAGCCACCCCCATCACACACCTTCAGCCAACCCCACCTGCAGCCACCCCACCTTAATCCCACCCCACTTGCAGCCAACCCCAACCTCAGCACCCCCCCTGCATCCCCCCACCTGCTGCACACCCCACCTCACTCCACCCCACCTTCACCACCCCTCCACCCCACCCCCTTCACGCCACCTTCGCACCCCACCTTCATCCCACTGCAGAAACCCACCTACAGCCCCCACCACTGCATGCACCACCCCACCGTTCATCCACCCCACACTTCATCCTCCCCACCTTCTTCCACCACCCTTCATCCACCCCCACTTCATCACCCCCACCTTCATAACCCCCACTGTCCAGGTCCCACCCTCACCCTTCAGTCACCCACCTCAAACCTCCCACCTACTCCCAACCCCTCCTGTGCCCGCACCACCTTCTGCCACCCAACCTTCATCCCCCCCCTGCGCCTCCCCACTGCGCTACCCCCGCACACCCCTTCACGCACGTCCACCTTCGCTCACCTCACTGTTTCCGCGCACTACCCCACTAGCACCTCCACCTCAGCCCCCCACTTCATCTTCACCACTCACCCCCCCCCTTCGCCACCCCCTCAGCTTTACTCCACCGCACCAGCCACCCCTTTTGCAGCCACCCCCCCTCTTTCAGCCCCCATTCTCTTCACCACCCCCTCTGCAGCCTCCCACCTTCTACCACCCCACGTCTGCAAGACCTCCACCCCCACCGCATGCCCTCCTCTCCTTCAGTCCCCCCTACCTTCCTACCCCATCCGTTCCATCCTCCAACTGCAGCCAACCCCACCTTCAGCCACCCCACCTTGCAGCCACCCCACCTTCAGCCACCCCACCTGCAGCCACCCCACATGCAAACCCTACTCCAAACCCACAGCCTCAGCCACCCCCACATCAGCCACCCACCTTCACAGCCGCCACCCCACCTTCAGCCACCCCACCTGCAGCCACCCCACCTTCAGCACCACCCCACCTGCAGCCACCCCACCTGCAGCCACCCCACCTGCAGCCACCCCACCTTCAGCCACCCACCCTCAGCCACCCCACCTTCATCCCACCACCCACCTGCAGCCACCCCACCTTCACTTCAGCCACCCCACTGCAGCCACCCCTGCCAGCCAACCCACCACCCCACATGCAGCCACCCCACCTGCAGCCACCCCACCTTCAGCCACCCCACCTTCAGCACCACCCCCCCCTGCAGCCACCCCACCTTCAGCCACCCCACATGCAGCCACCCCACATGCAGCCACCCCACCTCAGACCACCCCCACCTTCACCCCACCCACTCCCACCCTCACACCACCCCACCTTCAGCCACCCCACCTGCAGCCACCCCACCTGCAGCCACCCCACCTGCAGCCACCCCACCTGCAGCCCCCCACCATGCAGCCACCCCACCTGCAGCCACCCCACCTGCAGCCACCCCACCTTCAGCCACCCCACCTGCAGCCACCCCACCCACAGCCCTACTCCACCGCCTCATCCAACCTTCAGCCCGCTCGTAAGCCCCACGTATGATTATGAGGCAGACAATTCTCTATAGTGTTATAAAATATAATGAATTTAATAGACTTATGATTATTTATCTGCTATATGGTGCATGTATCCAAGTCACACAACTAATTTTTTTCAGACAAACAGCTGGAACTCTGACCATAGGAGATCACCTGGCCATAGGAGACTGGAGACCTGACCATAGGAGATCATCTGGCCTAGAGCCTCTAGGTAGGTGGTAAATCAGAGGCTAGAGGGGACTCTGATTTACCACCACCATCTGCAGCAATAACACAATATCGGTTAAACGAAATAAAAGCACTAGCACAGAAAAATGAGAGAAAGGCCATGGATGGAGCGAGAGAAGAAAGATCTCTAATCGGATCACTTCTCGTATTGTTGTAATTGTTAGGTCACGGCTCTCCCTCCTCTCCGGGCCTTCTCAAATTTCACCACTTTGTAAATATCTCGATCTACCAAGTCCCGCCATCCCCTGCTACTGTGAAGATACAGCAAACAAAGGACCAGCTACACCGACCACCGATCTACATTCTCCAATCAGATAAGACCTTCATGTTATTGTGTTGTTCATTATTCATTTCTTCTTGAGTTGGTCATGTCATGGCGGTTAATTAGTTTTTTTTCCCTTAGCTAGGTCACCTTTCTACTTATCCTTTCCGGTATGACCTTCCATTTAGTTGTATGTGTCATTAGTCATTTATCGTTCTTCATTCTAGTTTTAGTCCAGGCCGGGGAATGGAGCTTAGCATGAGTTGGCTTTGGTGTTTGTCTAGTTGTTTTACTATTTTCCCCCGTTTTACTTATTACTGCTAGTTGTTAGGTAACATGTTTCAGAGCACGTTCCTGCTGAGGAAAGGGTAAGGCCATGCACTCACTCCAGGACCGGGCAGAGTTTTCTGTGGGGAGAGAGGGGTGGGTTCAGGGGCTCTGTTCCCCTAGTAAGGGTCGTTCTTGCCCGGGGTCAGGACTGCTTCGTTCTCCCTAAGAGGGAGAAGTGGGTGGGGTTTCCTGGTCTTTGGGGGAGGCAGCGAGGGGCTAGTTTGGGATAGTTTTTTGGTTGGGGTTGGATGGGGTGTTTGTCTTATCCCACTCGCCCAGGTCCTGTAAAGGGTACACAATTCAGCCATACCATTCCAATCAGGTCGACCAAGGTAAGAAATGGAAACCGATAATTATCACAAATCTTAACCCCCTTATTCTAGGGATTTCATTTGCAGGGCATGCTCCCGATAAGGAGCGGTAAGTTCACTCGCCCACACTACCACAACTAATCTATTCTTCAGGTTCCTGAATCTCGGTATGCTCTTCAGAATAGCACAAGTCACCTCCCCTTTCAGTGCACTCCATTTCCTCCCCCCCCTCTCTCGCTCGCTCTATCTCTTCTTCTATCTCTCTCTCTCTCTCCTCCCTCTCTCTCCCCCTCTCTCTCTCTCTCTCTCGCTATGGCAGATAGCCTGTTGATAGGAGCCAGCCGGGTTTATATCTTTTTATGTATGGTCTCTCTCTCTCTCTCTCTCTCTCTCTCTCTCTCTCTCTCGGGGATCCTATTAGTCTTGTATTTCATCT
Organism: Hormiphora californensis; assembly: GCA_020137815.1. NCBI lineage: Eukaryota > Metazoa > Ctenophora > Tentaculata > Cydippida > Pleurobrachiidae > Hormiphora > Hormiphora californensis. The sequence goes on along the minus strand of CM035353.1, from coordinate 3,349,494 downwards.
CTTTCTGGTTCGTGACCATTTTCGGTGTTAATTGCCCTTCCTGGTCTCACATTTCTCTCATCTCTCTCTTCCCATTCTTTCCTCCTTGTAGTTCTCAGCGGGAGATCTCCTCCCGATCCTTTCTTTTGATAGGGTCCCAATTAGCGGGTGGTGTAGCTTATTTCACCCCCTTGCCTTGTCTTCCCTTCTCTGTCTGCTCGCCTCTCTCCCACACTCTCTACTCCCGATCCTTTTTCTCGTTTTTCATTAAATCAGAAGCCCCAACTCTCTTGTCCCACATACCATATTATCACCTGGTTGGCAAATGGGTGACTGAGCTATCGATTGGCTGAGGCTAGCGATTGGGCGAATCTGAATTCTGTCCTATACCCATTCACAATAAGAACAGTATCTCATGTAAAATTTGGACTAGCGGCATCACGCACTCACCCCAACCCATAGATTACCCTTTGCCCTCACGAATCAATGTCACTCAATTCATTTTCCAAAAGCCCCGTTTCTTATCACTCCCTACAAATCACATTCCGGGTTGTAGGACATATAGACATTAAGATGTTTATTCAAATGTAACGAACATGGGAACTAGGCACAAACCTCTCTCCCTCCTTGAGTTTCCATCCCCTTCCCATTCCCAACCCGTAACATTCACCCATCCCTCCTACCCCGAGACTCGCTCCAGAGGATCTCGGCTAGGCGGGTAACCCTTCCCGGATTTGCTACCCCTACCGATGCTACCTCCTCCGTGTTAGTCCCTGTCTGAAAACCTATCACAGTGCCTACGGGCGAATTTAGAGACCGTGCCCCGAAACCACTACATAACTTTTGTTGACAAAACTGCTCTGCATGTTATCGAGATTGTTAACATACACTAGTGATTAAGTGAATCAGACAGTGCCGGTTTGAGAAAAAACTGGGGTCGCAAACAAGGGTAACGTTGAGAGCTGTTTACTTTCTAGTGTTGTAACACCAACGAGATGGTCTATTACCAAGAAAGGGGAATATGCGCACAGAGAGAAAAAAAAAAAAAAAAAAAAGATCTCTAATCTCCTTACCTCGAGGTAAACCAATTAGAATGTGAGAAAAGCTGAATGGAAGTGTGAGATGGGGCAGGAGAATATAGTATTAAGTTCACTAATCATACCTTATAAGGTTTAAAGAGCGCCATGGCGCGCCACCAGGTGTGCCATAGCAACGACAATCGTCCACGTGTAACTTGGTCACGTCGCGCCTCTCAATCCAAATGTGTACCCAGCTGCAGGTGGTTGTTGAGAATTACCTCCACTCAATAAACTGCTAGTATTACATATTATAGTGGGCTACACACTGTTATCTATAGTAAGTGACACGAAGATGATCGAACTCTTTTTAATAAGCCGTGAATGCTAAACATAGGCCGATACTAAGCCCAGATATAACGAGGGCCCTTGCGGCACCAGTCTGCTCAGAACGTGCGAATCACGGCGAATTATACCTCGGTCACAAAGCTCCATAGGAAGTATCCGGTCCAAATATCGCCTCGATAACCCTGATCTCCATTATGTCGTTTGATCGACGCCCTGTAGATATTTGGCCCTCCATAATACCCACCAGTCTAGGCCTGAAACCTCGCTCTGTTCAGGCATGACTGTTTTCCCCATTAATGAATGGAAACGGACAATAAAGTTTCGGATTTTAGAATGCTTTTTTTCCGAAGTTTGCAAATTACAGACAGTTCTTTCAAAATGGGTCCGTTCTCTATTCTAATTTACATCTCATGCTTTGGTTCACGTCCAAGTAAACAACCAATCAGAAACGCGTTATTTTAGGCTCACGTGAATCCCTGGTGTATCAGCCAATACAGGGACAGATCATTGTACTCTGATCAGTACTTCCAAATATGTTATTAGTTCCCAGACCATGGTGACCTCAACGAAAGCGTTAACACTTGCTGCTGTTGGAATTTCACATTTGTAGGTGTTCCACGCTACGCCGGACCTGGTGGCCTCAACTCAAACGACAACCGATATTTTCCTGAAATTATTTATTGTTAGTTAGAAAAATAGAACGTTCACGATTGTACCTGTCATCTGACTGATTACCTACCCATTACATACCCAACGTCAAGTCTGCAGTTAGGACTGTGTAAATGTGCACGTGTAAATTACCTCCTTTGTAGTTAAAGTTAATATCACCATATCCTCGATGAAGCGTCACCTCTCCGGAATCATCCACCTTGTACCAGTTGAACATTGTTCACCCACATAGATGCATCCCACTGCAACTGGGTACAGGGATATATCAGAATAGCACAGGGGAGGGGAGGGAGGGGAGGGTGGGGGAATCATATAACGGTGACCACGGAGTGACAGTAGATAGTTTTATAGACTCAAATGCAGGTGAGTTAAAAGAATTGGTACATTTTGAGGAAGGGGGATCAGATGTATCATTGGTACAAGGGAATTTTGGTGACTATATACATGTGTGCGAGATCGAATCATCTGATCGATCTCACACGAGGCGAGAAATCGATCGCGCATGGTATACCATATGGTACCACTTATTATAGGGACAACATACAGTAAATGGCGATTGCATAGATCACAATTACTCAACGTTGGTAGTTTAGAAACTTGCATTTTGCACTTCATCTCACTCTTCAATCAACTCCCTTAACTTCCGACAGGAAGGGTTTTGGCAAACTTGGCTATTTTTATAATTGACAACTCGGCTGAACCCTCTGAAGGCAAAAATGACGTGTTATTAGTACAACTGTACATCTCAGTGAATTATAAATAGCCGGGACTGCAAGAAATGTAAATTTACCTAGCATGATTACTGGAATTCCAACTTTGCACATTTCATCGCCAGTCTTCCTCTCTAGGAACAAACACGGTTGGCCTCGTAAATAACCAGCATCCTCAGGCTGGAAATCATGGAAAAAATAATTAAGTTAATTTGATTTCCATCACAAACGATTCAACCAAGATGCCTGCCCGCCGGCGGATTAAGGGTCAAGTAATAATAATCGTTTATGTTGTTGATTATGTCATCGATAAGTTTATATTGAGTAAAATTAGGCACGTACTAAAGAGTGAATCCTCGGGCTGTTTCAGCGGCATCGGTCTCAGGATCCCACGCAGATCCATCTTTAGTCCAAACAATATTTCCATTTTCCTTCAACTCTTTCTTCGACACCCCTTGAATCTGTGTGGGTGTAGTAAAGTTTTTAGGATTTGGTAGTTTTTTTTTTGTTTTAGATTTTTAATTAATTTAAGAGCCTCATAGAAACATAAATCATAAAACGATTAAAGTAAACAGGTTTTTATCTTGGTACTCCCCAATAACTTTGAGGTGTTACCAACCCCCCGTATAGTAGCCTGGTAATTTCGTTCCTTTCTCCGGACAAATTACAAGCTTTAAAACTGATACACTCTCCTTCAGAGGACGTGGACACTGCAGTTCCATCGGGACATGCGCATTGGTAATTACCATCTGTGTTAGTACACTCCTAGTGGGATAATTAGATAATTACCCTATGTGTTAGTACACTCCTGGGATAATTAGATCTAATTAGTTTTATAAGCTAGTCAAGAATTCATTGTAATCATGTTAGCAATTGTCCCACAACATTTCATTTATCCAGTTCATAACTATTTTTATGTTAGCTATTTGCTAAATCGGACTAGGGTTCTACTATGAAGGGAACGGTCTCTATAGTTATGGGATGGGCAGCTAAGAGGTATGGAATTCACCTCCGTGCTCTGCAGGGATTTTTTTCAGACACTCAATCATCGATATCGTATCACCAACTGTGTTCCAGAGGCCTCGTACCCATCGGCACACCCACAATCACCCAGATCACCATCCCTGCATTAGAGTTACAACATTTAACAATATAGGGTAAAGCAGCTAACTACTGCTATGTGAGATGGCGGCTAAATTTGAAACAACCAACAAACAACATTGAAACACCAAACCCCCCCCTCTCTATCTACAACACCGGCGCATCTACCACCCTATGTTATACTGTGTTGCCGCCACTTTTCTAAATGATCTTATTATGAAACCTATGCGGCCTTTTGGCCATTAAAAATCTCTGCTCTTCGCTTTCGTCATTTATTATAAGATATAGTTTTTAGGATATACCTGAACTATGGTTTGCGATAGTGATGGGCGGTTTTCCAAAGTTACCTTAACTTACCTTTGTAAAATGCTCTGGAGACACAATTAGCTCCCCGCTCCCCCTCACTTGGAACCACAAATCGCTCCAATTCTCCACTGGTAGAATTATCCAAACACTCGTCTATAACCCACTGTTCCCCCTATATTAGAGTAATTAATCATAACATTAAAGTTAACCATTACCAATCATTAAATTAAAGTCTGTTCTCATGGTTGTTTATGTTCGTTCCCTACGTACTTGTTGATACTTAATGTTGGACACTGTATCGCATCCAAGCATCACAACTCGTACTTCCCTCCCAATTCTCAGACAACTCCATTTCCACCACAGGGTGACTGGGCACACTCATCAATCAATTCCTTACACCTACGGTATCATCACCATCGAAACTAAACCCGCTATCGCAACTACACTTACTGGGGTTCCATTCTCAATGCCTTTCTCTCCCTCGACCGCAAAGCTGGCTTAGAATTGTATGTTTAGCTGTTACCACTTACCTGGTAACTAATCGCAACTACAATGTACTGGGTTCCATTCTCAATGCACTCTCCTCGACCGCAGCTGTAAGGGGGGTAGGGAGAAGAAGGGGAGAGCTAGGTTATATTTTTATGATATTTGATGATATTTTGGCTAAATTAAAGCCCATGTGAGCCGTGAGGTAGTAATATAGTAGATAGATAGTAGATACCAGAGAGGCATGGGTGAAATAGAGCTGTGATGGGTATATCATGGTTCTAGCCACAGGGATTCGGGAATGTCAGGTGCACCGACTGTAACATCTCGCACGCCGACAACCGCCTCCGAATTCTGATAATAGAGAAAAAGCTTGGTGCCATATTCCTACCAAATTATGAAGTGGAAACGAGAAACTATCGCGTCCTCCTAACCTGTACCCCATGTAACTCGGTCTACTTACTCTGTTTCACAAACTTGGGTAACCTAATAGCAAAACAGTTGCCATGGGGAACAAAGTCCTCCCTAAATTGTTTCCATGGTAACCTACTTGTTGACATCACATCCACCAGGAACAACCTCGGTACATTGGGGCAGGTTGTTATCTGTTCCAAGGGTACATTCAAACCCATCATCACAAGGGAAATCCTCGCAGGTTGGGCATGCTGTTCTCAGGTAGTTGTCCCTGAAATATCATGCAGTTAAAATAATAATAATAATATCTAGACTTGTATCCTGCCCCAAGATCCCCAGGACGCCTAGCAATAGCTAATACTGTAATACTAATACCTGAATACTGCACTGAGGGATAATCATAGCAGTTTTACTTAACTCAACACACTCACAAAAAAACCAAAATAGATTCAAACAAAAAAACGGTGGGTAAAAAAAACAAACCAAATTACCCTGCTCTATTCTATCTCATGGATGGAAGGAAATCAATCGGGATTCATAACAGACATACTGGTAGAAACAACAAATATAGCTTCAAAAAAATACCTCTACCAAATATCCTCAACAAAGAACACCTTTAACAACACCTCTAGAACCTTATTACAAACCCAAAACCTCTCCAAAAAACTTTATCAGATCAAAAAAGGGGTTCAGAGAAATCTTCTGAACTACCCTCAAAAAAACACATGAAAAAACAGACAACACAATTAACTCGGCCCCAGGGAAAAGCGGAAACTGAACACTGAATAAAATAGTATTATCCAAACACTCATAACTCGTTGCCTCAAAACCGCAAAAAGATGTGCGTAGAACAAAACTTGTCACGAGGGACACAGCAGTACCAACAACGTCTACCTGAATAACAGTACAACAAGCGAAGTGATAGATACGTAGGGGAAATCCGGAAAGAGGAAAGACACACAGTCAGCCCCCAAAGGATTCCATCCACGAACAGTCTTGTCTTGAGCTGGCTCCATTGGCAACCTATTCTACTTATTCTTCGCTCCGCGCAGAATAGTCTCTCCCTCCCTCTCTCCCGGCCTGTGGACAGCAGAACAACTCAAGTGCTGCACGCGCGATGTAACAAAAGCACTTTTTTTTCAAGCAGTGGGACTGTCAAATCGCGCGCGCGATATATCACTGTTTTAGCAGGCAAATTTTTTTTTAGAAGCCGACATTAGCAACTAACCAAAAAACCCCAATTACCAAATTAACATAACCATTAAACCTAAAACTAACAAACCTAAACCTCCTCAATTGGCACTTTGATGTATCGGCGTGGGGTATTTTCCCTACTCACACGGCCATGACGATTCACCCAGTACCCCCCCGCAGATTGTCCCAGGACCGGTAGGAGCTTTGCAGCCGGTCTTTAAAAAAAGAATTTGCTCATGTTTAAGGCGTCAATATTTTGACCCCTTTCCTCAGAATGCTGATATCCGCGGGTATTTTCCGTAACTAGGAGACAATTAATCTGCCCAGGAGCACAAACGAGATGCAAAGCGGTTCAGTAGTTCCGTTGCAGCCAGGTCTTTTTTGAAAAGTTTTGCTCTAAAATCACTAACGCTAATAACGCGGGACGCGCGCCCGGAGGCCCTAGATGTGAGAAATCGATCTCGGTCGCTGCGCGACTCGATCTCACTCAGGCAATCACTGTGGCCAAATCTGATACAGTCGTTTAAACGATTCCACAGTGGTCAGACCTCAGATCCAAGGGGGAGGGCTTCCAAAGGTCCGGTAGGAGAACTGACGGTCTCCTCTTCCTCAGTTTAGAACTGGCATTCAACACTCGAACAGTTTGGGTACCACCGGAGCTTAAAGAGATCGGGCACAGTAGGCGCTCTGGTCCGGCGCGGGGCGCGGCGGGTACATCCATACACATTGTCCGCAGGTTATTTGCTTATTTTTATTTTGCTCACAGAGGTAGTCTGGAGCACTTCCATTCCTGTATGATCTTCCTTGTAGGGGGTCCATAGACATGACTTGAAGACAACAACAGTTGCTCAATAGGGGAAGTGATTCCTCTCTCTCTCTCCGGTAGGGCAGGTAATCAATCTTTATGACCCATGAAGTCGCATTAGATGAACCTAACACAGGAATTAACAACCTTCTGAAGGCGGGCAAAATGAGACTTCTTCTTTCGTTCTTTGAAGACCTCTCCAAAGGGGATATTACAATAATCCAGACCGGGAGATAAAGCTTGCTGCTTTCACCAAGAGAACTTTGTGGAGAAGTCTCCAGACAACTATTGACCTGCCATAATTCTTTAAATACCATATAAAAACAGCATTCCACAGCTGTTTTCCTCACACTGTTCACCTGACGCGGCCTCCAAAGAGTTTTCATCCATGTAATACCCCCAGAATCTTGCCCGATACCCTTGAAGGGCGTCAATATGACGATATCCACCACACATCTCCAACCTAAACCGACGGTTCAAAAAGTAAAGCTTATTATCGATAGCAGCACTCAACTTTTTCACCAGGAATAAGACGTGTCCGTCCTTCGACTCATTGCATGTCAACAAAATTTCAACCAATTTCCAACCAGTGCTCGACCGACGCCATCCCTTGCCTTGAGGCGATCAAGACATTCCTCAACGTTCCTCTTCTTCGTTGTTCCTTTCCATTGGTCTCATCCCAGGGACCTACCTCACATAAATTCTGTGAGTCATCTGCATATAGGCTATTTTTAAGCCCATATTCCGCACCAGATCCTAGAGTTCCGCACATAGAGGAATAAACCAGCACCTGGATCCAAGGAGATCCTTGGGTACCGCCCACATCTCAAATAATCATCCTTGATAGTTCTCTCCTCGCAGGACGTTCACCACCTCTGGAAGTTTGCGTCGATCCGCAAGAATAAACTGATAAACAAAAAACACCACTGAAGGCTGCTCCTCTTACCTCTTACTCCATTACTTGCTCCTCTTACTTTACACTTTACTCTCCAAACCTCCTACTCCGAACGTCCCAAGCTTAGAATGATCCACAGTGTCAAAGTCCACAAAACCGACTATCCAAAAGAAAGAAGAAGGCAACAACATTATACCCTTGTCCATTTCCTGTAAAAGTCATCAAACATTCCCATACTAGAGTCTCTCTCGCAACTCTTGCCCCAGGCCCCACCACCAAATGATGGCCCACCCTGTACCATCCCACCCGTACCCACTGGTGAGGATGTCAGTAAGGTCCATTCCCCCTGAAGAACTCGGTGAGCTGGTCAGTACCACTACCACCACCTACCGACCTTCTCAAGAACTTTGGATAAATGGTAGGTTAGGTTTCGACGATAAACAACCGGCATGTTAGCTAGGCGATCCTATCATCCCCCCTTAGGGTTCTTAATGGTGGGTAAAAACACAGGCTTTTGCTGCAACGTCTCTGGAAACAACAAACACTTTGGCGAAGAGAGGGTTAAAATCACTCTTGTAAACAGAGGACAAAACTTTCGATAACCCTCTTTAAACTAAATCAATCCACGTTGGTATCAGATCGAATCACACTCTTATATTTAATCCGCCATATCCGTCACTAAAAATCCCCTTACTTCTCTTCACAAGAGACTTCCCTGAATTCCTCTCGACTTACAATTTTCCCCAAAAACCCGAGTCCCAGAATTCCACATTCCTCGATACGCCTGCTCTCTGCAGGTACAAATTTTTCTTGCTTTGCGATTTTCTTTTCCCAACTTTTCTCCAGTAAGAAGAAGAAGTCTGCAAAAAATGCCAAAAATCCTCAGCCAATTTTACGATCACATACGGTTTCAGGTTAATTAGTCATTATCTTATAATTATCATGTTGTCCCTGATTAGTTGGAAAGCTGATATGTTGAACTAAAATTATTGATAATGTCGCCAATTTGTAATCAAATCTCAATTTTGTAATTAAATAATTACTAGTTAACTAATTGCTATAATTACCAATTCCTAACTTACCCCAATAAAAAATTACCACTTAACCCACAATACCCCCGTTGAGGTTTATGCAGATAACCGGTGAGTTGCAATACCATACCCACTACAATCCCAGCCCGGCATATACAGTTTTCATTCAAATTAGCACACACACCCGCACCCCATCAGACTGGGGCCTCCACACTGCTTATCTGGAACGATCCTTGGCTTTGTTCCAAGCATCCAGGCCCTGAAACATATATAGAAATTAAACTAATTAAGGAACAGTTTTTAAAATTAATTATTTAATTCATTATTGCGGGCGGTCGTTGTTCTTTTCCATTGAGACTAGATATTGGCTAGTAATCAAAATTTTAGTTCACGGGTAATACGGTCATTCGAGGTTTGACTGTAATTAAAGAGAACAGAGATCAATAACAAGTTAATTATTAATTTATAATTAATTAATTATTAAATAATTAACCCTACCCATACCTACCTTGTCCATCCATCGGCTGTGGAAGGCACAGCTAGACATGATGTAACCCCCGTAACCCCGGGGGCATTCAATGGATGGACTCTGTGCGAAGACGATCCGGTACTACTCCTGTACTCCCGTACTGTAAGATTTTCTCCTCTCTCATTCTCCATTCTCCTCATTCTCCCCGGTACATGGGTCTCGCATCAATTGTTCGTCCTCCAACAGTAAGCAAAAAAAAAAAAAAACCGTCGGACAGGGTATGACTGGTTTGCTTTGGGCGTGGGATGGCTCGGGCAACACACTCAGAAGATCCCGTGCCCTCGATGTAAACGCCATCGGCGGCAGTGGGTGCTCCAAACGTGTGAGCATCGCGAGGAAAATGGTTTTTCTCTCTTCTCTCTCTCTCTCTCCGTTTCCATGGGTAAACAAAACTAACATACAACACTCATATCACACCATGGTAACCCATGGTAACCACTCCACACCTTCCCTATACCCATGGTTACCATTAATAGTACTATATGACTCCACCATCACTACCATGGTACCATGGTACCCCATATATGACTCACCTCACCCTCATTAAACTACGCTCTGACCTACACAAGGGCCCAGCAGATGGCAGTCGAAAGGCATCGTTCCAAAAGAAAAGCCCTTCTCCAAGTGCCCGTCTCTCCCACACAGCGTGTGAATTGGCAGCAGGAGGTAACCCCCCCCCCAGTTACCCCGTCTAAAGGTAGAGGTTTGGCAGTAACATAAATCCAATTGATCTAAAGACTAAATAATAAACCTACGGCCGTTCAGTGGCATATTTAATAACATATTCCAATATCCATGATAACGTGCACCCCGCCTGAGATCTACCTCAACACCGCATCCTGTCATAAGGCGTGCGGACGAACATGTAAAGAAAAAACCATTATTTCATCATCGTCAAAACATCCATTTTCAGGTTTTAGGAGCTTGGCAAGCCAACGGTCGTTGGCCATCCCAACGCACCGGTATAGAGAAATAATTGACATTTACCAAGGCATTGATTTTCGATCGAAGTTGAGAAGTTCATTACACGTTTATTCGGAACTCCACTGGGACAAACATTAACATTCACCATTCTCACCAACAAACCGGATGAGAAAACACCGTGCAATTTTATATTGTTTAAATATAAATTCATAAATGTTAAATACTATTTCGTTAAAATCTAGTTTAACCCAGTTCGAACAATAAATAGGTAAATCATCCCGTGATTCAGGTACAACTCTTGGTCATTTAATTATCTATTAAGTACCTCTCATTATCGACCACAAGACAATCCCAGCTGAAACCTCTTGACAGGTTGGTTACTTATCTCTCTTTCTCTCTCTCTCAGACTTCCCTCCTCTTTTACTTCTTTCTACTTTTCTTTGTACTTATTTGTACTCTTCCCTGACTTACGTTTCTACTCTTAGTAACTACGTCTCTCCTTCTTTTTCTTCTGAGTTTACTCCCTCCGTCCATCTTGACCTTCCTATCTCATTGCCTTCCTCAACCCTCTCCAGTCACAGGTGTAATCCATCACAGTTGGGACAATTTAGCTGCTGCATATGTTCTCTGGAGGAAGTAAGTTATGCATTAATTTGGTTTGCTAGGGTTACTAATTCTAGTACAATTTCGTTGCCATGGTTACTTACAAGTTAGAGAGTTGGCAGACGATGATATAGTCGTCAAACCATACATCCATTCAGACACCGCCAACACAATCCTTCCTCCCCATCATTTCTGCTCTTCTTTTCTATTTCTATTCTTTCCTCATTTCTCCGTCGTCTTACAACAATTGCACACTATTGCCATAGATGTGATCCTAATACAAATTAGGATATTACTGCTACTTCAACTCGCTGACGTTGTCACCTCCCGCGTTTGTTTCCTGGGTCCCCGGATTGGAGTTGCTCTGGTCTTGGTGGGTTGTTATGGTACACCGGGTGTAGTTGTTGGGTCCTCTCTGGTACCCGGTTGGCGTTGTTTCATGGAACCCGGGTGTGGATTTGTTCTGGAAACCGGGGTGGATTTTGTTCTGGAAACGTGTGGTGGAGGTTTTGCTATGGTGTACCGGTGGAGTGTTAGGTAACTAAGGTGGAAGTTTGTTATGGTAACCTCACGACGGAACTTTATACTGGTCACCCAGGGAACAACCCAGGGACAAAAGACCACAACAACTGCTTTTCGTATCCGCAGGACATATAGATGCAAAAACTAAAACTGCCACCAGCTGACTCTCAGTGGTGAATTTGAGAAGGGCTTCACCGCCACAGGGGTTCTCAAATTGGGGGTTCAAAGCACACGTGGCCTTCGCCTGCCGGGGGGGGGGGGGGGGCACAAAATAGTTATATTAGTACCATGATAAAAACGATAAAAATCTGATAATGATTTTTATGAAGGAGCACTTACAATGACACCTTCTCCACTGCTTTCAACCTGCTTTTCCACTGTTGGCTGCGTAACAAATTCCGTTATCAATATATGCACCACTCGACTTAGAACCAACCTTTCCTGCAGAAATGGGGGGATAGATGAACAGCATGTTTGTTCAGTACTCAATTTTGTAGCCTAGTTCATAGTTTTCATTTCATTGTACAATGAACAATGTACATCTATTTATACAAAATGTACCAAAATTATGTACATATAATGGATATATTGATGGTGCAGGGTGAAATACATTATACTCATACATACTGCTTCTTACTTAACCATACTACTACTATCCGGATACTGCTTTAAACTGTGACTAACTAGACTAACTTTTTTGAAAATTTTTTTCAGTATTTTGCACGTGCTATATTTTGCACGTGCTAATATATTCGCATTACACGTACTTGTAGCGACTTCACACCGAGTAGTAGCGTAACCAATTGGACAGGTAGCTGTACTGAAACATCCATCGTTGATACAGCTCAATTCACCAATGTCAACTATCGTCTCGTTGCCTGGATTTGTAAAAAGGGGATGTTAAATAATTTGTTAGATATCTAAATATTTAGTTTGAGGTGTTGAGATCAAAACGTCGCCAAAACCCAAGTTCGAACATGTTCCCAGTTCATATGTTTATTGGAAAAATGGACTAGATAAATCTACTAAATATTATCTACTAGGTATTTTCTTAATGACAATGGCAACTATCTATAATTATAATAGTCAAGCAATTATCTATAATTTTACCATGGTCTATACTTGGTGACATATAGCAAAAACCCCCCTGGCCGACCCCCACCCCCCCCCGGACCATGAGCTCATCTTCGTCTTGGTCTCGCCAGGTGTCTATGTCACCAAGTTCTATACTTACTTTCAGTGTTGATTGGATCAGGGTCACCCATTACTCGGACCTCACACAGTGTCAGATAACTGTTGTCATTGACGATTCTGACAGAGCTGCCAATCATCCAACAGTTGAGAGTGTATCTGGAAAAATTAGTGTTTTGTGAAACGTTCGTACCAAAATATGGTGGGGTCCCGTTTTGGTGCATTCAAGATCTTCGGGCGGGGGGAAAAAAATGAAAATATTATCCAGAGCCAGAGGCTGAACTCTGTATTACCTCAGAATGGTTTTGTAACAAACTGAAAGTTGGTCTTTATGGAGTGTAGAGGAAAGCAAACGCCCCAAAAGATTAACCGACCAAAAGTTGGAGGCCGCGTTGCTGATATAGTGCGGTCGCCCTATCAATTGTACTTTTTGAATCTGCAATTGCACAATATTCTTATAGCTCTTGTGGATCGAACGTTATAATGATGGGAAAATAGCCGTGATTTTTAGGATTAATTCACAAATTCACTTACTGGCCCCAGAGTTCCGTGGTTGTTCGTTCCCTGGCAGGATTAACCCTTCCACCACCCCCCGCTTGTCCCGACTTTGGGGGGCATGCCCAGGCGAGATTAACTAAAGGTTTCTTCCTCGGTTTTGGCTCCCCCAAAACGTTTACCTCACCAGGGGTCAAAAAAGTTGTAGTTTTTGTTTTAATTCTTATTTGATCCTAAAAAAAATGGTTTTTAAAAGGGGCATATTTCGATTTATTCGTTTATTTGAGGTTTCGAGTGAGTAAAGGACCAAATTTTTTTTTTGAAAGGGGCAATTGCTTTTTAACTAACCACCCAAAGGCTCCCTTGCAGTCAGCTTTAAAACGTCTTTCCGGGGGTACTTAATGGCCCAAAATTCGTCTCCTGCAAAAAAAAACCTATATTTTTGGGGGCTAAATTTTTATGAGCCTAGAAAATTTAAAATATTTTTAAATTTTGGGATTCTGAAAAATGGACTTAGTGGTTTAATTTTTTTGGTAACTTAGTGGTTTAAGCTCCCAGCATGTCTCTCTGGAGGGCCCCGGGTTTAATTCCCGGGCAAACCCCGTATTTTTTTGATTTTCTTTTTTTCCCCATTTTAAATTTTTGCTTTTGAAAATCATTATTCAGAAAACTAATTAATCTCCCCCTTAAAACCCAGTTCCCGCCCGTTATGTGTGAGACCCCCCTTAACTGTTTTTACGAGGGCCCCTTTGGGGTGTGTTGACACCAAAGGAGATAAACAAAAATTTCTTCCTTTAGTTATATTGGCCTTTTTTAAAAAAACTGCCCATAAAAGTGTTTTTAGGGTTACCTGAGCGTTAGCCATTCTTTTTTACCAGTCAAATTCGTCCGTAGATCACGACTCGGTTGATTTTTGAAACCCCCATCCTTCAAATTCCCCCAGTTGGGTTTGAAGTGCTTCCTGTAAGGAAAAGTGCTGCGGAAAAACATAGTTATTAAATTTAAATTATAATATTAAAGGGATTAAAATAAATAAAAAAAAATCCAAAGGCCCCCATTGTGCTTCAGATATCTTGGGTTCAGAAAAATTTGGGACCCTGGCGCGACCCCCGCACACGCGGGGGGGGGGGGCCGGGGCCCGGGGCCATGTCACCAACCAAAAAATATAGTTTATCCCAGGGCCAACCCCCCTTGGTGCGCCTCAATTAAAAGGGCCTTTTTTATAAACCCCCCCGGGAAAGCTTTTCCGGGGGTTTTTTTTGGCCCCCTTTTCATCAACGTTTAAAAAACGGTTGCCCCCCTGGCCCCTGAAATTTTTAACTATGGCCCGGGGACTGGCAAATTTTTTTAAATCATTTCGAAATATTTAAGGGGGCCCCAACCCAACACCCAAAATTAAAAATTTAAAAATTAAAATTTTTATTTTAACCCGCACACCAGCGGCCGTTTAAAAAAATTTTCTCTCCATTCCAAAAAATTTCCCATCTCACCAACCTTTTGGGCGGTCGGTTGGGGTGACAAAAATTTTTAAAACCCGTCAAAATCGCGCGCAGATTGTTCTTTTTTAAAAAGGGGGGGAGAAATTTTTTAAAGGCCGCTGGTGTGTGCGAGTTTTAAAAACAAAATTTTTTAAAAATTTAATTTTTAAATTTGGGGTTTGGTGACCCATTATTATTTTATAAAAAGCGGTGTTTCCCTGGGCCCCCGTGGGGGTAAAATTGGGTGACTAAGCTTTAAAATGGGGTTTCCCCCATGGGGGTTTTTTTTCCTCAAAGAGATTTTTGGGTGATACGGAAAAGTTGTTTCTAATGGTTTCCCGGGGTTTCTATGGTATTTTAAAACAGTTGGGTAAAGGTAAACCAAAGGGGTTGGGTAGGTACCCAGACATTACTTAGGAACCCATAAGGGTTGGTTACCATTGCCCTTAAAATTTATATTACCCTCTCTTAAATCCCCTCCCCTTTTTAATTTATTTGTTGAAAAAAGTAAGGGTTTTTTGCCCCCAAAAGATTGCTACCCGTCCCTGGGGGAAAGGCTTTAAGGGGGCCCAAAGGATTTCGGGGGGGAAAGGTTTGGAAAAAGTTATGGGGGTAAGGGGCGCCCAACCATGCGGGGTTTTAAACTCCCTTTGGGGGGCCCCAACCCAAAGGTTTGGGGGGGGGGTGAAAGGGTTTTATGAAGGCCCCCAAAGTTAAAAAATTAAATTTGCCTTTTTTTTTTCAAAAATCTGCCATTTCGTTTGTGCAAAAGGGGTTCTTTTGGGGGGGGTGGTTGGAAAGGGGGGGCCCCGGGGCCCCTTCTTAAAACTCAAGAAAATTAAAAACGGGGCCCAAAGGGCGGGGGCGTTAAGGGGGCATAGTGGTTAAATTTTAAAATTTTTAAAGAAAATTAATTCTCCCCCATTTCCGGGAGCCCCGGGGAAAAGGGGGTTGCCCCGGGAAATCGGGGGCCCGTAATTCCGGGGGCAAAACGTTAAATTTTTAAATTTTGGGGGAAAAAATTTTCCCCCCCGGTTTAACGGGGTTTTCGGTAAATCGGGGCCCGGGAAATCGGGGTCCGCGTAAAATTTAAATTAAATTTAAATTAAAATTTAAAAAAATTAAAATTTAAATTAATTAAAATTTCCCTCTCCAATTTTAAAAAATTAAAAGATCTCACGCAAAGATTTTTTTAAAGGGTCCCCGTTGGGTGACAAAATTTTTAAAACGCCCCCTCAAATCGCGCGCGAGATTTTTACTTAAGTAAAAATCTCGCGCGGGGTTTTGGGCGGGGTGTTTTAAATTTTTATTTTAAAAAAACCCCCACACAAAAACCCCGGGGGGCCTTTTAAAATTTTTCTCCCCCCATTCAAATTTTAAAGGGGGGGGGAAATTTTAAAGGGCCCTGTGGGGGGCGGGTTTAAAAACAAAAATTTTAATTTTTAAATTTTAAATTTGGTGGGGTAAAACTTCCACTGGAAGTTCCCAAAAATGTGAATAACCCTTTAAAAGCTTTTGGGGACTAAGTGTTTTTTTAAAGAACAGGAACGAAAAAATATTTCGGTTTGGTTCGGTTTTGGGTTGGAAATTCGGGGGGTGTTTTTGGGGGGTTCGGGTTTTGGTTTTGGTTCGGTAGGGGAAATTTTTTGGGCCCAACCACCCAATTTTTTGGTCAAAAAAGCCCAGAAATTTTGGGGGTTTTTTTAAAGCAAAATTTTTCAATTAAATTTTCCCAAAAGTTGGATTTTCAATTCCCTTTCCCCGTATTTAAACCCCATTTTTGAATCGGTGGGGCTATGTGGGAAAGATTTTTCGCTACTTTTTTGCGGGGTTTGATATGGATTGATTTTTTTGATACCTGACCCTTCCCGTCGTATCGTTCCCCCATGGGGGAAAAAAAGGGGCAACAATTTTGAAACTTTTTTTTTCAAAAAATTTATTTGGGGGCACCGATAAGGTTTAAAATCATTCTCCCGAAATTTTGGGAAAAAAAGTTGGAAATATTTCAAAATCCCTTTTATGGAAAATTTTTTTATGGGCAATTTTTGCGGGAAAGGAAAACGTTTTTCGAAACGGGTTTGGGGTAAGCGGGGGGGGTGTTTTGCTTTAAATTTTTGGGGGCCGAATTTGGGTTAATTGCTATACGTGATCCCAAAACAAAACTAATTAGGGAAATTTAGGGGAAACGATTCATGTTTCAAAAAAATCCGGCCCAATTTGGGGAGAGCCCCTGCCCCCTAGGGATCACCGGGTTCGCAAAAATCGTAGGCAAAAATTTACATAGAATTTTTTTTTTCCCAAATTTACTTTTTTAAAATTTTACAAATTTTTTTTTTTAAAATTAAAAGTTTCTCTAAAATTCATGGAGAAACCCCATCAAGGTTTTTGAGAACATTAAACCCGAAAATTTTTTGAAAATTTTTTTTTTTGAAAATTAAATTTTTTGTAAATTATGGGTTTTAAAAAAACGAATCGTGTTTAATCGACAATGGGTAAACGGGATGTGTTTGGAAATTTTGGGTCCCCAATTAATTTTTTGCTGATTTCGGGGGATTCCCCCCCTCTAAATTTGGAAAAATTTTAAAAGACACATTCATGGTTCGTTTTAAAAAAACCTGCTAAATTGCAATCCCTTTTCCCTTAAAAGCTTGCCCATTCGAAACAAAAATTCTTTCGCAAAAAATTGGGCATGAAAATTTTTCGATAAAAATTTACTTTGAAAATTTTTTTCACAAAGACTTTGAAAATTTTTTTTTTTTAAACTTTTTTTTAAAAAATTTCAGAAATGGGTTTTCCAAAACCTTATCGGTTTCTTCCATGATTTTTTTTGAGAAAAATTTATATAAAAAATTTTGTATGGGTTTTGGGGTTTGGTTTTTGGGGTTCCCCAAATTCGGTTTGGTTCCCGGTTTTGGTTTGGTAAAAAAATTTTTTAATTCGGTTCGGTGGAAAAAAAAACCCCGGGTTTCCGGGGTCGGTTTTCCCGTAATGAAAGGGGCAAATTCCCGTCCTTAGATAAACCCCTGAAAAACGACCATCACGCGACTTCCAAATTATAAATAGGGGATTCTTCCCCCATTCGATAACTCCATTTGAATTTCCATCTATTGCCTTGAGGACACACCATTAAACCCCGGGGGAACTCGAGGGTGGGGATGCCCCGGGGTAATCCCGGGTTTAAACCCCCCTTTTAAAAAAATATCCCCAACCCGAACAAAAAGGGGGGTTTTTTAAGGTCACAAAAAAAAGGGCAAAAGGTTTGGGGACCTTTTTTTTTTGAAAACCTACGTTCTTCTATTGCTGTTTTAAAGGGGAAAAAAATTTTAATTTTTTTGCTTGACAAATTCCCAAAAATCTCAACTTCACATAGAGTAAGGTAATTTCCCCTTTAGTGAGCTTTAACAAACCCCACCATTGGGGGGCCCAAGTCCCAAAAACGTAAAACGCTCTTTTCCACTTTTCGGGAGGGGGAAAAATTTTCCCCATAGAGTTTCTCCGATAAAACCTGAAAATGTATAAAGTCTCGGCTACGCTTAAATTTTTTTGCAACGGGGGAAACCAGTTTTTTTTTTCTAAAAGATTCAAATTTTTTACCACGTCCTGAAAATTTTTAAAAAAACCACGCTTCACACTTTTTTGTTCTATTGGGAACAGGCCCTGAGGGGGATTTAAAACGAAAAAATTTTTGAAAATTTTTCCTGACTCCATTGGGTTCGGGGTTTTTACACATTTTTTCCCTTTTTTGTGTATACAACTTTAATGGGCTGGCTTTTCAATTTCCCCAAAATCCACCTGCCAGGGGTTTGTCCCCGCAAATTTCAGAATGATACAAGTTGTTGGGGCCCCAATTTTCCCTTGCTCCTTCCGTCGACGGCCCTGGGGCACAAACCACCCATCCAAAGCAGTTTTGGGAGGGGGGGGGGGGCCCTCCCCAAAACAAGGTTCACGATTTTGGGAAATTTTGTCGACGGGTTTCCCAAAAACTTGTACTTCGCAAAGAGTTAATTTGTTGTAGTTTTGCTCAAACCTCAAGAAAACCAGATGCGGAAAAAGTAATTAATACTCCCTGCCCAATTTAAAAAAGTAGTAATTTGTTTTATAAAAGGGGTACCTATTAATTTTTATGAAGGGGCAATGAAAAAAAACTAAAAACCCCGCAAAAGCTCCGTTGGCCCTTCGACATGGGAAAAAAATTGTCCCGGGGGGGGTTAATTTAAATGAAACACAAAAAATTTGTCTCCCGCAAGACCTGATAAATGGTTAATCTTTTTCCCCCTTTTATTTTGGTTACGAAATCCCCATATTATTGAAATTTTTAATTTGCTCCGTATACTGAGCTTGTGTGGGGGGGGTTTAAAAATTTGTTGCCAAATATCTTTTGGCGGTTGGGGAAATGTTGTCGGGGTATTTTTTGTTAAATAAATAAAGGAAATGATTTATTCCAGTGCATTCGCCCTTCATGACAGCATTTGGTTCCCTCCCCTCGACACAAATCGGTTGATTTTTTAAAACCCCATCCAATTCAACTTCCCCCCCCCATTGTTTTGAAAGGGGGGTTTCCCGTATAGGT
Organism: Hormiphora californensis; assembly: GCA_020137815.1. Lineage (NCBI taxonomy): Eukaryota > Metazoa > Ctenophora > Tentaculata > Cydippida > Pleurobrachiidae > Hormiphora > Hormiphora californensis. The sequence goes on along the minus strand of CM035353.1, from coordinate 3,330,228 downwards.
ACAGGACTGAAAAAAAAAAAGTTTAGTTGGGGCCAAACCCCCCAAATTTAAAAAGCGTTCGGCTAAGAATATTTTCTGTTCCATCGGATTTTTTAAAAATTTAAATTCTTTTCAAGAAAAGCTCCCTCCGTATTCCATCAATGGCCCCTTTATGCGACTCCCACAATCGTTCCCCTCTGACCACGGACAAAATTTGGGCTCCGAATTTTTGCTTTTTTTGAAAGAAAAATTAATTGCACTTTCAGCTTTTTAAATCATAAAAAGGGGGTTCAGACTGTCAACCTTGATCATTTGATCAAACTTTGGGGGGAGTAAAACTGGAAAATACCCAATACTTTTTTTAAAACAAATCGAAAAACCCCCGAAAACCCCGGGTTATACCTTCAATGACGGCATAAAAAGCTCCCCCTAAAAGAACATTAACGCCAGCACCTAATGAGAAAACCCTTTAAACAAAAAAATGCTTAAAATTTCCCCTGGGTTGAGATTGATTGGCACAATTGGGGACTACTCGGGCTTTTAAACCCCAAAAAAACCACCCCCCGAAAAAAGACAGCTTTTACGCGACTGGGGGGGTAAAAAATTAAAATGTCACAAATCATTATAATATTTTATTAAATAATTCTAAACTAGTGAATTTCACTATGGTGAATTTTTTTTTAGGGTTTTTAGGGGGCAACATGAAAAACTTAACAAAACCTTCCCCCCGCGGGGCCCCGACCTCCCTTATTACAAGGCAAAGAGTTTTTAAGGGGGGTTCCCCTGAGGGGGCCGGTCAACACGGGAGGGGGTTTAAAGATCGTTGCTGCTTTAAAAAAGCTGCGTAGGGGCTATTGGGACCCCCCTTGACAAACCCCTTTTATTTGCACGTGTGGATACTACATACCAAACCCAAACTTGGACCCGTCAAATACTTTTTTACTTTTTTCAAAACCCGTCTAACCCCCTTAAAAAACTCTTAGAAAAGGGACCTAGTTCATTAGTGGGGGGCTTGGGGTTTCCCAAAAAAGGGCCCCAAAAACTGCTTGCTACGGAGAAATCGGGCCGAGCCCCCCTACATTTATATCTTCGACAACCGTGGGGCTTTTTTCTTTTCCCCAGTAATTTTAAAAGAAGCAAAAGGGGGTTTAATCCCAGGGGCCCTTTCTGGGGAAAACAGAGGTCTCTGAAAACTAAAATTTGGGACTCCTTCTTTGGGGAAAAAATCCGCAACAATTTTTACTAAAATGACCTCGAAGATTTATGATTAACCACTGGGACCCCTTTTTTCGGGGGCCATCCCAAACTGAGGGTATTTTCAAATCTGTTAAGACAAAAAGTAAAGGCACAGAATACTTTTAAACCGAGACGTCAAAAAATTGAATTTTGCCAAAATCCGGCTAAATGGGACACGACCTAAGGGGGGAGACTTCCAGATACCCCAAACCACCCAAAAACCAAACACTTCCCCTTCTGTTGTGATGGGCAAGCAAAAAAGCCCGCTCGATCAATTTTCCCCTTTTCGGAACCAAATCATCGAAAAAAAACCAAAATGTCCCCAAAAGAGTGCCCCACATACAAGAAATCGGAAACTCTCCCAGACCAACCCCGCTCCCCGGCCATCGCATTCGGGAAGCACAAAAATTTACACCAAAAGGGAAAGGAAATTTCCCGAACAGGTTTTCCTCAAAACACACATAATTCGGACAAAATTTTATGGGAACCCCTGACCCTTTTTATTTCCGTAAACCCTATGTCAACAATTTCCGGGTTAGGGGGGTGTGTGGGTCCGATGTCCCAGCGTCTTTCCTGAGTAGAGACCAGTTAAATGCTGCCGGTGTGTGCCTCGTTTGCAAACAAACGGTTTTTGCGGGGGGACAGGGAACGGGAACATTGTTGGGTCTGGGGTCGCTGGGCCCCTCTGGGGGTTTTTCCCCCTACTGTTTCGGGTGGCACCCCGATGTTTTTTGGGGTCTTTTCTTGTTGGTTTTATTCTATTCTATTCTATTCTACTCACCCGCTGTACCAACCCGCACGTGCAATCTACCATACCCCTCTCAGGACACCTCCATGGCAACCCCCTCTATTTGCACGTGTGGATACTACATACTCACCCGCTGTTATACCAACCCGCACGTGCAATTTACCATACCCCTCTCAGGGCACCTCCTTGGCAACCCCCTCTATTTGCACGTGTGGGTACTAAGCTACATCGCGACGTTCATTTCTACTTCATAATATAGACTATAGAAAGCCCGTTGGAGTAGAGCGCCCGTTGACCTGAATCCCCTCACTCTCCCTCACCCAGGAGCACCCCTCTCACCCGCTGCACCAACCCTCACGGTCAGCTTTCAATCACCCGCTATGTAGGGGCTATATGGCATCTCCTTGACAACCCCCCTAGTAAAGGTCGCGTGGGCAATTATGGTGAAAATTGGCCAATCTACAAACATTAATGCGCGAATACTCAACAATATTGGCCAATCTTCGCTGGATGCGCAAATAGATTGGCCAATCTTCGCTGGCCATGGTTGAATTTCACAGCTGTTTCGCGCGCACACGACCCAAGACAACTGGTTTCGCGCCCCACGTCTATGCCACTCGATGCTCGTCAAATCCCCCGGTAAGGGATCAGCCGATGATGCTATTTGAATAATGTTACTTTGCTGGCAACATGCTTCCAATGAGATTCAATAACATGCAGCAATGTGAATTGAGATGATCCAATTATGAAATGTTACTTTTCGGTAATCTGGTACACTGTACAGTCTTATCGGTGCAGTACTGATACTATAATACTGATGTTAGGGATCAGAGTGATTTGAAAAGTAGACACCAAGAGGATTCCAGAACACCCGGAACCACCGTAATCCGGCTATAATCGTTCATGAGATTAAATAAGTTATTTGAAATCGCTCTCTCTCTCTCTCTCTCTCTCTCTCTCTCTCTCTCTCTCTCTCTCTCTCTCTCTCTCTCTCTCTCTCTCTCCTCTCTCGTCTCGCTCTCTCTATCTTCTCTCTCTTCTCTACCTATCTCTCTCTCTCCTCCATCTCCTCCTCTCTTCATCTCTCTCCCTCGTCCTCCCTCTCTCGCTTCTCGGCTCTCTTCTCTCTCTCTCTCCCTCTCTCTGGTGGAGGTTTAGAGGCCAGGTTTGGATGTGTGGTGGAGGTTTAGAGGTTTGCTGGAGGTTTGCTGATTGTTTGGTTTGGAGGTTGGTATTGCGGGGTTTGTCTCGGTTCTTTGGGTTTGGTCTGGCAGATTAACAAGTTCTCAACTCACTGTCTACTGAGCTATATTCTATTGGTGAGATATTGGGAGTGTATTGAATATTGATAGTACACCGACAACGTCTTATCACAGTTTTTTCTTTCAGCCACGCCGTTTTCAAATTGATACAAAGAGTTCATGGTCCAAAGGCGGGATAAATCCAACCCTCAATATTCATCACAGTGTTACCTCGCTTTTAAAGACGTCACATATTATCTCCAAAGTGGTACCATCTTTTTACAAAAATCGAGTTGTTGTTGTGCCATGTACAATGTACATGCAGTGTATACTGTACATTAGGGGTTGCTAAGTTGAAAAATATCGCTTTGGAACAATATGTCTGGTATTCAGTGGGTAATTTTCTACTGATTTCCGAAGTTTCAGCCCAAACGGTTGAGCCACTAAGGATCGCAAGCGACTTTCATAACCCGCGTTTTTGTGTAAATAATGGGAATTTTAGGGTTAATGAAGTCAATGGAGCACTAGGGTAGCGACTGGCAATTTGAAACGCCTGCTAACTTGAAACAGTGTCTGATAACTTGAAACACGTGCTCTGGTTATTTGAAACACATGCGCGTTATTTGCTCTCTGATTGGTGTCGTGTGTGTGCTGTAGCACAGTGAAGAGAGTCTGGTAACTTGAAACACTGAGGAGGGCTATTTGAAACAATTTTCTCCGATTGGATTGTCGAAATTTTTGTTGTTCAATATGAGCATGAGGCAGGATATAAACTATGATTTGAGTCATTTCCGCCAAAAGTTGGCCGAATATGAGGCAAAAACTGTTTTCCTGCTAATTTGAAACAGTTTTTGGAAAAGGTCATTGCACCAAGCACGTTCAACAAAATTCAGATTTCAGACATGGAATGGCTCTGCACAACCCTTTTCTAACTATTCAATGTCAAAAATTTTGGTTTCGTGGAGAAATTGAGGGAGATACGGGTGTTTCAAATTAGCAGACCGAGGCGGGTAAATTGAAACACCAAATTTGGATAGATATCACGTGACCCTGACCCCGGAAGACAAAATGAGACATCTCCAACCACCCAAAAAACTACCCAGGGACTGTCTCGGTAACACAAGGTCAAAAAAATTTGGGTTCGACTTGATTTGTGGGCAGGCAAGGGAAAAAAGTGAAAAACTGTTTCAAATAGCCAGTCGCTACCCTATATTTTGTATACCTTGCTGTATACTCAAAATATCGCTTTGGAATAATATGTCCAGTATTCAGTGGGTAATTTTCTACTGATATTCGAAGTTTCAGCCCAAACGGTTGAGCCACTAAGGATCGCAAGCCACTTTTGTGACCCTTGTTTTCGGTGAAAAATCGGGGGAAAATCAAGTCTCTATCTCATCTGGAACCGAAGTTACAGATAGGTCCCATTTGCCCTAAATTCAGTGTAACACGCATGCGTGCACACGTAGGAGAGAGGCTTTTTATAAACCATATTAACGCCAAACGAAAAATGATAGAAACTTCTTGTTTTCACAGCTGGTAGATCTACTGGATGTGTGTGCACTGTGCATTAGTCGAGGTGGGGTCCCTTTATTTGAAAATGGTGCAGTAGTGAATACAATTATAGACTGGTTCAATCGAATAATAGGAACCAACTTTAAATTCTGGGACACGATAAAACATAGTTTCTCTTTTCTTCTGACTTCTCCCAGTTTTCCGCAAATTTCCATTTCCATTTCCTGAATGAACTTATTGCCTTAAAACTTTTAGATCTCGACTAATTAGGCCTTTTGAGTGTGAAAATTGGAGCTGGAGAGCTATATCGATTTCGTCCACGAACTACAGAATTAGTGTTGGTTGTTTGAGCTTTGAGTAGGGTTTTAGAGAGAGATTAGTTCCACATAAAACCCCCTCCACGTGGTACAAGTCACGTGATTTCACGCCCCATTTCACACTGAACCCATATAAGCCCCACTAACCTAGCACTAAACACTTCGTGTTTTGCTCTCTCTTGTGCGGGTGATCTCTCCCCCTCTCCCGGCCTTCTCGAATTTCACCACTTTGTCTACCACGGTGAACCAAGTCCAGCTAGCTTCAACTACTACCAGCAACAACAACAAAGGACCAGCCAACTACAACGCTTACCTACAATCTTCTATCAGATAAGATCGTTCATTCTGTTATTCATTTATTCATTGTATTGTTATGTATGTTTCAGTAATTGTTGTTGTCAATTTCACAGTCATAGTTGCCTGTTCACAGTTCTAGGGTGTCTTCTGTCCTGTCAGTTCGGGTATCATTGTTGACCGTGTTTCACGTGCCGGGGTAGGGGAGTGTTTGGCATTAGGTTGTGTCGCCTGTCTCTGTGTTCGTGCTCCCGCACGTATTTTTTTGGAGTTAATTTTATTATAGTTGTTCAGTTCTTGTATTTAGGCACTTGGTCCTAGCTGTGCACTTTGGTTCTGCTCCTCTGGCCTCTCCTCAGTCCCTCCCTTTCTTGTTTCCCGTTCCTAGTCAGCTCTGCGTACCCTCCGGTTGTTTTGGGCTAGTGTAGGCTAAGTGTGCCGTGTGGGGTTCCCGCAGTTGTGTTTCTGTGGGGACTGGGGCCTCGTGTGGGCCAGTAGGTTGGCAGTTATAGAGGCTTGGCTAAGGGACAGGGGCTGGGCAAGGGGGCTCTTGGTGTGGGGGAGGGGGATCTGGGTTAGTCCCACCTTACTCACTAACACCGATCCGAATACTGGGTTTCATTCACAGGGCATCTCTCCCGTGCGAGAAAGAGGTAAAGATCTCTCACTCTCCACCTAACCCAAACATGTTTGCAGATCACAATATAGATCTGTTGTATTTATCACAATCAAACCACCCATTTTGCAGTGCTTCCTCGTTCCCAATGCTCATCCTCCTGTGCAGTTCACGCACAGTGGCACTATTTCTGTTTTCTAGTTGCCTTCTTGGGGCCAGTGGCATCAGTCTTCTTCTCCGCTGCTTTTTTTTTCTCTCGGCTCCCGAGTTTTCCGTCTTTTCTTGGATTAGATAGGTCTTTTCCAGTTACGGTTTTTCTTCGGATCGGGGGTTCCCTTGTCTAGTTTGGGGGCCCATTTAAAGCAGTTCCGTAAAAAAAGGGTTTAGGGGTTTTTGCTTCTTTTCCTGGGCGTTGGTTTTTTGGTCTTTCTCTATCGCCGGGTCTCTTAAATTTTTTCTGGGGCCCCCCGTTTTCCCTTTTTAAATCCCCTTTTTTTTCCTTTTCCCCAAAGGGGGGGTTTTGGGGGTTTGGTTTTGGTTTTTAAAATCCCGTAATTTCTTAATGGGGGGTTTTGGAATTGGGGAAATTAATCATCGTTTTTGGAAATTAAAATAATTACTGGAGGGTCAAAAATTGCGGTTTCTTCAATTGGGCCCGGCTTTTTTTTGGGTCCCTTCCTGGAGCGGGAGGGGTTCCCTATTTCTGTCTGATGTTTCTCTCTCGTTTTCTGTCCTCTTTTTTCACGTCTATCCCCACGATAAAAAAAAGGGGGGGGGGGGGGGGGGGGGGGGATATTTGGGTGTGGGGAAGGGGGGGGGTTAATTGGGGGGGGTTACCCTTTCTCGGGTGGGGCCCATATTTATGGGGGGGGAGGGTACCCCCTTAGATGGTCCACCAAAAAAAGTTTATTTCCATGAAAGTCACCTAAAAAGACAAATTTTTTTATCCAAAGCCCGCCCCTTAAACCCATACATTAGCTTGCAAACCAAAAAAGCTTGCCTTCCTTGTGTTGTTAGAGTGGGCCCAAATGATTCTTCCCTGGCCTAAAACTAGATGGTTTGGAAAAGGGGAAGGGGACTTTGGGGGAAATTTTCTGCCTAATTAAAAAAAGGGGGGGGTTGGGGGGTGGGGGGGGGTTTTTTGGGGGTTTGGGGGGGGGGAAAGGGTTGTGGGGGGGGAAGGGAAGGGGTTAAATTTGGTGGGCCGTTAATTTTCTCCTTTTAAAACCCCATTTCCTTTTTCCCTTTCAAATTTTCGGGAAAACCGCCCTCCCAAAAAAAAACCCAAAAAAAAAAAAGGGGGGAAAAATTAAAAAACCCCCCTCTCCCTCTTCTCTCCCTTTTTTTCCTCGTTAAAAAAGGACTTTTAAGCTTTTTATAGGACCCCCAGCCCCTCCCTTTTCTCCTCTCTTTTCTCTAATTTTTCCCCCTTCTCTCTTTTTCCTGTTTTTTCCCCCTTTATCCCCTAAAGGCCTAATCCCAAACGAAGGCATGAACAAAAAAATCAATCATGAACACCCAAAAATAGGGGCGCCATTTCCTTGACATCATGACCGTTTAACAAAAGCAAAACGAACTTTGTTTTTGCCCCGTTTTCTTTCCCCCAAAATATAAAAATCTGGCTGAAAAAGTGCAAAAAGGGTTTTTGTCCCGCCCAAACGTTTTTGCCCACAACCCCTTTTTTGGATTTTTTTAAAAACGAAAATGTTTTGGAGGGGGGACCCGGGCCTGGGTTTTTGCCCTTCCAAAAGCGGGCCCCGGGCCCCCCGCCAAAGACAGGGTAATGGCCCCAGCGGGATTGGGCCCAAAAGTACCAGTGTTTGGGGGGTTAAACCAAAAGGCAGTTTTTTCCGGGCCCCCAAAATCCCCGGGGGTTCAAAAAGGGGGCTGTGAAAAATTAAAAAAAAAATCTTAAAAAAAAACCGGGGCCCCCAAAGGAGGAAAAAAAGGGGGTTTTGAAAAAAATAAGGGAAAAAGGGAAAAAATGTTTACCAAGAGGGATGATCCAAAAAAAAAAAAAAAAAAAAAAAAAAAAAAACTAGCACAAAAAATTTCGCCCTAAACAGGCGGAATTTAGCCAACAAAGGCTGTCAAAATTGAAACTAATTTTACTATTGTGGAAAAGGTTTCCAAGAAACCCCCAACCAAAATGACCCAAACTTGCAAAATGGCCACGGTCTTGACATACAGCTAACCTATAAAACGAGAAATTGAAAGGGAAAATTGAAAAATAAAAATCATTATAGGAACGAGGGAAAGAGGGAGAGGGGGGAAAAAAGAAGGGGGGGTTTGGGGGGGGGAAAATTTTTATATCCCAGAAAAATAGGAGAGGACAATGAAAAGAGTATAATTAGACAGTACTTTTCAAGAATATGTTATACTGAGGGCCAAAAATGAAATATTTCCGGAATGATTTAAATTTCCGTATTACAAGAATACATAGCAAATATCAAAAGTAAAGGGGAAAAGAGGGGCCGGGAAGGGGGGGAGAGGGGAGAGAGAGGGGAGAGAGTAGGAGAAAAGAGAGCGAGGAGAGAGAGAGAGAGAGAGAGGAGAGGAGAGAGAGAGAGAGGGGGGAGAGGAGAGAGGGAGAGAGAGCCAGGGAGAGAAAGGGGCGAAAGAGGTTAAATTTAGCAAGCAAGCAGACGAGAGAGAGAGAGGGAGGAGGCCCCCCCGCCCAAGCCAACCTCTCTCCTTTTTCCCCTCCCGCTCTCCCTCTTTCTTCCCTCTCTCCCTCCCTTTCTTCCCCCTCATCCCAAAATTCCCAATGCTCAGTCCCCCCCGCCATTTCCCCTCTCATTCCACTTCCCAAATATTCCCCCTCATTCCCCCTCCCCCCAAACCAAAATGCCCAATCCTCGGCTCCCCCTCTATCCCCCGGGTTCAGGTCCCCTTTCCAATCAAGGGCCATATTTCATCTCATTTTCCCAAATTCATCTATTGCCAATCTACCATTCCGGTTCCCCATGTTCGTTACCCCTTCAGGGGGTGGCCGGGTAATTTAATATCGCACATTGGGGAATAAAGTGTCTGGCCAGGAATTCTATCTAATTTAACAAATTACGATTTATTCCCCCTGAACCAGGGGAAAAAAGAGGGGTTTCCCAAAAGGGGGCCCATTTAACACCAGATAGGGATCGGACCAAGCTCCGAAACATGTGTTCGTGGACGGTTTTCTAAAGTTTAGCGAAATAATAGTCGCTCACTAACTTGACTTCTAAATTTCAACACTAAACTGAATTTAGTTTCGTGGAGGACACCCAGGGAAGGAGAGGTGAAAACATGATGACCAGATGAGAGAAACCACAGACTAGAAGGAAGTCCAGCACAGCTCAGGAAACCAAGATAAGTAGAAGGGAGGTCCAGTAAGGAAGGGAGATATCCACGATGACCAGATGAGAGAAAGCGGTAGGAGGGAGAAGAAGATCACAGGGAAGATAGGTGAAAACACCACAGGTGAGAGGAAGCCGCAGGGGGGTCGTAGAAGGAAATCCAGCAGAGCCCAGATTGAGAAGAAAGTTAAGTGTCCATGAAGGGGGAGTGAAACCACGATTAACAGGTGAGAGAAAGCTGCAGGAAGGATGTAGAATAGGGCTAGAAAGGAAAGGTAAGATGTTTTACAAAAGGTTTACAGCACGGGAAAGGGGGTAGAAATTGGCGAGAGGGCTATAGAAAGGGAAGGTAAGATGTTTTACAAAAGGTTTACAGCACGGGAAAGGGGGTAGCAATTGGCGATAGGGTTAGAAAGGGAATGTGAGATGTTTCACAGAAGGTTCCTTGCATTGTGGTAACCGTTGCCGTGCATCCAACGCGACTTTCAGGCTTGCATTTTAAATAATTTTGCGCGGCTTTAACAGTTTTAGCGCGGCTTTACAATTGCGCGTTCTGAATAACAGCGAAGATTGGCCAATATATTTGCGCATCCAGCAAAGATTGGCCAATATTGTTGAGGATTCGCGCATTAATGTTTGTAGATTGGCCAATTTTCACCATAATTGCCCGCGCGACCTTTACTAGGGCCCCTCTATTTGCACGTGTGGATACTACATCATACTCACGACGTTCATTTCATTAAGGATATTATATCATGTTGCTTAATAATATCCCGGGCCGGTTGCTTTATAGCTGGTCTCTAGATTCTAGAAGTGAAACGAAAAAGTTGGTGATTTTCACTCAACGTCAAAATCTCAGTTTATTTTTCAAATTTCGTCACCCATTTGATGGACGTAGGTGTAGGGCGGTGGTAGGCGCCAGAGTGGTCACACTAGGCAGCGTGTGTTGTCCATCAAATGTTAAGTTCCCGGGAGATCTTCCAAATGTTCGAATTACTGCATGGACAAAATTACACGAAGAATAAGGGAAGGATTATGGGGGAAGTCACCGGCTAGTGCACGAGATTACTTCATGAAGAAAGTAAATGATGCACCTATATTTTTTGGGATTCCAATTACATGCTTGTAACGATGGTGTGTTCAAAATAAATAAACAAAATTTGGGTTTTGGAGTACAGGAATATGAGTAGGGGGAGCTGTAATAAAATCTTTTTTTTCTTAAAAGGTTGTTTTTCCCTGACCGGGAGAGGCATAATCGCGGGCAAGAGAGGGTATAAATCGGAACGCAATTGATATGTCATTTCCCCAGTCGATATAGATACCATGTCTTTTTGCCCCTTATTGATTAGATCCAATAATTGCTTTCTGGGAAAGTGTTTTGTATCGCTTATTTTGATTGGTCGTAGCTGCTTTATCGCGGGAGGTCCCCTCCAGCCACTCAACTCTTGCCATATAATAACCTATCGGAACGCTTGATATTAATAATTAATATTAAAATCATTTGCTTGTGTCATTTCCCCAGTCGATAACATGTCTTTTTGCCCCTTATTGATTAGATCCAATAATTGCTTTCTGGGAAAGTGTTTTGTATCGCTTATTTTGATTGGTCGTAGCTGCTTTATCGCGGGAGGTCTCCTCCAGCCACTCAACTCTTGCCATATAATAACCTATCGGAATGCTTGGTTTATGCATATTAAATTCATTTACTTAGACCTGCAATTGTGAATATTTAGGACAAGAAACGTTTTTTAGAAAAACACCTTCTAACGTGTGAGAGGGTATAAATCGGAACGCTATAATTGTTATGCACATTAAAATTATTTTGCTTTTTCTGGTCGTAGCTGTTTTAGCGCGGGATCAGGTCTCCTCTATCGGAATGCTTCATTTATGCATATTAAATTCATTCAGCCCCCTCTGGAGAAAAATCATTCCGCCAACCCTGCTGTTTGATGACCGCTGATTGCTTTTGATATTGGAGCCCAGATCGATCGATTTTATCGTTTTATCGTTTTTATCAAAATATACGATTTGATAGTATCAATGATACGACTTGATTATAATATAGAGCTTCTGTCTTGCCATCACGCCTAGTATTTTAAGTTTTACTAGAAAGCCCGTTGAAGTAGAGCACCCGTTGACTCGAATCCCCACACTCCTCCTCACCCAGGAGCACCCCTCTCACCCGCTGCACCAACCCGCACGCGGTGCACCCTCTCAGGGCACCTCCTTGGCAACCCCCCCCCCCCCTCTATTTGCACGCATGTGGATAGGTCATACTCCTCTTCATCGCGACTTGCAATCTGCATTTAAATGCATTTCGACTTTATAATTAAGGATAATCTCTATTATAATTTGGAGATGTCGCGTGATGGTCGTTCGTTCAGTGCGTTTCTACGCGACAGTGCTCCTTCATAAAACACTTTATGTGGCCAAAGCTGATATTTACATTTTTGGAACTTCCAGTGGAAGTTTGTTAATATTTTCGAATGACTTTTAACATGCCAGTCTCCATAGTTACCAATTCAGTTGCCATGGCAACCGTGTTATTGACGTTGAAAGGGGTGAAAAGAACCACCCGGCAAAGCCGGGTGGGTTATCAAAAAGCCCTTAATTGAGGCGCACCCAATGCAATGGGTGCGCTAGTTGTCATAAATTTCTATAATCGACTGTGAATTCCAATTGAACTTTATTCATAATAGGCTCACCAAGCAACGATCTGGATTATGAATTGGAGCAGCGAAACGTTCAGTTCCCACGTCATTCTACTTGATCCTAGTTACCGGCCCTCCCGCCTAGCTGACCTCTTTATAGCGACCATCTTGGCACTTTGCCTTATTGTAGGAGTCACGGGTAACATCCTCGCCCTAAAATACTTTGTCAAGTGTGAGAGGAAGAAACTAGCGGGTAGACTCTACATTGCCATTAGCTTCACTGATATCTGCACCTGTGTGGCCCACACCCCCGTCATGATGTCCCTGATGCGATACCGTCGCCCAGTGCTCTTCAACAACTTCGTATTTACTGTTTTCTGGACGATACTGTTTGAGCACCTCCAAAACACCTCAATATTCCTGGTGATGATGATGAGCGTCACCCGAGCCCTAAACATCAGGGTTCCTTTCTATATTATCAATAGCAATCACCTCGTTGCTGCCTTCTGTATCTACTCCGTTGCCATGGCTGCTGAGACTCTGATACGACACCAGTTTGGGGTGTACTACTTGTATATAATGGACATTGCGTACAGTGTGAAGGGCAGTGATAACCCGACATGGTCGTTCTACTCGAACATCTCCAACCTCACTCTAATCGGCCTTCCCTCTATCATTATATTCGTTAGTTTCATACTCTCGGCTGTGAAACCGTACAGACAACAGGTACCCCCATCCAAGAGAATTGCCCACAAAGGCTCTACTACCATCGCAATATTCACCGCCATCTTCCTCTTCTGTTTGGCCACATTGATGCCTGAGTGAGATTTGATAGTCCCACTGCTGAAAACGTGCTTTACATGGCGCGCACGTGAGTTCTTGCTACCAACGGGCCGGGATCCTATTATTCGCGGAGCGAGAATAGGATGCGATGGATCCAACTCTTCTGTAACATCCCCTTCTTTGGGAACACCGTGGCATTTGTACTCAGTAAGTTCGTCTACCAGTCCTTCCCGGGTCCCTTCTTCTCGCCACCCCTCATGTATTCCTACAGCTGGGTGTTTAGCAAGGTTCTATTTGTGGTTATCAACGCCACGTGTAACCCAATCGTCTACTTTACCCGCATGTCAGGGTTCGCAATATGGACTAGGATCGGAGAACACCCCCAGTGGTGGTGGGCGCCAGGATGGCATGTCGCTGCACAACATGAGAGGTGTTGGCAGGACGACGACAAATGCAGGGCCAACGTAGCTAGTGAATCACACGCAGGAGATGAAGTTGAGCTGTGTAGCAGTTGAGAGGTGGAAAGAGGAAGACAATACGAGATATTATATTTGGGTTGCTCAGACTCGTTTTTTGTGAAAGATCTGCCACTTCCAGCTCTGCCCCTCAAGTTTGGCACAGCTGCAGTGGAAGAGCTTACTAATTGTGTAATTGTATGCGTGTGTCGCTGATTTGCTTTTCCTGTCAAAAACATGTCTCCTTAGAGGGATATCATACGACTCTTACTGAAGTTAGCAGGTGCTGATTGATTTCGCAATCGCTTACTGGAGTAAGCGACAGGTGCTGACTGTTTTCCAAAATAACTCTTATTTTCTTGTAAGAGATATCAAGAGTAAGAGAATGGTGATTCCATTCTCTTGTGTGGTAAGCGCCGCTACTTAGCGACGTATAAACTCTTAACTGACCGGGGATCACAGCATCTGGTCACGTGAAAGGTCACGTGATAAGTCCTAGTGCACAGGGATAGCCTGTGACTGCGTACATGTGATCGATAACAGCCAATCAGAATGCAGCTAGTGAGTGAGAGAGAGCAAGATAGTAACGCGCGGCGCCCTGGCACGTGCGGTTTGGGCGCTGGCAGGCTTTTACATGTTGCAACATGTAAAAGCCTGCCAGCGCCCAAACCGCACGTGCCAATGCGCCGCGCGAGATAATCTCTCTCAAGGGGGCACCCTGTCTCTCACTTTCTCTCCCCAATTCTTTTCCCTGTTGCTCACTAAGAATAAGAGTTTTGAGAAATTACACAGCACTGTCGCTTAAAAGAGTTATGCTGTCTGTTTTCTCGATTGTCGCTAACTGCAGTAAGAGTCGTATGATTTCCCTCTTATTAGGTTGTTCCACAATGATCGGGACTGTAGGTATAACTCAAAAACTAGCCAACTTAGGGGAATTCTGCCAACACCATCGTGTTTTTGGGACATTTTTCTGTTCTAAGAAGCTTTGTTAAGATCCTGTTGCGTTTTTGTAAGAACCAGGAAGTCCACTTTAAAAATCTCACTTTTTTGCCTGCCGAAAATGAAAAAAGTGACTTTCTTAAAGAAGCTCTGAGTCACAGAAAATTTCAAAATTCAATAACGAAAACAGTACTAGGCGTTCAGGAATTGTCTGAACTTAAACTTTAGTGAACTTTTTTTCCTCAAATTTCAATTTTGCTCGGCGCAGAAGTCATTTCCTACTAGAGCTAAAAATCAGAAATTTCCAAGAAACTGTGGCCCTTGCCAGCGCATAGTGGTTCCAAAACAAGTTCTTGATAGCTAAAAATTTAATTGAAACGATTCTCTTTGCGAATCCATCCATTTTAAACCTTTAAATGGTCTTTTTTGTACTTTGTTTTGGGTTTTAAAAAAATTGCTTCAAAATTGCCACTTTTTTGGGTCGTTTTTCGTCTATTTTTTGTGAACTTTTGTCGATATTGAGCTATGAAACCGGGATTTGCCAACGAATTTCACACGAACGGCTCGGTTAAGTCCAAGAGTAATCCCAACCAGCGTTAAACCAAATTTGGATCATAATAAGGTACCTTAATTGGTCAATAATTGGCCTTTCGGCGGCGGGTATTTCGAGATATTGAAAATTGGCCCTAATTCCGCAACCAAACAGGTAGCGGCAAAACTAATACCAGTTTTTCTCTTTCAAATTAACTAATTAACTCGGTAGTACCGTCAGTTTGATTCAGGGGGTTGCATAGCGTGGTGTATAGCCTCAGTCCCGATCATTGTGGAACGACCTAATATAATAATATACTCTAATATAAAATCATTTCATCACTGCCCAATCAGCAATCTTTTTGGTAAAGAAAATCTTAACATTCACAGCAAAACTTTGTTGCTGATTTGCACCATGCCATCGCGTGAATAAGAGAAAGAGTTTTTCTTTAAGTGAGTGAGATATCAGAGATGCTCGGTGAAAAAAGGATTTGATGTGTGGACTCTCCTCAAACAACATCAAATCCTCCCCACAGTGGAGACTGGAGAGCACGGAGAGTTAAATACGTTAGAATAGGGGAGAGAGAGGTGCATTGAGGGTCTGTTCGTAGAGTTTTATTTATATCAGCAACTATAGTAAGCTGACTGTGTGTGTAGCGAGCAATCCCTCGTTTTGCTCTCCCTCGCTCCCAGCTATAGAGAAAATGAAGTAATTGTCTCTCCTTTTATTTTTAGATTCCCAATGCAACTCGTAGCTTTTCAAAAAACAGAGTAAAGCGATGATTTGTTTTGGGCGCGGTCCAACCGGGCGGGGCTGAAAATTTAAAGAGCAAATAATGCTCTCTCCGTTTGTTTATAGATTCCCAAATCACAACTCTTTTCAAAAAACAGAGTGCAGCGATGATTTAACATCTAGGCAGAGCTGAACATTTAGAGAGTAAACTTCTCATTTCCCCAAGTTGTGTTGAATCTTTGCAATCGTTCTTTTACTTTTAGTGAAGAAAATAATGCATCGATGCGTTTGATTGTGGTGTTTTACCTTTTGGTAGCTGGCTTGTGGCGACCAGCTACTAGTACAGGTTCGTTACAACTGTCGTTGAAATACTGCAGTTTGTATGATATATCAAGCTCTCTTAGCTGACTCAGTACTACAGTCGGACCCCGATTTAGGGCCCCCCGATTTAGTGGCACCCCGATTTAGGGACAGGATTTTTTTCCCCCGATATAGGAAATTAACCTTATTTGACCCCGATTTAGTGGACACCCCTATTTAGTGGACAAGAGCCTTTCCCCCGAGGGTGTCCCTAAATCGGGGTCCGACTGTATTTTATACGCCTTCAATCAATAAAATCAAGCAGGCGCCAGTGCAGATCCCTGATGAAACTTAAATTCTCTCAGACTGGGCAGCTGTAGAGAAGGGTGTGTATATACCCTGGGACCTGGAGGGAACATCCCTCCAGATAAAGACGGACTCTACACTGGGCAGTGGTGAGATGATCTTCGTGCAGATGTACAAAAAGGACGGCAGCCATATCAGTAATGTAAAACTGAAGTTCTCCTCCACAATGCAGTATCAGATAGACTGGTGCACCAGTTGGCCAGCCCTACCAGAAACCCCGGTGGAGGTTGATAAGATCTGGACAATCACCAAAACAAAGGACTCCCTCATCATCACATGTAACAATGTGGAGGTGGTGAACTACCTGTTCGCAGATAGTTCAAAAAGCGAATGTGTTCCAAGGTTGGGTCGTGATGTGGAGCAGATCGTGTTTTACAAAGCATCTGACAAAGCATCTGACTTCTACAGAGCAGGTAAAGGTCTATATTGTTCCACTATTATTATACGTGGAGGGGAAGTTACGTTATTCTGTTGAGATTGATGTGACCATGCCCTTGATTTTATACACAATATCAATGATACGATTGTGAATATTAATATTATTGAACTTACGCTAATAACTATTTCTATTTTGATTCAGAACCAGTCGACTGTCCTGCCTTTACTGTTGAGGGATCAACACAAGGAACCTGGACTGCCTCACCAACAGGGACAACTGCCACCATCGAATGTGCTGCCGACCATAGCCTTGTGGGAACTGCAACACTGACATGTCAGGAGGGTGGATCATGGTCAAATGATATACCCCAGTGTGATAAAAGTAAGTTAATAATTCACACTTCGATAGCTCAATTCACACCTCTATTATCTTTGGGGAATTTAAAAACCATCTATTTCATTTTTCATCAGAGTGTCCTGCACTTACTGTTGAAAGATCGACACAAGGAAGCTGTACAGCCAAGGAAGCCGGGACCAACATAACCATCACTTGCAAGCACAAGCATGTTCTGATCGGTGCTGGCCCTGTTATAACTTGTAAAGACGATGGAGAGTGGAGTCACAATGTCACGTGCAGCCGACTGAGTAAGTTTTCACCGGGTTGAAAGGGCGTGTGACCTAAAATCCCACCAACTGACCATGTGTACACATACTAGACTTACAGACGACCACTAAAATGTCAAATAAAAGTATCAAGGTACTTTTGTTTGGCATCTGTTTGTGACCGACTAATTTGTACACAAATGTCAAATGTATGTATGTAACAAGTGTTTATCTGTTTGTTTTGCTTCTGTGGGAGAGGGACCCTCTCAGAGGGTGGGTGGATGCCGGACTGTTTTACCAGCTTGAAGTTGACGCTGAGGTATGCATTAACCTCAATGAGGTAGCTGTTAATTTCTATGATTTATGTTTGGTGCAGCTGCTTTATAAAATTTCCCTGGGGGTCCTGCTGTTTATTTGCTGGAAAACGGAAAAATACGGTAAGTTTTGCTACATGCTTCCATTGCTTTTGGGAGCTAAAAAATAATAAATCGAGTTAATTACATGACATGATCATATTGATATCTCTTCACTTTCATTCACCCAAAAACATTAAGCTGGGATTTATCTTAACTTGAACATCAGTATTCAAAAGAGTCATATCTCTGACACAAATAATTAGCCCAAAATATCTTCCAAATCGTCGAAATATTTATAAACTTTCCCATCAGGTTAACTGCAGTGACACGGCAGGAGGATGGGGACAAGGAAAAAAGGACCAGTTGACTTTGAGGAAGTGGAACGACAACGGACATTCCTAACATCTTGTAGTGGAGAAACGGTTTTCAAAAACGGTACGCAGACGCACCAGTTAAAGTCGGATTTTTAATTAAGGGACGCTGGGCATTCAAAAGGGTGTGCAGCGTTGTATTTGTGCGTGAAAAACCACTTTGATCATATCTCTAGTTGAACTAGTAATTTCTGATAAGATAAAAACTTAATCCTTGTTACATTAAAAAGGTCTTAGAATTGTCTTTTCAATGCTTCCAGGATCAAGTTTTGAGCTTTTCAGGAACTGGATTTAGATTATCACCCGCAAATACAACGCCACGCAACCTTTCGAACGTGAGGCACCCTGCATTATGTCTCATAATGCTCTATTGCCCCGCTAACAGCTTTTATTATATGTTGATAGCCATCAAATGCGAGGGCGGGACTGACGTTCCCGATTATTCATATCACTCAAACAGTATTCAAAAAATCCTTGTATTGTGTTTTAGTAGCACTAAATTGTGCGCCTTTAATTCACCCGGGCGGGAAAAATCCGATTTTACGTAGCGCACGGGTACTAAACTCATGTTTAGCGCTATATGATCTATAGCATGATCTTCAGATCATGCTCAACAAGTGAGCTCATTTAGTTGTTTAGTAACCACACGCTACGTAAACGGTGCGTCTGTGCACTGTATTTGAAAAACGTTTCTCCACTACAAGCGGCCTTGATACAACACCAAACCCTGATCTACGTTGACATCGCACCCTATATAAACTGATAAACTCTTCGAGCTGTATGAACTGTGTGTGTGTTTTCTTTGAGATCTACTAGTGTGTGGGCAAACTGTGTTTTGACATATAATTATCTATTAAATTATATATGATAAATTATACCAAAACTAGTTGAAATTAGTAGGCCGGAAAGGTTGCCCTATTATTTGAGCTACCTTTAGGTGCGCACAGACTAATCAAACTTGATCGTGATCAAAGTTGGTCAAGATCTTGATGAACACGCACAGACTGATCAAACTTGATCATTTGATCAAGCTTGGACGATAGAGACTGAAAATTATTTATATCAAAGCGAAAACCGCTGTAACCGACTAATTTTGATAAGCTGAATCACGTAAGCAACTTTTCCAATGCCTCCGATGTCAGGAAAGTGTCTTGTATACTGTATAATTGGGTCTAATTGGCCTTAATTGGTCAATTAGGGCACATGCCCGACTTCGGAGGGCTTAGAAAAACTGTATCAAAATTAGTCGGAAGAGTGCCCTCACATTATAAGTGTCTATCATTTCCAGGTGAAAATTTGTAAGTGGAGTCAATTAGACCCAATTATGCTCAATTATGACACTTTCCCGACCTCTGAGGGATTAGAAAAGTTGCTTACGTAATTCAGCGTATCAAAATTCGTCGGGAACATCGCTTTTCGCTTTGATATAAATAATTTTCAGTTTCTACTGTCCAAGCTTGATCAAATGATCAAGTTTGATCAAGATCTTGACCAACTTTGATCATTATCGAGTTTGATCTGTCTGTGTGCACCCTACGTCACGGGGTACAGACAGGGTACAGATGCTTCGTCTATCTTCACAAGGGAATGTACTGGTGCCACCCCCATAAAAAAGTCGCTTGGCAAATTCCCTCGTCGCTCGGCAATTGGTTCGGCAACAACAGGTGGTTTGCCGAGCCAGTCGCTCGGCTAATCAAGGAAGTCTCCGTGATTTCACCGCGTTCTTACAGAAAAAGCACATTTTTTCAGCACTTTGTATTTTTCAGCAGGAGATTTTGAAAAAAAGTGCTGAAAAAATGTACTTTTTCTGTAAGAACGCGGTGAAAACACGGCGACTTCCTTGATTAGCCGAGCGACTGGCTCGGCAAACCACCTGTTGTTGCCGAACCAATTGCCGAGCGACGAGGGAATTTGCCAAGCGACTTTTTTATGGGGGCAAAGGTAGCTCAAATAATAGGGCTACCATTCCGGCCTACTAATTTCAATTAGTTTTGGTATAATTTTTGCATCATTTTTGGGATTTTTTATCCACTTGGATTAATTAGAACAGGTAAAGAGAGGTTGGAATCACGACATTGCGAAATTTTCATTTTTGACGTCATAACGTGACGTCACGACGTCATAACGAGACGTCAAAATGACGAGGTAACATCATTGGGATTAACTATATATATAATGAAGATATTGACCAAGTTTGAGATCGATTGGATAAGATTTGAATAGCCATACAGAAAGTGATACCACTTTAGACTCGTTTTAAGACCCTTTACTTGTACATCTGGTTTTGAGAATTCGCAATAGTTTCTAACAGTTCAGAAAATTCTCTTTCCACGACATAGTCTTCGTCTTACGAATAGAATCCGTGTTCAGGGTGGGAATTGAGCTCAAAGACGTTTGGGCAGAGTTTAAAAAATGACTTTCAGTAGCAAAATCATCCTCAGGAACGTCCTAGTAGGACTCCTACATGTAGGACGTTCCTGAAGATGATGGAAAACCTCACCCCAACTAATACACACACACATTCCACACATCCAGTAGATCTACCAGCTAGTGAAAACGAGAAGTCTTTTTTCGTATTTCCTGTTATGTAACAGACTGGTCCCATTTGCTGAAGATTCAGTGTAACAGTGTTACACTGAATCTCCAGCAAATGGGACCAGTCTGTAACTTCTGTCCCAGATGAGATTCTAAATTCTAAACTTAAGTCAATGACCCCGAGCCTGCATGTACTACATGATGTAGAATATGAATTTACGCCCATTATGGTGCGTCTCGCATGTTTTCATCAAGTAGTATCCAGCTAACTTTTTGTGAAAATCCCCGCTGTTCTCTCTCACTTTAAGTCAATGACCCCGAGCCAGGAATAAATTCCGAATTTCAAGTCAAACGAATGAAAGAGAGCCACGCTATAGCCTTCTAAAATCTGGTTTTTCAGCCAAACGCCCATACAACGTATAACTGCGTTTCTGGCGGCGCTTTTTGGGGGGGGGGTGGCAACTTTTGCGCTTGTCAGCGCAGTGATTAACATTTAGTTTTACCCCCACATATACCCGCTGTTCTGAAAACTACCCCAACATAGAAACTAAAACATCACAAATTTAACTCCATTCATCACGCTAGATGGGTTCAAAATACTGGGTCACCTGTGACCCAATCGTCTCTAAATGGTTAACATTATAAGTCTCGCGTCATCCATAAAGGGGTTTCTTCCGGCAACCCACAAATATTGAACATCTTTAACCAGGATTATTGATACTATGTACACATTCCAGGTCATGATTATGTCATCTTTAGAACTAATTTAACTACACCTATTATTTAAATGTCCCCTTTTTTAGTCTATCACAGTAAAGTTAACAAAAAAATACCCAATATTAAGCTTTTTTACTACCAAGCTTCATGCCACCTCGAGTCCTATTAGCGGCTCTGTCGCGTTGTTGCCGCCTCTTTTCCTCTCGTGACATGCCACCACTCCCCCAATCATTTCCCCAGCCATCACCAGCAGATTTCTGTTGTTCCTTACCAAAACTTCCCCAATCATCTCCGTCCCAGTTATCAGCAGGTGCAGCTGGTTTCTGTTTTGTTGTTTCAGGTGCTGTCATTCTTGGTTTAGGTGATGCTCTAGGTTTATCAAATCCACCAGACCAGTCATCCCATTCGCTGGTGGCTTTCTGTTTCGGTTGCACATCCCCAAATCCACTGGCAGTAGTAGGAGCTGTGGCTTTCTGTTTCGGTTGTATATCCCCAAATCCACTGGCAGTAGTAGGAGCTGTGGGTTTCCTAGCATTGCTTTGTGACGTCACGACAGGTTTAGTGGGTGTCACATCGAAATCACCCCAGTCCCCACCGTCACCCCAATCACCATCTTCATCTACAGCACCTTTCTGTTTGGTGCTTCCACTACCGACAGTGGTAGTTCCACTACCGACAATGGTGGTATTCATCAGCCAACTTGATATTGAAAATCATCCCACTCACTCTTCTTAACATTGTTCCCCACTTTCTCACTTCCATCCACTCCCATCTCAGCGAAGAAGCTGTCACCACCACCTGCACCACCATCTCCAAAATAGGAGGACAACAAATCTTTATTCTTCGCAACACCGCCCCCTGAAGTCTGATCGGTGCTGCTCCAAGGAGACATCTGCAGCCTGACTTTGTTGTTGTTTGCTGGTTGAATATCCCATGGAGCGGGTGGGGAGGATCCAGTAGTAGTATCACGTGATAATGCTGACGTCACTGCAGTTTCACGTGACGTCACACCTTCAAACTTGTTCTTCTGTTGTTGTTGCTTCTGTTCCTTCAGGTGTTTCTGTTCCTCTCGCAGTATGGAACTCACCATATCCTCCTCCTCCTCCCGTTTCCCGCGAGTCCCACCACCCAGTTTGAGAAGGCCCTTTGTTTTAGGAGCAGTGGTGTTATTGTCTTCCTCCCACCCTCCCATCCCATCATTATCCCATCCGTTATCTGGTGATGTGGTCCGTGGGGTAGCAGGTTCAAACCTAGCAGGTCCCTTAGCAGCTGCAGATTCAAATCTAGCAGGTCCCTTTTTAGGTTGTGATGTTATTGTTGATGATGCTTTGCTTGTTGTATCTCCAGCAGCAACATCAGTAGTTGGGGTGGATGGTTTTGCAATCTCTCCAATCTTCCCCGCCCCCGCGGTCGGTTGGACGTACTTGCTGGCCAGACTTGTTGCCCATGAGGCCCACCCCGCTGTCTGCTGGGTGTCCTGTTGTTGGGCAGATTGTCTGGTTGCCGGGGCTGCTGGGGTGGGTTCTATTATCCCCGCATGGTGCCGCTCTATCCGCTCCAGGAACATCTTCACCGTCTTCACAGCCTGATCCCGAACCACCTTCTCGTGATCCATCAGGAGGGGACACAGTGCAGGCAGGATCCTGGTCGCTATGTCAGGTTCGGCGTAGTATTGTGCTGTGCAGCCCAGAGAGAGAACACCTGCGTTCCGACCATGCACAAAGGGGTCCTTGACCGCCCTCAGGAAGGCTGGGATTAGAACCTTTCTTTTTGTTGCGTCACTAAAATGGCAAGATATCTTGCTGATACAGATGGTAGTATTTGTTCTGATGGGTGGTTCCGGGTCAGTCTGAGCTTTAGCCAAGAATTTCAGCAGCTGATTATCAATGACACTTTCAGATAACCTCCCTGTCAACTGTAACATACTCTTAACCGTCATCTCGCGCATCGCTGGGACTGTGTCAGTGAAACCAGTTGATACGGCGGGGAAAATATCATTCTCTATTGTCTTGTCGTCTAGATATTGAATGAAATTGTCCAGGGATGTAAGGAGTTGAATCCTCATGGCGCGATCCGGGGAGGAGAACAATTTTAGGATACAGGGGATAATGGAGGTCTTGTATTCAGTTTCCGTTAGGAGCTTTCCCAGTTTGAATAGTGTAGGTAACACGTCAATACCTGTAGGGAGAGAGAGAGTTGTCAGAGAGTAGTGTGGTCATTAGTATTATTAATTCTAACCCTGCTATGCCTTTTTGCTATGCATTTTTGCAAAGCATTCACTCGGGCAGGGAAAAAAATGTCCCACTTACCTACGTCCCCAAATTGAAAGGTCGTTATCAGCGCCGGAAGTATCTTATACTTGCAGAAATCGTCAGGAAAATCACCTAACTTTCCTTCCAACTGATGGGAGGGGGAGTTGACTTAATGATTTGGCCGGGGCAATCGGAGAGTATAGAGAAGTGAAATGATTATTGATTTCGTGCAATAATTATTGCAATAACAATAAAAATGGAAAAACATCGGGGTATGGAAGATTTAGAAACTGCTATATAATAATAGTAGTCAGTATAATATCAGTTTACTATATACCATACCTGGGCAAAGAAGCGCTGTTTCTCTGGTGCCTGTTTGATACTCAATTCCGATAGAAAGATGTTGGCTGCTACGAATCGGTTATCAAAATAGGTATCTTGAAGCCGGTCAAATATCTGGGGGGGGGGGTTGAGAGTTTGTTTGTAAACCTAAAGTTTAAAGTTGTTTGTAAACCTAAAGTTTAGGCTAAACACAGTCTCAGTCTAGTTGAATGTGTATAAAACCTTATTTCACGTGTATAAAACTTGTCTAATTAACAATTATAGTTAATAATTATTAATTGTAATTAATAACTAGTAATTAGTAGTTAGTAATTATACCTGAGTGATGGTTGGCCGTGATTTGTAGTTGCTTCCCACCATCTCTCGATATAGGGGTACCAACTCCCCCGGTATCTTACTAGTTTCTCGTAACGATTGGGCGCTACTCATATTACCATTGAACACCTGAGCAGAGAATTAGTGTTAATTAATTAACTAATTAACTAACTAATTAACTAACTAATTAATTAACTGATTAATTAACTAATTAATTAACTAATTAGTTAGTACATAGTGTTAACATATACCTCCCATATTAGAACACCTAGCAACCACACATACCTCCCAGATTAGAACACCTAGCAACCACACATACCTCCCAGATTAGAACACCTAGCAACCACACATACCTCCCAGATTAGAACACCTAGCAACCACACACATACCTCCCAGATTAGAACACCTAGCAACCACACACATACCTCCCAGATTAGAACACCTAGCAACCACACATACCTCCCAGATTAGAACACCTAGCAACCACACACATACCTCCCAGATTAGAACACCTAGCAACCACACACATACCTCCCAGATTAGAACACCTAGCAACCACACATACCTCCCAGATTAGAACACCTAGCAACCACACATACCTCCCAGATTAGAACACCTAGCAACCACACATACCTCCCAGATTAGAACACCTAGCAACCACACATACCTCCCAGATTAGAACGCCTAGCAACCACACATACCTCCTAGATTAGAACACCTAGCAACCACACATAACTCCCATATTAGAACACCTAGCAACCACACACATACCTCCCAGATTAGAACACCTAGCAACCACACACATACCTCCCAGATTAGAACACCTAGCAACCACACACATACCTCCCAGATTAGAACACCTAGCAACCACACATACCTCCCAGATTAGAACACCTAGCAACCACACATACCTCCCAGATTAGAACACCTAGCAACCACACATACCTCCCAGATTAGAACACCTAGCAACCACACATACCTCCCATATTAGAACACCTAGCAACCACACATACCTCCCAGATTAGAACACCTAGCAACCACACACATACCTCCCAGATTAGAACACCTAGCAACCACACACATACCTCCCAGATTTATAGAACACCTAGCAACCACACACATACCTCCCAGATTAGAACACCTAGAAACCACACATACCTCCCAGATTAGAACACCTAGCAACCACACATACCTCCCAGATTAGAACACCTAGCAACCACACATACCTCCCAGATTAGAACACCTAGCAACCACACATACCTCCCAGATTAGAACACCTAGCAACCACACACATACCTCCCAGATTAGAACACCTAGCAACCACACACATACCTCCCAGATTAGAACACCTAGCAACCACACATACCTCCCAGATTAGAACACCTAGCAACCACACATACCTCCCAGATTAGAACACCTAGCAACCACACATACCTCCCAGATTAGAACACCTAGCAACCACACATACCTCCCAGATTAGAACACCTAGCAACCACACATACCTCCCAGATTAGAACACCTAGCAACCACACACATACCTCCCAGATTAGAACACCTAGCAACCACACACATACCTCCCAGATTAGAACACCTAGCAACCACACATACCTCCCAGATTAGAACACCTAGCAACCACACACATACCTCCCAGATTTATAGAACACCTAGCAACCACACACATACCTCCCAGATTAGAACACCTAGAAACCACACATACCTCCCAGATTAGAACACCTAGCAACCACACATACCTCCCAGATTAGAACACCTAGCAACCACACATACCTCCCAGATTAGAACACCTAGCAACCACACATACCTCCCAGATTAGAACACCTAGCAACCACACACATACCTCCCAGGTTAGAACACCTAGCAACCACACACATACCTCCCAGATTAGAACACCTAGCAACCACACATACCTCCCAGATTAGAACACCTAGCAACCACACATACCTCCCAGATTAGAACACCTAGCAACCACACATACCTCCCAGATTAGAACACCTAGCAACCACACATACCTCCCAGATTAGAACACCTAGCAACCACACATACCTCCCAGATTAGAACACCTAGCAACCACACATACCTCCCAGATTAGAACACCTAGCAACCACACATCTGTTGTCATGGGACTGGTTGTAACTCCCCGGAGTACCTCCGGCGGATCGTACTTGCTGAGATATTGGTTGACCCTTGAGGGAGGGGGCAGGGGCGAGGGACTCTCGCAATATCCAACTCCACCTAACCTCCACTCTCCTAGAAATGAGATGATTAGCTAGATATAACTGTGTATGTTTTGATGGGAAATTGTTGAAAATTCTCAGTTCTGTACCTTGCTGGATAAAAAGTTTGGCCAATTCCTAATACTAAATATTATAATGAACATATAATGAACAAAGTGTACAGCCTAATATACTAGTACAATTGGATTTTAATAGATTGTTCCATGTTGACACCCAGTAATATATTGGGTACAATAAATCTAAATATCAATCTCCCTAATATAAATCTCTCTAATTCAGTGCTCTGTAACTCCCTGCTTATATCTCCTTCTCTCAACAGAATTTAACTACAAGTACCTACCTGCTCTATCGACAAAGATGGAGCTAGTGTAGATGTTCCTGTGGGGTACTTTGCAGTCTTCGTGTAGGAATTTGAGGGCTGCCATTGTCTGGTATAGTCCCCAGCACGCTACGTTGCTATTCACCTTCTTGGGACTCTGGGGGGTAGGGGTAGGTATTGGTCAGGAACCGACCGAATCAGGAAATACTGGTCCCTGATTGGCTGATAACCAGTCACGTGACCTAAATAACGAGTTCTGATTGGTTGTTTACTTGTGCCGGTCGGTTCCTGGACCAGGAATCCTGGTATTGGTTACGAAATACGAAGTCAGCCCTATTGTTATCCGTGAGCTATTATAGCACGGAGCTGGGGTAATTTCATTACCGCAAGGGAAGGTAAGATTCGAAACAAGATTCAAGACCCATGCAGGGTTGAACGATTCAATTGGAATGTGGCTCTTTGTGGTTTAGTTTGAAGATACCTCGACAACTTGTCAAAACACCCGAATCTCACCTGGACAAGCTCCAATAACGGTGTCACGCCCTCCGTAACTATGACAACCAGATTCTCCGAATCAGAACCGTCAATGTATTTCAATATGTTGGGGTGCCGTAGCACCCGTAGTCTCTTGAACTCTGCTTTGGCGGCATTTCTCTGTTCAGGGGTGCAGGAAGGTCCGGTGTTTTCAAATTTAAAGATGGACACAGCATCCCCCGTCGTCTTGTGGGTGCCTTTGTGCATCTTGAACACTGTCCTGGAAGAAAGGGGGATTATTAATCAATTTATTAATTAACAGCTTATAAATGAACAATTTCAGAAACACAGCGTAACGAAAATAGATGCAGAGTTACTTCGGCTGCTACATATATTTAGAAGAAAAGCCATTTTAGCAGCATAAATCTCAGATATTAAAAAGTACGAATTATACTTGATGTGGTTGCTATGTGGTTACTATGTGGTTGCTATGTGGTTACTATGTGGTTACTATGTGGTTACTATGTGGTTGCTATGTGGTTACTATGTGGTTACTATGTGGTTACTATGTGGTTACTATGTGGTTACTATGTGGTTACTATATGGTTACTATGTGGTTACTATGTGGTTACTATATGGTTACTGTATGGTTACTATATGGTTACTATATGGTTGCTATGTGGTTGCTATATGGTTGCTATGTGGTTACTATATGGTTGCTATGTGGTTACTATGTGGTTACTATGTGGTTACTATATGGTTACTATGTGGTTACTATATGGTTGCTATGTGGTTACTATGTGGTTACTATGTGGTTACTACGTGATTACTACCTCACCTTCCAGCGAGACACTGTCCAGTTTCCTCTGTTACAGTTACAGGAAGGTTGCAGGAGTTCCCTCCCTTTGCCCCTCCTGAGATCCAACCCCACATGACGTCACACTATGATAGCACTATAATAGTATAGTAGTAGTGGGTACTATAACAGCACTAGTATAGTAGTAGTGGGTACTAGGACAGCACTATACTAGTACTAGGATACTGTAACAAGTAGAAGGTCCTGAAACTGCAGTAGAGGATCTGTGTGTGGCAGTATGGTGGTGTTATCGGACCACACAGTTCTATCGGTATAACATGGTGACCTAGATTTGGAAGATTCCCTGGGTGATATAGAATATAAGAATAAGATGGGGAGGTGGTACAATTAAACAAAAATATACAAAGTGAAAATGTAATAATTGGGATATAATTTGTATAAATAAATATGTTTATTAATACTTATGGGATTAGAAATATTCGAAGTCATAAAAAGTGTAAAAAGTTAATCTAATTTAAAAAATATTTGTTTCTACACTGCCATCTCCATACTGATTTTTGGATGACATTCATAGCCGACAATTTCAAAATCTTCAACTTTGAAATCATCAATCTCCTCAACGTTTCGCTTAATGTTCAACCGGGGGAACGTTTTCGGGGTTCTGCTTAGCTGAGTTTTAAGTGGTTCAACATGGTTGAGGTAGACATGAGCGTCACCTAGTGTATGTATGAAATCTCCTGGGGAGAAGAGGGGTAAAATCAGAGGATATACTACAATAGATGGGATAATATAATGTTAATATAATGTCATACAATTGCCCCCATGTTATATAGAGCTTGATTGTGTTTCATAAAATCCGATTTGGAGGATCACAAGTGATATTACCTGGCTTCAGGCTGGTAACATGGGCTATCATATAGGTTAGAAGGGCATATGAGGCTATATTAAACGGCACACCTAGACCCATATCCGCTGAACGTTGATATAACTGAAGAGACGGGGGATGATAGTTTTAATAGTTTGATATGCACTATTGAATCACAATGTACCCACTGTATATTGTCCATGAAGTCTCACTCTGACATCGAACGTGTCATGGACGTCATGGGTGGCGCTTTGGGTGGCGCTGTCAATATGACTGTGGCCTGGGTGGCCAATATGACGTGGAGCATACCTGGCACGAAAGCTCCCCATTGGCGACATAAAACTGTACCAAACAGTGGCATGGAGGCAGGGCCATCTCAGGAAGATCGGAAACGTTCCAGGCTGACATTATTATTCGACGATCATTGGGATTCGTTCGAATTTTGTGGATCACTTCAGCCAGCTGGTCAACGCCTAGGGAAGGGAAGAGATTAGCAACCTAGAGACCGTTTAAATTTTATAGAAACCTAGAGAGACTGGTTAAACTGTGCAGAAATATACCTTTCCCCGTGTAGTCGGTATCTTTATCCTTGTATTGTGCCCCGAAGTGTCGCCACTGGAACCCATAAACAGGTCCCAGGTCCCCCTCCTCTCTGTGACCCAGACCGCGGGAATCTAGGAACTCCCGGGACCCATTAGCATCCCAAATGTGTACTTTCCTATCTGACAATACCTTGGCATCAGTGCTTCCTGGGGAGATTATATATTTGTGGGTGTGGGGAGGGAGCTAAGAGAGGTCATAATCCCCTTTTTTATTAGTTTGTAAGGAGTTGGATTGTATAGTTCAGACCTTTCAGGTCTCCACCTGACCCTCTAAATGAGAAACAGGCATGTCGGGAACGTTTTGAAAGTGAAAGCCAGTTTTGCTCACGTGATATATGACATGCATAAAGTTTTCCACTGTCAACTTGTCTACATTCAACATTGTTATTGAGAGAGCAAGGTAACTGACAAGAGCTAGCTGGATAGTAGTGTAATATGCATGACTGTGTACTGTGTAGAGTATACAGACATATAATGGTCTACAAACAAACAAATACTGCTACATAAACACACAACTCACAAGCCATGACTGCAGCTGCAGTGACCACTGTTGGAAGAGAAACGTGACAATTCTAGCGCCAACAACGCAGTTTTGTCCGTGCGCGTGGCGCTCACAATGTCCACTTTCAAAACAAAAAGTGCGCGCGGTGATGGGAGATCTGAAGGATATTATGCAGCGTGATGGAATAATACTGGCTGGCTGATTGACTCAACTTTAGGTGCCACGTGGCTGCTGCAACATTAGGAAAATTTTAAAGTGGTTGTAAAAGTGAGGTTAAGAGTACACAAGTATGGGGCAGCCGGTATATATTGCTTTCAGTAAAATCCAAGAATAGAACGAGCTGAGTCACCAGTCACCTGACAAGATAAAAAGTATTGATATGAAAACACCCCCTCCCCCACCACATACCAGATACGAACCAGAGAAGCTCCTCCAGTACGCCCCTCCAAAAGACACGTTTAGTTGTTAGTAGAGGAAACTGATCACGGAGTGAAAACCGCATCTGAGCCCCGAAATGGGAGAGCGTTCCCGTTCCCGTTCTATCTCCCCTCTCTGCTCCTGATTAAATGTTTGTACATTATAATTCTGTGCGAAGGGTGGTTGTAAAATATCCGATTTTTTTTGTATGTTTTAGAAACTGGTTAAATATATACATACCATTTTCAATGATGTTCTGGATTAGATCAAGATATTGGTACTCATCGTGCCTCGCCTCCTGTGGGTCAACTGTTCCAACCATGATAGCTACTAAGTTAATTAATTAATTGATTGGGGGTAAGATATCATTTAGGTAGTAATGTGGAGAGTAAGCAGGTCGTTGGTAAACATATATAATAACGGTAAAGTAATCAATACAAATAAATTAATTTAGATAAACAGCAAAGCCCTTCAAAAGTCAAAACCCTATCACAATTCAGCCACTCTCAATTCCGCCGTTTCTTTTTATTTCTCCCATCTTTTATTTCTCCACACACGTTTCAATTCACACCACTCTCATCTTCCGCATATTTAATCTGACGGAAAACCATACTACATCTTTCATTATAATACTTGAAACAGAAATCAGAGATTTACATGTCCCTCAAATTATAACAGTAGTTTAACAAGTTGTTTGAAGGTTAGCGTCCACCCGGCCACCCCGATAAGACACCCCAGGATCTTCTCTGGGGGTGAGTGCCAGTAGATCACGGTGAATATCATCATGACATCGAACAGGGATACTAGGATGAGGCAGAGCGTGGAGATGACTCGAGAAGGGATTGATCCACCTTCCGGTCCTAGGATATCATGGGGGTGGTTAGATTTGGTGAGATTATGGGGAACACTATCCAATCACAATTTATAACTTTTGGAGGTCACATAAATTGAAGTAATAGGCCAGGAAAATTGTATTGTGCAAAGGTAGCTCAAATAATAGGGCAACCTTTCCGGCCTACTAATTTCAATTAGTTTTGGTATAATTATATAATACACGCTGGGGCCCAGTGAGCGTCCCAGCTGTAGTAGGTCATTGGGTGAGTTCATAACCAATACACGCCCTTGTTGGTGATTATTGTACCTTCGTCCCCATGCATTTCCTCAAGGTGAGATGTAATGAAGAGGTTGCAGTACACCATCATGAACATGTGACCTGTAGAGCATACAGAGTGTTATTCAGGAACCGACCGACACAAGTAAACAACCAATCAGAACTCGTTATTTAGGTCACGTGACTGGTTATCAGCCAATCAGGGACCAGTATTTCATACAGCATACAAAGTGTTATTATTGAGCAATGAGCCACCTACTAATTAGTTGTGGAGTTTATAAATCTAGAAACAGTTTATAATATACAGTTAGAATGGCGGGAAGATCTGAGAAAAAAAGGTTCATTTCTTCAGTTACACAGTGTGATGGCACCAAATAACGAGAGTGAACCTCAATCTCGTGTACCTGAAATGTCGAATACGTATTTCCACACGCCACCCTGTGCCCTACACTCCAACCATTGTCTCTGCAGGTCCCGGGGTACACTTTCCCAAGTTATCTTTTATCCCATCAATCACACTTGTACACACATACCTGTATAGGAATTATTATTAGAGTGTCCCATAAATATTGTCCCTTGGAGAAACTGATCATTTGAAAGAAAACAAACGGTCCAACGGTATTTCTTAAACCCACTTATATAATAACTAGTATGCCCGTTCGCCCTACGGGCGAATTTCGGGGAAATGGTAGCTGGATTAGGGAATGCTGACATCACCTGCACCATCCGTTCCTAGCCTATCTCTCACTTTCTCCCTATACTACGTTGTTTTACGCTATGTTGTTGTACGCTCTGGGCTTCCTGTCAATGTCAAGGTGCGAATTTAAAAAATCAATGTCAGGGAGGTTCAGTGCTGTTACAGAAACTTATCACGTGAAAACTTGGCCGCCATGTAGCCAATTCAGAGATTTCTATATTCGATTGGAGTAATCACCCTTGGGCGACGTTGGGTAAAGCTATCAGTAGTCGTTGATTGGCTCGCTTGAACACGTTGGCGTAATCTGTAATATTCTCTAGCCTGCTCTCTGACAGCAGCAGATCTTCCGGACCCAGATGACCGTTGCCGAATAGCGCTTGGGGTTGAAGAGTTAGACATCAGGACAAAAGTAAAAGAATGCACGTGCAGAATTTAATTTCCCTTAGTACCCAAAACTGCAACTGGGAGTGAGGTTTCTAAGTTGCTCTAATAATTGCACGTGCAGGTGTAGTTGCTAGGTGATGTAGCACTGACAATTTGAATAGTAAGTAGTATGATGATAATATTATTCAGTGAATGGTTTGCCCCGGTTTACCCTATATTATTTTATGAACGTTACCAATATAGAGTTCCAAATAACAGTCTGAGAATGATGAGGTAGATTTTTCGAAGGGGAACCTTTTCAAATACCATCCGTACCACTGCCAGCAAACTTATCAATAGTATAGTCCATGCCCAGCAATTTTTCACGAATATCTAGGGGGATTAAATGTTATACACATAGCGTGTAATTCAATAGTTAACCTGATTGGATTGCATGGCAATTGTTAACAAGATAAACAACGATACAATGGTACTAAATCAATTAAAATTGATAGAAGCATTTGAGATCACTGTGTTTCACGTCTTCAGCTGACAATCATACTACTTACTATTCAAATTGTCAGTGCTACATCACCTAGCAACTACACCTGCACGTGCAATTATTAGAGCAACTTAGAAACCTCACTCCCAGTTGCAGTTTTGGGTACTAAGGGAAATTAAATTCTGCACGTGCATTCTTTTACTTTTGTCCTGATGTCTAACTCTTCAACCCCAAGCGCTATTCGGCAACGGTCATCTGGGTCCGGAAGATCTGCTGCTGTCAGAGAGCAGGCTAGAGAATATTACAGATTACGCCAACGTGTTCAAGCGAGCCAATCAACGACTACTGATAGCTTTACCCAACGTCGCCCAAGGGTGATTACTCCAATCGAATATAGAAATCTCTGAATTGGCTACATGGCGGCCAAGTTTTCACGTGATGAGTTTCTGTAACAGCACTGAACCTCCCTGACATTGATTTTTAAAATTCGCACCTTGACATTGACAGGAAGCCCAGAGCGTACAACAACATAGCGTAAAACAACGTAGTATAGGGAGACAGTGAGAGATAGGCTAGGAACGGATGGTGCAGGTGATGTCAGCATTCCCTAATCCAGCTACCATTTCCCCGAAATTCGCCCGTAGGGCGAACGGGCCTACTAGTTGTACCTAATGATTATTGATACCTGATTTAGAAAGTTGTGCTTGTCACTGAAGAATGGGATTTTTCCAAATTCCACCGCACGAGCAACAAATGAGCCCACTGTCGTAAAGAAAATATATATCTTACACCTCTCCTCCGCAGACTGGTTTATCCATCGCTCCAACCGATTACTCATCCTAGATATATAAAAAACATCAAAAACCCCTGCACATCGGAAACGTTTCGGAAACTTGTTTTGGCTCTCACGCCTTTGTTTCTTGACCAATTTCGTCAAACAAAACGTTTACGGACTCACAAGATTATAGTCTAGTGAAAACGTGTCCCGAACCTCAAAGTGAAAAAAGTATTTTTGATTCCTTCACCAAAACACCCTAATGGACCCCCTGAGCGAGAATCCAAAAGTCTACCGAACTACCAGTTGCGGAACTACCCTTAATTGGCCATAATTGGTTACAGAGTATTTACAGTCATAAATCAAATCGTCTTAGGATAGGAGTAGAGGAAAAAATAAGGGCACTAAAATGTGTAGCGTCCTCGCATTAGTGGGGGTAGGTACCGGAATAAAGTCTCTATCTCATCTGGTTAATTAGATAATGGGATAATTAGCTCTGCGCATAACCGTTTGTTGGCTATATGGCTATAGCCACTTAGGAAAGGAGTAGAGACAAAACCGAGGGCACTAAAATGTGTAGCGCCCTCGCATTAGTGGGGGTAGGTACCAAAATTAAGTCTATATCTCAACTGGTTAATTAGATAATTGGATAATTAGATCTGCACATAGCCGTTTTTGGCCATTATATGGTACTTATAGCCACTTGTGAGTGGTTTAGATACTTTTCAGAGGGTGCATTTTGTAGGCAATGGCCAAGTTATGGGGGTCAATGCCGGACTTTTAAGCTCTATCTCCAACCATTTAGCCGTTATTTGGATTCAAAGATCCCCAAAAAAGCTTCAAATCGGGATTTTGGGGGGCTTTTACCGTTTTTTTTGCTCATCTTGAGCATTTTTGAATCCAAATAACGGCTAAACGGTCGGAGATAGAGCTTAAAAGTCCGGCATTGACCCCCATAACTTGGCCATTGTCTACAAAATGCACCCTCTGAAAAGTCTCTAAACCATTCCTAAGTGGCTATAGCCATATAGCCAAAAACGGCTATGCACAGATCTAATTATCCAATTATCTAATTAACCAGTTGAGATAGAGACTTAATTTTGGTACCTACCCCCACTAATGCGAGGGCGCTACACATTTTAGTGCCCTCGGTTTTGTCTCTACTCCTTTCCTAACATGGCTATAGCCATATGGCCAAAAACGGCTATGCACAGAGCTAATTATCCCATTATCTAATTAACCAGTTGAGATAGAGACTTTATTCCGGTACCTACCCCCACTAATGCGAGGACGCTACACATTTTAGTGCCCTTATTTTTTCCTCTACTCCTATCCTAAGACGATTTGATTTATGACTGTAAATACTCTGTAACCAATTATGGCCAATTAAGGGTAGTTCCGCAACTGGTAGGTCGGTAGACTTTTGGATTCTCGCTCAGGGGGTCCATTAGGGTGTTTTGGTGAAGGAATCAAAAATACTTTTTTCACTTTGAGGTTGACCCCCTTTTTGGACACGTTTTCACTAGACTAATTATGCTCTTTCCGATAATATGCGGTTTTATGCCGAAAAGTGAGAGCAAGTGTGGGCTGTCACGCGCAAATACGACGCCGTGTGTGAAAAGGGGGGTGACAACTTCAAAAAATCCGACTTTATGAGTGCTGTAAATATTTTAATATTTATTAAAAGAGTGTTTATATGTTTTGGCTAATTCAAAGTTTATCTGGTAGAAAATTTCAAGGCTTAACCCCAACCCAAACCCCAACCCTAACCCTAACCATACTTTGGCCCTAACCCTAAAAAAGCGTTTGTCAGCACTCACAGCTGACAAACGGTTTTTTAGGGTTAGGGCTAAAGTAGGGTTAGGGTTAGGGTTGGGGTTTGGGTTGGGGTTAGGCCTTGACATACCCTATTAAAATCTGGGTGTTTTGGGAGTGCTGACAAACGGTTTTTTAGGGTTAGGGCTAAAGTAGGGTTAGGGTTAGGGTTGGGGTTTGGGTTGGGGTTAGGCCTTGACATACCCTACCAGATAAACTTTGAATCAGCCAAAACGGTTGAGTGGTTTGGCGGTTAGAGCCATTTTAGTGAATCAACTTTTTTGGCAGCGCACACCTGTAAACAGGCCTCCAAACACCCAGATCGTAACGGCGCCCGGCGCCCTCCGGCGGAAAACGTTAAAATCTGGGTGCCTTCCATTGCTAACAATTCATCGATTTTGGCGGTCGAGACGGGTTAGGGCTGTTGTTAGGGTTTTGTTTGGGGTTATCGGTTAGGGCTATCGATTCTCTATCAGATACCGTTTAGTTTACTCAAATCGGCCATGTGGTTGCGTGGCTATAGCCGTTTGAAAAAAGTCGGTCTAGGAAATATAAGTGTACTCTTTTTGGTAGCGCGCACCTGTAAACACGCTGCAAGGCACCCAGATTATAAAGTCCGATTTTTTGAAACTGTCACCCCCTTTTCGTGCGGGGAATGTTTTTGCGCGTCACATCACATGTTAACGTGTGGTGTGCGCGTCAAATTTGATAAATTTCACATGCGCGGTCATTTTGGGGTGACAGTTTCAAAAAATCCGACTTTAAAGTCCGATTTTTAATAATGTGAACGGGGGGTGCGCACTTAATTCCACTTAATTCTATTTGCACGTGCTAAATTCTGTTCTTGACAATCTTAAGACTTGATCCCGGAAGTATCGGAAAGATAATTTTAAGACCTTTTCAATGCAACCAAGATCAAGTCTTTATCTTATCAGGAGCCAGAGAAATGATCGAAACAAAACGAAAAAAAACTTTCCCACGGTGCGTGGGAAAGTTTTTGCGCGCCCCCCGTTCACATTATAAAAAATCGGACTTTATAGTCGAATTTTTTAATCAAGGGACAGGGGCCGCGCATTTACAAAGTCTTTTTGCGCGTGCTAAATGTTTTCGCTCATATCTCCTGTTCCTGATAAGATAAAGACTTGATCTTGGTTGCGTTGAAAAGGTCTTAAAATTATCTTTCCAACGCTTCCGGGTTCAAGTCTTAAGATTGCCAGGAACTTGATCTCGATTGTCACGCGCAAATACAACGCCGCGCGACCTCTCTGAATGTGCGGCCCCCTGTCCCTTGATTAAAAAATTCGACTTTAAAGTGTAAGCGAAACAACAACGAACTGGCTGCGCGTCCCGCAACGTTGCGCATGTGAATCTCTCCGGTGAGATCGTTATGCGCAACGAATGCGCGACGCGCAGCCAGTTCGTTGTTGTTTCGCTTTCACTTTAAAGTCGGATTTTTTGAAGTTGTCACCCCAAAATGACCGCGCATGTGAAATTTATCAATTTTGACGCGCACACCATACGTTAACATGTGATGTGACGCGCAAAAACATTCCGCGCACAAAAAGGGGGGTGACAACTTCAAAAAATCCGACTTTAATCGCGCCCCCCTCCGGCCTCGCAAAGAATTTATTATTTTGAAAATAAAAACTAGAACGCGCACGCGCGCATCAAAAATGCCGTTTATAACAACAATTCCCGCGCGCTACGTTTAATTCGGCCAATTAAAGTCCGTTTCAAGCGACTTGACCCGTAATTCTTGGAATTCGGCGCATTGCGCGTGTATTTACAAAGGGGAAATCCTGAATTTCCAGGAATCTCAGGTCAAGTCGTTTGAAACGCACTTTATAATTGATGACAGTCATCATAGCACTGGCGAGTGCCCCGGGGCCAAAGGGGGGTGTGGGGGCACAACCCCGAACCTTAAGTCTAACTGCTACCAAGGCAAAGATCAGGCACTAGCGTGTACAATGCAAATGTGCTGGGCAATTTCTCATTTGCGGCATACGGCGTCTAGACGGCGTCGCAACGCCGTCTAGACGGCGTCTAGACGGTATACCGTCTGGACGGGTTCCGGTGAAATCAGCTAAAAACGGTACCGAAAGTGCTTGAGACGGGTTATAGACGGTATCAGACGGTCTCTAGACGGGTTATAGACGGTATCAGACGGTGTTGCGACGGTATCAGACGGTCTCTAGACGGTGTCTAGACGGTACCGTCCCGGCGTCTGGACGGCGTCTGGACGGTGTCTAGACGGTATCCGTCCGAAATTGAGACGGCACGTCTGAAAATTGTACCAGACGTTGAGACGGACTTTTAGAACTCCGTCTGTATTTCAGACGGAGTTTTAAAAGTACGTCTCAACGCAGTCTAAAGGAAAATCGATGAAAGTACCGTCTAGACAACGTCTCAACTGAAACCGGTCAAAATACCGTCTAAACAACGTCTAGACAACGTCTAAACAGAATCTCGCGATTCAGTTTCAAATACCGTCTAGACAACTTCTCTAGCAATTTCGATACGAATACCGTCTAAACAACGTCTAGACAACGTCTTAAGCGAATCCGATACAGATACCGTCTAAACAACGTCTCATAGTATCAGCCATAAACAGCTTATCTCACAGTTGTATTACAACGCGATAGCTGGATGTAAGAGTGAATGTGGAGATACCAAAACAGTTTGGCTGAATGTAAGAAGAAACAGCAACCCGCCATTGTCGTCTCATGAATGTAAGGCGCGAAGTTTAATTCTTTAGACTGCCTACCACACATCTACCACTAATTCCAACTGGCATGGGTAATCCAGAATGGTCTTCGAAAACGGTCGAGTCTAGACATCATTATTTGAGACGTTGTCTAGACGTTGTTTAGACGGTATTCTTATCGAAATTGCTGGAGAAGTTGTCTAGACGGTATTTGAAACTGAATCGCGAGATTCTGTTTAGACGTTGTCTAGACGTTGTTTAGACGGTATGTTGACCGGTTTCAGTTGAGACGTTGTCTACTGTCTAGACGGTACTTTCATCGATTTTCCTTTAGACTGCATTGAGACGTACTTTTAAAACTCCGTCTGAAATACAGACGGAGTTCTAAAAGTCCGTCTCAACGTCTGATACAATTTTCAGACGTGCCGTCTCAATTTCGGACGGATACCGTCTAGACACCGTCCAGACACCGTCCAGACGCCGGGACGGTACCGTCTAGACACCGTCTAGAGACCGTCTGATACCGTCGCAACACCGTCTGATACCGTCTATAACCCGTCTAGAGACCGTCTGATACCGTCTATAACCCGTCTCAAGCAATTTCGGTACCGTTTTTAGCTGATTTCACCGGAACCCGTCCAGACGGTATACCGTCTAGACGCCGTCTAGACGGCGTTGCGACGCCGTCTAGACGCCGTATGCCGCAAATGAGAAATTGCCAATGTGCTGTACATGTCCTGAACAGCAAGTGCGCCGAAAAGCGTCAACGGCCGGCAGGCATATGTAGAGGCGAGGATGGTTTCTCTCGAATTGGTTGGTAAATGCCAGCCGTCAGGTCAATGTCTGATCGCTGTTCTCGCACTTTAGGAAAGAAATGAAAACAGGGTCAGGCCAATGCTCGACTGGTTGGCATTGCCAATGCCAATGGCAACAACTTGTTGGCAAACAATACCGGGAAAACCATTCACGCCTTGTTGAACAAGGTGTAAACAAGCTGATTTTACAAAGTT
Source organism: Hormiphora californensis (assembly GCA_020137815.1). Taxonomy (NCBI): domain Eukaryota; kingdom Metazoa; phylum Ctenophora; class Tentaculata; order Cydippida; family Pleurobrachiidae; genus Hormiphora; species Hormiphora californensis. The sequence goes on along the minus strand of CM035353.1, from coordinate 3,291,101 downwards.
TGAAAACAGTAAAATATACAAGTTACAACCCACACTTGAACAACTTTTTATACATCTTTTCTTTCTCTCCCATGTTTTGCAGGTGGGACTGTTGAACAAAACATCACCATGAGTTAAATTATTATTTCGTAATTCCTTCATTTTCAAATAAAAAGTTCATATATGTTCATTAGCATCAAGTCATTTTCTTCGCTGAAATCTCTCTGCGTATATCAGGGGAAACTCTAACTGAATGGCATCCCATTAATGGCATCCCATCAACAGTAAAACTCTAACTGATAATGGACCACAGTGATGGTTCTTTCTCTGTATTCTCTCTGTAGGCAGTACATCTATGTACTGCATACAGAGAGAATACAGAGAAAGAACTATAGGGCATGCCCGGGCACGGGCGCGCACACAGAGAGAATACAGAGAAAGAACCATCACTGTGGTCCATTATCAGTTAGAGTTTTACTGTTGATGGGATCCCATTAATGGGATGCCATTCAGTTAGAGTTTCCCCTAATGCATCTCGTGATCTATATTTCACTATTCCACTAGTAGATATGACTATTATTATGAGTTCGGTGTAATTTGCTTATTTTGATCCAGAGTCCTGTTTAGTTGTTCACTGAGCGGCTGAGAGTTCCTTAAAGTGTGCATGACAGAGAAGCTTCTCCTCGAAGGGGTAACATCCCGCTCCCTCCTCGTTACTGAACTTTGTATCACACACCTACAGAGAAGATGGGGTTGTTATGGCAACATTGGGGTTGTTATGGGAACATGGGGGTTGTTATAGGCTTGTTATGGGAACATTGGGGTTGTTATGGCAACATGGGGTTGTCATGGGAACAGTGTGGCATGGTTGCTATGGCAAAATGGGGTTGTTATGGGAACATGGTGGTTGTTATGGCAACATGGGGGTTGTCAGGGAGTGACTCGTCACTCACCATGCATTTGTAGCATGAAACATGAAAGTCTTTGTCCATGGCTATGATCCTGTATGTCTCGGCGCCATCCTCAGAGATGATCAACTTACTGCACGCAGCACACTGGTATGCGAACTTCCTGCAGGGGGGTTGGTATGTTCTAACTTGCCTGGCTAGACTGTGTTTCGGGCGCCCCGCACCCGTAAAGGGAGGGTTAGAACATAACAAGTTCTAACAGGGTCGAGCAAGGCAACAGTGGGGGGGGGGGCACAATCATACAGACACACTCAAACAAATTTAAATACAACTCCAAGATCAAAATACGGTGGAAAATACCAAGTATGGAGTTGGTAATGAAATTACATCGCGTATAACCAAAGTATGGATAATAATTCTGAATCAATAAGTTGACCAGACGGCTGTTTTTGAATCAGATAGTTCTGATACAATGAAATAGTGTTTATTTAGGACTGCAGTAGTAACACTGATTGTAGACGACTCGGAGATTTCAGGAAAGATAATACGGTTAACTAACTTGTTATTGATTCTGGATTTAACTAACTGGATTTAACTAACTTGTTATAGCATGTCACACAGAGGACGTTTGAGTTGGTATCGACTGTGAAGGGTACTCCGTCCAAGCAGGTGGAGCAGTCTGTACATTTGAAACACTCGGGATGGTACTGCTTGTCAACCGCTCGTAGTATCTGCAGGGGACAATTTGTTAAAACCATGAACTATATAAATACAGATTATGCCGGTGTTGAAAAAAAAATTCTACATAACACGGTCGCTTGTAGTGGGAAAACGGTAATAGAAAACGGAGATACAGTAAGACGACACGCAACCGTGGCCAATCAGGGCGCTAGTACGTGCACTTTTTGCCGCACGTTATGCAACGTGCGTGTCTCATTACTGTATTTCCATTACGGTAATACGACTACAAGCAGCACTAGAACGATGTGATGTGATGTGAGTGGGAAGAGCGATTCATAAAGCGAAACCCCAGTATAAAAGGGTCTAATAAAAGGGTATAATTAAAGGGTCTAATTAACTTATAAAAGGGTCTAATTAAAGGGTTTAATAAACGCGTACCCGTTCCTTGATGTGTAATCCACAGGCGTCACACTTCTCAAGTGTGTCCAGATAGCATTCCTCACAGTACACAAGACCGTCCGTGTGGTAGAAGGGCTTCTTGACCAGGGTATCCTCTGAAATAGTTTGGAATTACATGCCTGGATAATTAATTAACTTTCAGCAGTTAATAAAATAATAAACACGTTTGGAATTATAACAAGAATTATTATTGCATTATGTTTCATAATGCTGTGTTTCCCTGCCAACGAATACTCAAACCGATCACATTCACTGATAAGCGATGAGATCTAGTGTGGGCGCCGCCCACACTAGATGATACCGTGCAATGTGATCTGATCGTCGTCGCCAACGCCTAATTACAATGTTATGTGACATGTGCATGGGAACTTCTCACGTTCCGTCAGTCACCACACTAACGAGCTTTTAGTTTCGATCAGATTAACTTAAAGAAGTTAAATCCATTCGAGCGCTAGTAGCGGCGCCATGCTGTAACGCGCGAGGTGTGAGACCAACAGCGCTGCATTGACAGTGTGCATGCAGCAAATTTTGAGCGCGCGCCACCGTGGTCCGTTGTGGGATAACTTTGCGAACGACTGACTCATTCAAAGAGCGTTGTTATGTGCGCAGCGCCGGTAACGGTGGACGGACGGACGGACGGACATTTTAGTTAACTCCACGATCTGCTGATTTCTAAACCCTGAATGATCTTTTTAGCACGTGCGTGCTAAAAACATCATCCCGGGTGATTGCCTTCGGCAATCACCCGGGCAGGGAAAAAATCGAGAAGAAAAGTACAATGATTCACATATACTCTAGATAGCATTTTGTCACGTGATATATAACTTACTACACTTGGTACAGACGAAACACGTCACATGGTAAAGTGATCCAAGAGCTTTGCATCCGTTCTCGTGTCCAATGATGTTCTCTTTGCAGGTCGCACACACACCTGTAACAGGGCAAAGGGGTGTTAGAATACTTAATACACATGGTGTTTCAAACTTTTCAACACTACTTTAAACAAATTAATTTGAGGATCCGTTTTGCTGCCCCTCGCTAATCCTTCTGAGACTTCTGTTTATCCCTCTCCTTAAAGAAAAGACAAGAGAAGACGTGTCTGGTTTTTCTAAGTAAACAGATCTCAGAGGACCTCGTTGGGTTATACCAAGGACGCCAAGACTTGCAAGGAACGGTTCCTCGCGCCTCTATTTACAGGACAGGATGTCGGGTGTGGCTACCCATGATGTTATTATGTGCAGGAACGATATGGAGGGTAAGTTGCTCGCCACGAGCTACTCTGATAGATGTAAGGGTGCCAGTATTTTGCAGAGCATTAAGGATGATGCAGTGGAGCCTCCAAGTGGAGCCTCCAAAGCGGTTTTATGGACGATGGTCAAGGAACTATATGGATTGTTACCAGAAACACGACGCATCTCTACCCACTCATCTGAATCTGTGACATCATTCACTGCTGACGACTTGAGAGATACACTGGATAAGCTGAAAGAGGATCTTCTGAGCACACTACCGGATCTGGTTGCCCCCAAGGTTAGCAAGATCTTAGCTCCTAGCAGTGACCAATTGGCAATTCATGCTGTGAATCGCACTGGCTCGGCACAGGAAACTGTGACCCCTGTGACTCCAATTAAGAGGTATCTGACTATCAAGGATAAAGGTGAGGAAGGACCTATGTGTGAGAAGAAGTGGACTACTGTCGTGAAGACAAAGGTGGAGAAAGCATTGAATAAGATTCCAGTCCTAGATCTTTCAGTCACCAAGAGGAGGACAAATCTTATGTTTGAGACCGATGAACAGTTGGAACAGGCGAAAGAAGTTCTTTCACCGTTCCTTGATGTTTCTCCCGTAGTGGAGAAGGAGAAGAAAAGAGATCCTCGCATCATGATCAATGATCTTGACCAGGACCTACTGGAAAAAGATCGCCTTCTGTCAGAGATTGTCAGTGATAAGAATGAGTCTGTGAAGAGACTAGTTGGGGAGGGTCACCTGGTGAAGGTGGTCCATGTAAACAGAACAGGAAGATATGCAGTGTTCCAGGTCTCTCCAGAAGTGAGGAAGGCGATATCGGAAAGGAAGGACAAGCTATTCTTGAAACTTCGACAGCATTCAGTGAGGAACAGGTTTTATGTCACGCAGTGTTTTCACTGCCAGCGCTTTGGCCATGTAGCAGGATCCATCTACTGCCCAAACAAGGATAAATCTCCGGTTTGTGCCTTCTGTACGGGAGATCATGACACTAGGAGTTGCCATGCCAAGAAGGAAAATGTAGTTAGCAGGATGAAATGTGTCAACTGTGATCATGGAGGAAGCAGAGAGGACAAGCGCCATGCTCAAAGTCACCCAGCCTCCAGCAGTATGTGTCCATTCTATGTAAATGCTAAAGGAAGACTCATGGAGAGTACCAGTGGAGTAACGAAGCAGGAAAAAAACGTGTACCTGACGAGGGCATGGGAGGATCTGAGAGGAAAACGTCTTGGAGGATTGGCACACTAAACGTCCACTCAGTTATGAATAAGACGTCAGGTGTAATTACACACTTGGAGGAAAAAGGATGTGACATCTGCTTGGTACAGGAGACTTATCTGAAACAGAGTGACACAGCTAAACTTCAGGAGATCAGAGACTATGGTTGGAATATCTTCTCCTCGCCTAGAGCGGAACGTTCAGGAGGTGGAATTGGAATCTTGTACAGGGATGGTGTCAAGTTGAAATACACTCCGGTAAAAGCCAAGTTTAAATCGTTTCAAGTCCAGGAAGCCCTTATTGGAGGAGGAAAAGATGTGACGAGGCTATGCAATATCTATAGACCTCCGTATACTGGCAAGGCACGGTTTACGGAAGCCCAGTTCCTGGATGAGTTTACCGATTATTTGTCAGAGTTGGTCTGCAAAACGGGGAACCCTATCCTGATGGGGGACTTTAACTTCCAGGTTCAAGATACTCAGAACTTCTATGCGAAGAAGTTGCTTGGACTACTCGACTCTCTTGGATTTGATCAGCGGGTCCCACTACAACCTACTCATGTTCGTGGTGGTACTTTGGATCTGCTTCTCTGCCAAAAAGACAGATATTCTAAGGTTCAATCAGTTGAAGTATTTCCTGACGGAACGACCTCTGATCATTTTCTTGTATTGGCGGAGCTGTGTATTGAAACTGTAGCAAGTGAATACAAGACTCGTGAAAAAGTGGACATGTACAGAGATTTCAAGGCTGTTGATATAGAAATACTTCGATGTGCTTTTAGGAGTGTGGATTGGAGTGAAGCGATGGAATCTGGATCAGCTGAGGAGGTTTTGTGTATTTATATGAGGAAACTTGAGGAACTTGTGGATAGGACTGTCCCGTTGAAGAGGAGAAAGAAGAGAGGAGCTAAGCTGAGGCCATGGAGAGATAATCCAGAGGTGCGTCAAGTTCTTCGTCAGCGGCGGAATGCTGAGCGAGCCTGGGAGAACAATAAAACCAGCGTCACGAAGAAGCAGTTCAATGAACTCAAGAGGCAGTTTGGGCGTGTTGACAAGGAAGCGAGGACAAACTACGTCAAGGAAGACTTGGAGGAGTCCAGAGATGACCCCAAAGCACTTCAAAGGAAATTGAACCGTCTACTTGGTAATACTGAGACCTTTATGCCTGAAACCACAGATAAGCGGAGGTTAGCGGATGACTTTGCTGACTTCTTTGTTGGAAAAGTTGATAAGATTCGGTCTACTGTTATTGGAGAGAAGAATCTGAGGACTAAGAGGAACCCTATTCATCAGACACCCGTCTGTTGTTTTGAGGAATTTGAGGAAGTTTCCCCAGAGAAACTAAAGAGGATAATCAAAGACATGCCAGACAAGACATGTGATCTTGACCCTATACCGACTTGGTTAGTGAAGGGGTGTATGCATGAGCTAGCTCCAGTCTTGTGCAGGTTTATTAACCTATCTCTTGGATGTTCCAGTGTTCCTGAAATTCTCCAGCAAGCTTTGGTGTTTCCAACGATTAAGAACCCTTATGGCGATAAGGACACTTTGACCAATTATCGGCCAGTCTCCAACCTATCTTTTGTCTCCAAGCTTCTTGAAAAGATAGTTCTAGAGCAGCTCAACTCGTATCTTAATGAGAACGAGTTACTAAATAAGCATCAATCAGGTTACAGGGTGAATCATAGCTGTGAAACCCTACTGATGGGTATGTTTGATGATCTCCTTCGGGATATGGATGAAGGAAAGGTCGCAGGCCTCTTTCTATTAGATATGAGCGCCGCTTTTGACACAGTGGACCATGGAAAGCTGCTAGAAGTTCTTGAAGAACGGTTTGGAGTGAAGGGTTCTGTCTTGGATTGGTTCGCCAACTATCTACAAATGAGGACTTATCGGGTAAACGTGGAAGGGGAACTTTCGAGGATTGTCTCTCTGATTTGTGGAGTTCCGCAAGGTTCACTGCTTGGACCTGTGTTGTTTTTACTGTATGTGGAGGAATTGCAAGATTTGGTCAAACCGTATGGCTTAAGGATTAAACTGTATGCTGATGACTCGCAATTGTACATCAGCTTTGTCCCAACTGATGAGGAAAACTGGAAACTGGCAAAGAAGAGGACTGAGGAATGCTTGTTAAGTGTGAAAGAGTGGATGAGTGAGCACTGGCTAAAGTGCAATGAGGCAAAGACTGAATTCCTGCTGTTAGGCAAAAACAGCGCCCTGGATAAGATGGTCTATCAGCCCACTGTGGACTTTGGTGGAGTGGAGATAAGCCCAGTGGACTTTACGGGGAGTACAGGGAAAACACTAGGAGTGTTCCTTGATAGCAACCTCTCTATGGAGAGGCAAATCAACAGTGTTAAGAGGCAATGTGGTTTGTTGTTGAAGAATCTATGGCAGGTAAACCGGTGTCTAGATAGATCGACGAAGATACTCCTTGTTAAGCAGCTCATCATTTCAAGACTGGATTATTGTAATATCCTTTACCATGGCTTACCTAAGAAGCTTCTCAACAGCCTTCAGAGAGTCTTGAACTCGTGTGTCAGATTTGTTTATGGCCTACACGGTCACCAAGACACCTACATGCCATACTTGAAAGAATTGCATGTTCTTCCTGTGGAACAACGTGTCACGTTCAAAGCATGCCTTATGGCGTACAAGATTGTACATGGATTGGCCCCTGACTACCTGCAAGATCAGGTCCCTGTTGATGATGGACTTCATGTGATCCGGGCTACTAGAGGAAATGCTTGGCCTGATGGCCTCAAGCTGAAGTACCCTAAGCTATCAAGTGTCAATGCGACTTCCAAGTTGAGAAGAAGACGTCCGTCGGTTTACCTGCCTGAAGTCTGGAATAGGCTTCCCCTTGATCTGAGAGCTGTTGAGTCTGTGGAATCTTTCAAGTCGAAGCTCAAGACTAGTCTTTTCACTGAGGCTTTTGGCGAGACTGGACTGTCCTCTTAACACTCTCCTTCTTGCTGAGGTATGTGCTCTAGCTGGCACCCGTTTTTTATTATTTTTCTGTATTTAAGCTCGTGGCGAGCAGAAGTGTGAAGCATAAATTGGGGTTTTTCATAGCACGAGTGTTTTTCTGTGTTTCCAATATACGGACTTTTATATCAATTTTTAGAGTTCCAGGACTCTAACTCAGTCTGTTATGTAATCAGTCACCGATAGTTATGTGAGCCGATAGTAATGTGAGCCGGTGTAATTTTTCTTTATTATTTTTTGTTCTATTAGGGATAAGTTGGCGAGGTCTTACCAGTATATTAACCGTTCAGATCATCCTTCAGTGACAGCAGCAGTTTCGCTGCTCTGTCCCTGTCGGATATGGGCGGAATATAAACATAGTTATTATTATTATTATTATTATACTGAATACTCTGCCAGAGCTCATTGTTGGGCTGGCGCATTGAATTGTTCGCATACTTTGGGGAGCACGAACACAGTTTCAGCTGCAACTCAATGCTGACAGGCATACTTGGTACTAAAAGAGTGCGTGTAACACCCCAGCTGCTATTAATCGCGCGTGTTGTAATAACACCTCATCAGATTCAGACGGACCATCTTACAACAAAAAGTTGCTCGCTCTTCAGACCGGTATAAAGCCTGTCTGGAGGCGCCATACCCCTATTTGATTCTCTGACGGAACGGTGGCCTTTCAGACCGGTATAAGATGAACATGTAAATTAACATGTTTCATTGAGAATTTGCGCAACTCTCTTCTAGTTCAAGTAGCCGATGCACACTTGCATGAACACTTGCACTTACGCAATACGCGTAGTGGAAATTACATCTACAATCTCCCAACCATTCTGCACCGGTGTGCGGACTCTAGTGCTACACTCTAAGTCTAAAGAGGACTCTATATCTAAATTTAGATTTAGATAAAGAGTCCAAATAATTCTAAACTCTAGGAGGACTCTTTACCTAAAAAGTCTACACAGGGCGGACTCTTTATCTAAAAAGTCTAAACAAAGTGGACTCTATATCTACATAAATCTAAATTAGATATAGAGTCCGCCTTTCGCCGCGAACTCGAGATTTCGGCCGTTAGGCCGGAAACGAGAGTTTGCTCTACCCCTATACTAATTTAGAAGTGTTAGGGCCGTTATTTGGGTTCGATGTTAGGGTTAGGGTTAGTGTTAGGGTTAGGTTTTGGGTTGGGTTAGGATTTTAGACATAGAGTCCGGGTTGGAGGATTTGGCGCCAAAATGTACTAGAGGACTCTATATCTAAAAATTGTACACAGGGCGGACTCTTTATCTAAAAAGTCTACACAAGGAGGACTCTAAACTTTTTTCAAAATCTAATTGTAGATAAAGAGTCCGTTTTTAGATATAGAGTCCGCCTTGGATTTAGATAAAGAGTCCGTTAGCACTAGAGTCCGCCCACCTTCTGCACCAAACCCCCATAAATGCAGACAGACAGACAGACAGACAGACAGACAGACAGACAGACAGACAGACAGACAGACAGACAGACACACAGCTGGCATACAGACACACATGGCATACAGACACACAGACAGACCGTCAGACAGAATCACAATCACAGACATGCACACAGACAGACAGACACACTGCACACCTAGGACATACAGACACAAATACCGTCAGACAGACCGACAGACAGACCGACAGACAGACCGTCAGACAGACAGACATGACAGACAGACATGACAGACATGACAGACAGACACACATCCAGGACATACAAACGCACAGACCGACCGACAGACAGACCGTCAGACAGAATCACAGACAGGCACACAGACAGACAGACATGACAGACAGCGCTCACTCACACACCTATACCAAGGGTCCAGCATGTGCATGACGTCCTTTTCGTGGGGTGAGATGAAGAGGGTATACCCCTTAGGAGCACTTTCATGGTTATAAAGACTAGTGCAACTATAGCTAGGTCGGGTAAAATAGGTGAAGTTAAAATACTGATTCTCGGTGAATATATAATAGAGCTCTGAAACAGCAAAATAGCAGTGTAAAGCTAAAGAAGAAGAAAAAGAAGAAGAAGGAGAAGAAGGAGAAGAAGGAGAAGTTATATGTTGGGTGTACTAATGTTGGAATTGGGAAAGTTACAGTAATCACGATTTCTCGACAGAGGAACTGGAGTAAGAGACAGCTGATCTGATTCATACAGAGGTAAAATAGATCGAGATAGAGAATAATTTCGATTCCACTTCACTCATATAAGTACTCCACTTCTAATGGACTAATTGAAATTATTATTACATCGTTTTCCTTTCCCACGCTGGATTCTAGTATATAATAGCACGCCTTTATAAGTGACGAAATGTATTCTCGGCGTCTTACCGGGGACAATAAAATTATATATAATCGGGCCGCTGATTTTTTATTATAAACATTTCACACGTAATATAATATTGTTGCAGTATGGGGTATTGAACAATTAACATAATCTGATGGTGAATTACGGGGAAAATAGAAGCATAGTATCAGCTACTAGATAGACTACTACAACTCTCTCACAGCACATCCCTTTTTGCGAGGGACATTATGTAGCATGTCAAAATAATTAATATCACAATAATACCCGTCAAATGTTACAAAATACCCGTCAAATGTTACAAATATTGATGAGAATCACCGTGCCCTAGTGGAGTTAGATAAAGAGCAGGTGATCAAATCTATAACAAAGAACACAAATCGTAATTGCCAAACAGGAAACTATTTAATTATAGTTCCCATTTGTTATGTTCTAACACAGTATAGCTAGGCAAAGTTCCCTTCACTTAATAACATCATATCGATATTATCCGGTACGGCCCTAATTCCGGCCCTAATTCCGGCCCTAAAGTATCCGGAACGAGAATGACGTGTTGTATTCAGTGCAACATATCATATAGCGACAAAATATACATGTGTAAAACTGACCAAGAAAAAAAACCAGAAATACATAATATAAGCTAGCCTCACCCTTCCTTCTATAATATGTACACACACGTCACACTTGTCGCCAGGGAAATAATTGAGACTATGGCTATAACGTTTATAAAGAAAATCGAGGCATACGTTTCTATTTAGTTGCTAGGGAAAGTCAATATATTACCCTAGTTATATATATATATATTATATATGTACAAGTATAATATATAACCGCGATTAACGATATAGAGAAAACCATAAATATTCTCGGTTTTCAAATCGATAAAGAGATGCAGGGGTCTGGGATACATGTTAACTTTTTGGGCTTAGAGCTGAAATAGAGAGAAAAAGAGAGACGGAGAGAGAGAGATGGAGAGGGAAGATATGGAGAATCAGAAAGGGAGGGAGTGTGTGCAAGACTAAAATTATAGCAATCTGGCATCACATAGTAAGTTACGTTCAATTAGAAAGACGGAGTCTAAATTTGTGCGAAAAAGACAGGTAAAATGAAGGATATAGAAAAACAGATATTCATGATACAATCTCGAACCATCATTTTAAAACTACACAAATGAAAAATTAAGCCCAAATTTAGCCCAAAGATAGATTAAAAAATAAAGATCTTGCTAAATACTGCTTGATGCCATACCCATAACACACATAAAACTGTACCTACTGATGAGAGAAAATGTGACAGTGAATGAGAGCAGAGAGAGGGAGAGAGAGAGAGAGAGAGTATTTAACATCGATGTGTTTTTCTCTATCTTGCTCAGCAAGTTCATTCTCAATGACATTCGCAGATATATACCAGATCTGGTTCACTTGCGTATTCGTGTGTTCAGGTGTGTCGACGTATATAATATTCATTATTCGTCGACTTTTTATATAATATTCGTCGACTTTTATATAATCACACAAAGAGGATAGTCTGTAGCATTTTCGTTGTTGAGTAATCGGGTGAGACGGCCCTTATACTCAAAAAAGTTTACAGAAAAAGGGAGAGAAACCAAAAATGGAGGTAAGATTTGAAAAATCCTAAATAATATGGTCAGCTTATAATACTGTACTGACTGCTTAGTGTAGAGAAAATTCTATCTAGAATTATCATGTGCTCATGAACAAATTTTAAGTCGCTTGCAGACAGTCATAGACTATAGAGTGAAGCTAAAACTACCAACTTACAAAAAGGACCAACTTACAAACAGCACCAACTTACAAAAAGCACCAACTTACAAAAAGCACCCGGGTTTATATATAATATAACAAGAGGGTAAATAATAAGGGCCTCATGCTCATGGTTTCCGTTTACAAGCATGCAGATTATTGAGGTCATAAGAGTTCTAATTTTTACATTAATTAGAGTTCTAATATTTTGACATTTCCCTGCATGCAAAATGTGGGAGGGGGTTGTTTTGTTCAACCCCTTTTTATTTGTCCCGAGCCGGGCGCGGGGAAACAGGGTCGAGCAAGGCAAGCTCAAAGCTGGGAGGGAGGAGGAGAATTCCGTATAATAATATGTTAAAACAAAGCTTAGAAGTGAGCGAAAGGAATCCATATATCAGGCCACAATAATATATTAGAAATGTATCTGATCAATTAGAGACCTACCATGTAAAAACTCTGGATCACTTTCCCAGTCACTTTCCTCTGAACTGCTGCTTCCTTCCTGCATCTATCCTCTGTATAGTTTGTGCAGTCGGACCCCGATTTACCGGGATGCTCGGGGAAAGGGATTTGCCTGGTAAGTCGGGGTGCCCGGTATAATGGTATATCGGAATGAAATTTTTTATGTTTTATACAATCTAACCCTCGGAGCTCGCGAAAAGGGGGCCGAGCTAGGCAAGATGAAATACTGTTAATTTCCTATATCGGGTGAAGTTTATCTTCCCTCAAACCCTAGTTTGACAGTTGAGTACAAATAGGGTAGGAAATAAATCGAGATACTACACCGTATAATAACAATTCGAGTAGCTATCGGCTGTGAACTTAGTAGTATGGTACGCCTGACTGGATTACACAAGCATAAATTTAAAACTGGTGTTCCGAGATAGAGGGAGAGAGAGAGAGAGAGAGAGAGAGAGAGAGAGAGAGAGAGAGAGAGAGAGAGAGAGAGAGAGAGAGAGAGAGAGAGAGAGAGAGAGAGAGAGAGAGAGAGAGAGAGAGAGACTAGAAAGTCAGTGAAGGACAGAGAGGAGAGAGCGAGAGATAGAGTAGAGAGAGAGAGACTGAGTGAGGGAGAGAAAGAGAATTTTGTGCTATAGCGATAGAGAGAGAGAGAGAGAGAGAGAGAGAGAGGAGAGATCGCGATCGCGAGATATAGAGAGAGAGAGAGAGAGCGAGAGAGGCTTTCCTTTCTTAGAGTGATGCTACATAGGGGAGACTTGGCCAATATGGGACGTGTGCCCAAATGGGATCTTGGGCTGTACGTAAGATAATAAGGTTCAGACACAAACTGAACACTACAATACGATCCTCTTTGTTCAAGGATCATTTTCCATTGATTATTATCATTTTCTGACAATTAGATGGTGTCGTGTGTAAGTGGTTTCCCACAGAATTATCTAAGTCGAAAATTTGATCTTGTGTTAAGCTCGATTACACAGCTCTCTTGGTAGATTGTTACCAGTTTTTGGGCGGAAATATTAGCCTGTATAATTTTCTTGCACCCTTAAATATTTTTAACCTTTCTCAAATTACAGTGTTTGTTAAATAGTTGATATAGTTAAGTTGTTCAGTTTGGGTTATATGGGACATTTACACCTTGTCCAAAATGGGATATCCCATTTTACCAAATTTGGGCCAAATTTGCTAAAATGGGATATCCTATTTTACCAAAGTTTGCTATCCCCGTTTGACCTAAGATCTAAGTATCTTTATTGATTACCATAGCAACTGCTTGGGATCGTTTTGTTACCATAGCAACCACCTAGGAAACCATGGCAAGTTACATTGCAATCAGCCGAAAAAATGTTTGATAGCACAAAATTCATCAAAAAAACCAAGTTTTAAAGCATAGACATCAATAATACATCCATTTTCGGCCGGGAAACAAAACGTCATTTGTGCATAACACAAATAATTTATGTTTAAACAATATTTCTATGCTTACTTCCAATTAAAAACCCCGTGCTTGGCATATAATTAAAGTTCTTACCAAACTAAAAGTGGTTTGGCAAAATGGGACACGCAACTTCGTTAAATGGGATATCCCGTTTTGACCCAAAAATGTATGTCCCGTTTCGCCAAAATTTTAGCCACTGCATAAATTTTATAACCAAATGGGATAGTACCGTTGCTCATCTTTGGGTGTAGGTAGGAAGATATATTTCAGGGAAATGATAAATCTAACAATGAAAAATACAACCAAATAAAAATGAAGGGGGAAGAGCCAGTAGAAATGGAGATATATGGGGAAAAAGGATGGTATACCGTTATGGCCAAGTCTCCCCTACATGGTTTATTCATGGCAGCAGGGTATGAGACACACACTTTTGGTGCTGCAGAGACACTCTCTCTCTCTCTCTCTCTCTCTCTCTCTCTCTCTCTCTCTCTCTCTCTCTCTCTCTCTCTCTCTCTCTCTCTCTCTCTCTCTCTCTCTCTCTCTCTCTCTCCTCTCTCTCTCTCTCTCCCCTTTTTTCTCGAAAGACAAAAGGGGTTTTTAAAAATAAAATACGCACTTCTCAAAGTATACTTTAAACTGTTTGACTATTTCTAAAGACTCGTCTCATTTGGGGGAGAGCCCACAAAAAGAAACAAAACGAAAAGTGTAAACAGAGGGGATTACTAAGGACCATCCGGAGCTGTGCCCAACGTCATTTTAGGGGTGAGGTACCCACACACACTTCATGCTTTTGTTAGTCTTTCTCCGACCACTGGAGGTATAAAATGTGGGAAATAAGGCGATGGAAAGGGGAAAAAGGGGGAAAGATTAGAGAGAGAAAAGAGAGAGAAAGAGAAAAGGGAGGGGAGGGGGGCCCGGGGAAACCCTTTTCCCTCCCGCCCCCTCGGGTTCTCTACTTTTCCCTCTCCTCTGCTCTCCCGTATCGTTTCCTCTCCACTTTCCTTTTTACCCGCTTCTTCTCCTCTTCTCCTTCCGTTTCCCGCTCTCTCTCCTCTCCTCTCCTCCTCTCTCCTCTCTCGCTCCCTCCCCCCTCTCTCTCTCTCCTCTCCTTTTCCCCTCCCTCCTTTTCCCTCCCCCTTTGCGCCCTTTTCCCCCCTGCCCTTTTTACCCCTTTCCTTTCTTGGGTGATCTACAAATGGTTTTTTCTCGCAGGTTTTAACCCCATTTTTGGGTCTCGAGACACACTCCTCCTCTCTCTCTCTCTCTCTCTCTCTCTCTCTCTCTCTCCTCCCCTTCTCTCTCTCTCTCTCTCTCTTCTCTCTCTCTCCTCACTCTCTCTCTCCCTCTCTTTCTCGTAAGACATAATGGATGTTAAAAATCAAATGACGCACTTCTCTAGGTATAACGTGTAACTGCTTGACTATTTCTCAAGACGTGCCGCGCGTTGGTGGGGAAACCCCCGCTAAAGTACAAACGAAAGTTTTGAAAACAGGGGGGGGGAATTACTAAACCCATGCCAGGACTGAAAACCAACTGTACAATGTTATAATGGGGAAAACCCCACCACAAACCTTTTCAATTTTTCCCCTTTTTTTAGTTAGTCCCTCTTTTTTCCCCCGACCCCCCGGAGGTTCAAATTCGGAAATTTTTGGCTAGAGGGAGTTTGGTGTTTTTTAAATTTTTTTTGGGGGGGGGGGGGTTTTTTTTTTTTTTTTTTGGGGGCCCCCCCCCCCCCCCCTTTTTTTTTTTTTCCCCCCCCCCCTTTTTTTTCCTTTTGCCCCCCGGGGTTTTTTTCTTTTTTTTTTTTTTCCCCCCCTTTTTTTTTTCCCCCCCCTTTTCCCCCGGTCTCCCCGGTTTTTTTGGGTTCTTTTCCCCGTTTCTTCTTTTGGACCCCCTTTTTTGGGGGGTCCCCCCCCGGGGTTTTTTTTTCCCCCCCCGGGGGGAAAGGCTTTCCTTTCTTAGGTTCTCAACTGGTTTTTTTTCTCACAGGGTTTTGCCCCCCTTTTGGTCTGGGGCTCTCTCCTCTCCTCTCTCTTCTCCCTCCTCTCTCTCTCTCTCCTCTCCCCTCTCCCTCTTTTTTTCTCCCCAAAATGGTGAAAAAAATAAAAAATACGCACTCTCTCTCTAAAAAACGGAAACTGCTTGCTTTTTTTAAGCTGCGTCTGCAGTTGTGAGAGACCAGCTAAAAGTAACTAAACGAAAGAGTGTAGAAACAGGAGGGGGAATTACATAAGGACCATGCCAGGAGCTGTAGGACCAACTGTACTATGTTATAGAGGTGAGGTACACACACACACTTCAGTGCTTTTAGTTAGTAACTCTTCCCGCGCACGGGAGGATCAAATGCGAAAATAAGGGCGTAAAAAGAGAGGGAGAAAGGGGGGGAAGGGAAAAAAGGAGGGAAAAAAAAAAGGGGGAAAGATTTTTTGGGGAGGAAAAGAGGGGGGGGTGGGGGGGGGGGGGGGGGGAGGGGGGGGCCCCCCCCGGGGGGGGGCCCCCCTTCCCCCCCATTCCTTTTTCCGTCCCTGCTCTGCTGCTGCCTCTGCCTTCCTCCTCCCCTCTTCCGCCCCGCCCCTTTTTTGTCGGGTTTTGCAACCTCGGGTTCTTTTGGAGGGGAAGTATTCCAAAGCAAAATCTCTCTATCCACTCAACGCTGAAACCCAAATCTCCTAGGGCAGTCGGTAGAACTCGACAGAATTTGGGGTGGGTCAATTTAGGGTAGGTCAAAATTTAGGGTAGGTCTGAATTTAGGGTAGGTCTAATTTTGGGGTAGTCTGATTTAGGTGGGTCTAAATTTAGGGTAGGTCCGTCCGATCGTTTATAAAAGCATTGCAATTCACATTGGGTTTCTGTTAGGTCGCTGAACCGCGTCCCTACTCTATAACTCTTTTCAATTCGATCTTAGTCACCGATTAGGTCGCTAAAACCCACGTCCCTTTCCGTATAACCATTAACGGGTAGACCAAATTTGGGTCCTGAACCGGGGCTCGATCTCGTATCAACCTTGCAATTCATTTTTATCACCGAACTAATAACTACTTAAAGTAGGTAACTGATTAGGTCGGTACCGTGTTTCCCTATTGCACAAATGGAATTAGGACTGTTTTACTATTTCACTTATTATTTATGCACAAGGGTTTCCCTCTGCAATTATTTTTAAACCCAAAAAAAAAAAACTTGTTTTCCCTTCTTTTTCAATCAAATTAAAAGTTGAAAGGGTCCCATGGGGTTTGCGATAATGGTATAAGACGAATAAATTTTTTAAGGGAAAGGGAAAAGGGGTTTAGGGATATTTGTGTTAAAAAACAAAAAAAAAACCGAAATAAAAAAAAGGGAACGACCTAACACCCAAAACAAAAAATCATAAAAAAATTGAAACCCAAAAAATCGACCACCAAACCCCAAAACCCCAATTCAATTGAATCCCTAAAAACAAAAGAACCCAAACCCAACCCAAAATAAAAAAAAACTGAAAATTCCCCCCGACCCGGGAAAATTTTTTCCCCCCCCCGAAAAACCCCCCCCCCCACGGGGAACCCCCCCAAACCCCCGCACAAAACCCCCCGGGGCCCCTTTTCCCTTTTAAAATTTAAAAACCATTTAAAGCCAATAAACCCCCTTTGCCCCCCCCCGTCCCTTTTAAAATTTTTTTGTGCCCCAAAAAACCCCCTCCTGTTCCCCCCCGGCCTTCCTTGAAAAAACCCTTTTTTGGGTTTTAAAAAATTCCCATTTGTCGGGGCTGGGAAAAAATTTTTGGTTCCCTTAACAAAATAAAATTCCTTTTAAAAAAAATTAAAAAACAGCCCCCTTCCCCCAAAGCCCCTCCTTAGAAAAATTTACTCAACCCCTGTATAATGAGTTGATAAGAAAGGGATCTCAGACCTAATCAACCTAATGTCGAATGCACTTCGAACGTACGGACCTACCTAAATTAGACCTACCTATCGCTACCTAAATTCAATTACCGATCAGAACCCTAAAGACCTCATGACTACCCTAAATTCTTGAGCACCGACTTGCCATCCTAGTATTGGCTGTGTCATGGATAAGATGGCCTCATGATTTACGCGGGCGGCGGGATGATTAATAACTAATAGAGTCCCTTACTAATAGTAATAATATAACAACCAACCAATCTATCAATCTTACCTGAGATTTGCACTACTCTTGATTACGTGACTCAGCGTATCAAAATTAGTCGGGTACAGTATAGTTTTCGCTTTGATATAAATTAGTTTTAGTTTTACTCTCCAAGCTTGATTAAATGATCAAGTTTGATCAGCCTGTTTGACCGCGCCCTTGTTCTTCAGTGAAAATGCAAATTTGTTCTAGAGGAGGCACCTTCAACTTGAAGGAAGAAGGACCTTCTGTCTGTTCGGGCTCGTGTAAGCTCAGTGCTCACACCGGAACTTCGGTGTGAGAGCCGACAGACTGGGAACATGTACAGTTTTGAGTGGTTACAGGAAAAATCCCAAAATTAAATGAAAAATGCAAATGGAGGACAAACTTTTTGAACAAGCAAGTTAACATATAATATAAAGTTAACATATAACAGCAAGTTAACATATAATAATAATAAAATACTTGAAATTCAACACACACCTTACTATAATAAAAGCAGTAATCATGTGCTAATTTTACAATGTACCTAGCCACCGTTCGTAGGGATCCGGATGGAAAATGTGATCATAGTTACAGTAAGGAAAGGTGCAACTCTAATAGTCTTTACTGCGTTTTGCATTCACCCTACCACCATATAACGCCCACTGCGCATTTTTTGGAGAAATAACACCCGCGCGGTAGCGGGCTGATATGACTGAATCCGAAGTGATAAATCTCATAACGCCCGCTCTAAAAGTGCAATTTATTACACGCAAGAATTCACCCAAAAAGGTGTGAAAACTCTTTCTTTTGTTTGTGTGTACACACTGTTGCAAAGAGAGAGAGATTGACACAACAAGGGGCGACAGAGTGGCGACAAGAGAGAGAGAGAGACAAGAGAGACATTGGTAATCGTTATCTCTCTCTATTTAATTAGCACCCAATAGTTCGCTTGTGTGTGTGTGAATATCTAGACATGTCTAGACATGTCTGGAGTTGAAAAGGGAACATATTTGAAGGGTTGACATGAGTTATGTTGCCTATCTCTCGCTGCAGCACATGTGTCATTATTTGTTGTTGAACTGTGAAACTTTGATGATGTTGAATAGTTTGTCAAATTGAGTTGAAAAACTTGAAAGGGGATTAGAGTTGTTCTCTCCTTGCTTGCAGTGGGCGTTATATGCTATAACACCTTATGTGTATCAAATATATCGCCCTCACTACGTTCGGGGCGATATATTGCATATCGTCTCCTTGCTCCGCAAGGAGCCGATATGCGTGCATATCGCCCCCTGCGCGGGGCGCGATATACAGATACACACCGGTGTTATAGCACATATAGACCCCGCTGGCTCAAATAGACGCCCGCCCCGCGCGAACAATTTGCACTGGCCTATTGCGCCGTGCACTGCCGTGAGTTTGTGTGTTACAGCCCTGTAAATCCCGAGCGTCAGCGAGGGGTTTACAGGTATATCTGCACGTAAGGGAGGGAGTTGTGTTCTATAGACCCCGCTGGCGGGCACCTAGAAGCAAAACAAGCACAAATTAGGTGGTTGACACAGAGAGAGCTCACACAAAACGGGTCAAACAGTTAGAAATGAAGCTACAGAGTGCCTCTCTACATTCCTACACACTCGTAACAATCGTTGTCACAGTTTCAAAGCGTGGAATGCAGAGAGAGATTACAGTTAATTGTGGGTCATGAGCAACAGTTGCAACAGACTGGCGGGCGCCAAATCTAGACAGAGAGTGTTGTATGTTGTACACGCACTCCCTCTTGAGTTACCAAGTCATTTTATCGTGTTTCCAATGATTCTTTGTGATCTTTACACAAATCTGTCAGAGGGCGTGCGTCTATCGAGATACAAACTCACGGCAGTGCACGGCCCAATAGACCAGTGCAAATTGTTTGAGCGCGCCGTGCGTCTATTTGAGCCGGCGGGGTCTATAGGGCTGTAATGCACGGTCCCTTCGGGACCCGTGCATTACAGCTCAATAGACGCACTGCTCTGCAGTGCGTCTATTGATTAGATGCCCGCGCGGGAGGGAGTTATGTACTATATATACCATAACCCAACAATATCCAAGAAGCAAGCCCCTACGGCCTACTGCGCATAATACCCGTCAATTACAAGGCCGTAAAGAACTTCTAACAGGACCCCAATATACTTTCAATCACCCACCATAACGGGTACTGTCAGATGGAGAAGCGGATCGAAACCTATACATCACATCCTGAACGTATCCAATCCCGTCCGTAGGGCAGGAATTTCCCCTAGTACTTTTAAATCAAAATTAGAGTAACAAACTCCATGGATTTTATATTTCATTCCACGGGTCTTCCAATTTTGATTGTCTAGTTTGAAGTTTCTGCAATTTCTGCAGGTCCTTCCTGTTGTACCTGTTCTGTGTTGGAGGTCGCAGGTTCTTCCTGTTGTACCTGTTCTGTGTTGGAGGTCGCAGGTCCTTCCTGTTGTACCTGTTCTGTGTTGGAGGTCGCAGGTCCTTCCTGTTGTACCTGTTCTGTGTTGGAGGTCGCAGGTCCTTCCTGTTGTACCTGTTCTGTGTTGGAGGTCGCAGGTCCTTCCTGTTGTACCTGTTCTGTGTTGGAGGTCGCAGGTCCTTCTACAACAAGATCTTGTTGTACTTGTTTTGTGTTGGAAGGTGCCCTCAATTTGGGCATTTTCAGCAATTTTCCTGTCGTTTCCGCGATTATGTTGCTGTATAACAAAGGATTCAGCACCGAGTTGAGGGGGAGGATATTGAGTGAGAAGATCTGGTACCAAGATGACATATCCACCACCTCGGCCGTGTGGAGGACGCAACAAATCAGGAAGGGCATCCAGCAGCAGAAATCGGTGATACAGATCAAAGTCACTTTACGACTAAGTGTTGATGTTGAGTTCTGGACCCGATTTTTATTTGAAAGGATCGCTATCAGCATATGGCATATGGCTACAGCTACAAAACAGAGTAAATGGAAGCTAAGGTAAAGCCACACGTAGCCTGCCTGTGGGTCATCAGGGAGGACAAACGCCTTGAACATGCATACTGGGTCATTGCCATAGAAAGAGAGTTTTGTGCCACTGCTTGATCCGTTGTAATCGTGAGAAAACATCTCAGAAACCATATTTTTAAGGACATTCCAAGAGACGGAAGTACCGGCTGACTCGCTAGCCTTATGATTCCCGTGATAGACACTGACAATATCCAAAAGTCGCTTTTTGCCCATCGCTCCGAGGAACAATGGAATATCCTGATATATCAACCCATTGACAAACCAGTCATCCAAACCATCGAGCAGAGGTAGGACAGCCACACCAATGGCAAAAACTAGAACACCTCCAAGTATCAACACTATCTTTATTTTAAGATTCCTAGTAACTTCCTCAGACCGCCGGTATCGCAGGGCTTTCAAGGTACCCTGGAGTCTAAAACAGCTGACTAAAGCCATTACAAGGGAGGAAATAGTCGCTCCATTGGTATTGAGAACACCCATCATCTCGCATGTTCGTCCTCCCATCCACTCAATTTGCCTTTCACAAAACCCGGAGCCTCTAAACCAGTGTACGGAACTAAGAGTCATGATGTAGACTGATGTAAGAAAATCTCCGCAAGATATGGCGAGAACCATGACATTATTCACGTATTTGCCACTCTTTTTTGACTCACGTATTTCCCAGAAAGCCCTGTATGCACTGGCTAAACTGAGTAATCCACCTACTACCCCCATGATGGTCGATATGACCAATACACCATCGTTCATGACGACTTTCCTCCTGCATTCGTCGTTGCATTCGTCCGATAAGTCGGCACAGTCAATCTTACCATCGCATTGCTGATCCAGGGTCAGGATGCCAGAACTGTCTGAACATTGGAAGTTGTTACTACATTCCTCCTCATCGGACCTGTCCCCACAGTCATCAACAAGGTCACACACTTTCTCAAACAGGATGCAATTAGTGTTTTTGCATACGAAAAAGCTGTTGTGGTATTTATCCTGAGACTTTTTTGCCACTGTAAGGGAATTCAACTCAAGGTTAAGAGAAAATATTGTGTGCCGCAAGTTAGGACACGCATTTTGGTGAACGGGTCGCTCCAGTGGACACTCAGCGTTAAAACATAACCCTGAACAACTGTGGTAGACAAATTCTTCTCCGTATAGATACCTGCAATCTTGTTTCTCGCTAAGAAGCACCAATTCAGTTGTAAAGTTCATCCCAAAGAAAGTATGGAATGGGTGGCTGAATATTGTAGAGCGACATGTTTGTCCTCTAAGACGAAGGAGAAACTCTAGTCCCTTGGTGCAAATGCCGCTTTTCAAAGTCTGTCCATTAAGTGTTGGCCAACGAATCAATTTTCGAGAGACCACTGCTCCATCTTTTCGGGCATTACATACACCTTCATCACATTTGCTGGGAAAAGAGCAAAGAAAACCTAACTCCAAAAATATTGCCCTATCATCTTTGCAAAGAAACACATCGGAGCATTCATGAGGTAGGTATTTAATCCTTTTTCTTGGACCTTCACCACATGTTTCCCACTCTTTCCGTTCATCTTGGCGATCCAAACAATCCACTATCCCATCTTGTATCCATTCTACGGGTATTCGGAGGAGCCCTTCGTTCTGACTAAAACTACGAACACACGTTTGTTTGGTCAGTTTGGAACACAGCTCCATTTTCTCGTCCGCTCCCTCAGCACAGTCCGCTCGACTGTTGCACAGCAGGTGTTTCTGGATCGTGCATTGCCGATTGATCATTGTGCATTTTGTCTCTATTCGATCATCACATACGAAAGCAGACCCGTGTCTTGGGCATAGCACGTATATTGATACTGTTGTGGGATAACCGTTCACCAAACATGACCCTGCCACTTTGGCGGGATCAGTGCAGTTCGTTTGGTCTAAACTGAAACTGCAGTAACTGGGCCATATGATCAGAAGGTAACCTGTTATGTGATCCATGGAGGGTAGGGGGATAAAACAGCGAGACCCGTTGTTCAAGGGAAACATGATGATGCCATTATTGCCAATGTAGATACATGTGGCGTTAGCTGCAGTTAGGGGTGCTCTAGTTGGAGTAACCCTATTGAATGGCTCAAAGAAGTATTCCCCTTTGGTTTGAACGACACCACCGTAACTATATCCGTTGCAGTCTCGTTCGTCCGCACACAACAAAAAGTCCGCTTTTGATCTTCCCTCTTGACCAGGCCGATGTATTTCAATATCATCACATACTCCGTCACACAATGCTCCGTCCTTCATCCAAACATCCACCTCGCCCCCACCAACAGTACTAATTGTATACCGAACTTGTACCCGTGCACTTGGGCAATCTTGAAGTGACTCGTGAAGCCGATATAGATGAACCTCAGGGTCGAAACACAAAACCCCACAAGCAGGTGGTGTGCGGAACAACTCTCTTTTACCGGTCGGCTTGTAACCAGATGCCCCGCAAGCCTGGTACTGGGCAGGGTCATCAGGACACAACCTGTTCACAAACGTCTTCAGAGTGCGTGCATACAGGTCAAATGTCTGCGTTATGTCATATGTCACTGTGGTAGAGCCAATGCAAGACATTCTTATCGAGTCGTTTATGATCCCTTTCAATTTGCGTATAATATTAGCACATTTCCAAACCAGGAAATCCTCGTTGATACTGGAAGTGGATATGTGGCATTCACGACCTGTCCCAGCGGTGATGGGTGTATGCTGCACACCCCCTGCTTCACTGTTGGACGGTACTGCTGTTGGTGTTGTGGACTGTGAAACAACCGTTGTTCCACAGTCCACCAGGGTGACAAGACAAAGTAACAGCAAAATCATGATTTGAATTGATCTAAGACTTCGCAGAAAAATTACTTTTAAAGCCGGCTCTTCTTTGCATTGACGTACAATTTCGCACACCCATGGAACAAAGGAGAAATTGCAAAAGAAAAGAGAAGGCGACAACTTTAAGTTTGACTTGCTCGACAGTCGACCTTACTTTACTGCACCCCGTGAAGTATCGCAATGGGATCATAAAGTCGGGTACAGTGGTTTTCGCTTTGATATAAATTAGTTTCAGTTTTTACTCCATAAGCTTGATCAAATGATCAAGTTTGATCAGTCTGTGCGACTTGATCAAAATCGTGACCACATATAATGGTCAGGATCAAGTTTGATCAGTCTGTGCGCGGCCTTACTTACGAGCCAGCCTGAGAACAAGTCACTTAATTACTCTGTCAGGCCAATGCTCCGATCGCGGATATAATATCGTGAAAATAGGGGCAGGTCAATGTACTCGGACTGTGTACGTACCCAAAAAGTTTTCATCCTGGGCATTCTCGAGACATGCCATCATCATGGCGGTCAACTGGTCGATATCATCCTCAGATGCACCCCCACCCTGCTGGGCACACTCCTCCACCGCTGTACAAAGTAGGGAGTAGGGAATAGGGTGGTGGGTGGGGAGTTGAGTGGTGGGTGGGGAGTAGGGTGGTGGGTGGGGAGTTGGGTGGGGAGTTGGGAGTAGGGAATAGGGTGGTGGGTGGGGAGTTAGGTGGTGGGTGGGGAGTTGGGTGGGTAGTAGGGTGGTGCAGTGGGGAGTTGGGTGGGTAGTAGGGTGGTGCAGTGGGGAGTTGGGTGGTGGGTGGGGAGTTGGGTGGGTAGTAGGGTGGGGGAGTTGAGTGGGTAGTAGGGTGGTGGGTGGTGAGTTGAGTGGGGAGTAGGGTGGGGAATGTGTGTGTGTGTTATATATGTGTGTGTACATGTCACAATTTCCACATGGCTGCCGAACAATTACTACAGTCATGTTATATGTGTTGCGAAAAATATATGCATATGACAAGTTCAATATACTCGCTAGTAATTACCGCACATCTCTTTCTCTCTCTCTCTGTCTCTCTCTCTGTCTCTCTCTCTCTCTCTCTCTCTCTCTCTCTCTCTCTCTCTCTCTGTCTCTCTCTCTCTCTCTCTCTCTCTGTCTCTCTTTCTCTCTCTGTCTCTCTCTCTCTCTCTCTCTCTCTCTCTCTCTGTCTCTCTTTCTCTCTCCTATCTGCTCTCTTCTCTCTCTCTCTCTCTACTCTCTCTCTCTCTCTCTCTCTCTCTCTCTCTCTCTCTCTCTCTCTCTCTCTCTCTCTTCTCCCTCTCCCTCTCTTTCTGTTTACCGACTGACGTTGAGGTAATTTCAGCTGGAATGGCAGATGATGTTGCCCCGCTCTCAGCCGACATCATGAATATAGTGCAATGTATTATTTCCCACACAAAAACTGTACAGAGTGAGAGAATTCAAATGGGATCAGTTCAAGCCTTGCAAGCACATGTACAGAGAGTAACGCACTCTCTCTCTCCTCCTCTCCCATTCAAAGTTGGCCACGTGACTGTATCACGTGATGCATGTAAGGCCTGTAATTGTAACTAACTAGAGGCCCTCTGACAAGAAGTGGAAGCTATGCCAGAGTGAACTATAAATGCAGTGAATTTCACTTGGCGTGAACTATAAATGTAGTGACTAATATATGACTTGGCGTGAAATATGGTGGGAAATAAAATGCAGTTAGCGTGGTAGAATTATACAAATGTAGAAAGGTATGTGGGATACACTATATAAGAGCTGAATGAGGTTATAGGGGAGGCAGGGAATATGGTAATAGCCTGGGGCGAGACTTTTTTAGTCCTCCCCACGCTAACATTGGGGCGGGGCTTGTTATACCTGTGTTGAGGTTCTCAATGGTTGCATTGTACAGAGTGCCAGGGCCAGCCGCCGATAAACTCAGTTGGCGGATAGGCATGTTCTAAATAAAGTATAATTAGACTAACTAACGATAACTAGACTAATTTACGATAATGGGGCTCCAGACACGTCTCTTGAGAAAAATCAAGGGTTGTAGTTGTTTCTCAACCAAGAAATTAAGTCTGTACATGCAGAACATATACATGTATAATATGTTCACTACTGGGATCTAAAGGGTTAGGTACGAAATACGAAAATACCTTGTAGAAGAAAACACTTCCTTCTTTATATCTAAACTGATGCATGTGGATTAATAAAACCTATATACACATGATATGTAATATAAGGTGGGACCGCCGAGAGAAGAACAGCAAGATAAAATACTAAAATGCACAGTGGCAAGAATGTCAATATCTACATAGATAACGAAACCAAGCAACTATACCATAGTATTTGAATTTGCAATTGGTAACTGATCTCCCTTAAATTTTGGTTTGCAAAGGCCATTTGCAACATTGGACCTCGTATAATCTGCTGCATTGGATAGTCAAAGACAACAAAACAGGAACCGACCGAAACAAGTGAACAACCAATCAGAGCTCGTTATTTAGGTCACGTGACTGATTATCAGCCAATCAGGGACCAGTATTTCCTGATTCGGTCGGTTCCTGCAACAAAACCATTAAAAAGTGAAAAATATAGTCACATGGCAGCGAATCTACTAGATTCGATCACGCCAACTTGCTAGATTTAAGTGTCACATATCAATGTGCCAGCCACTCTTTCCATTCTCTCTCCACTCTCTCTCCACTTTCTTTTCATCCTCTTTCCATTCGATTCTCTCTCCACTCTCTTTCCATTCTTTCTTCACTCTCTTTTCATTCTCTCTCCACTCTCTATCTTAACTTCAGCTGGCTGTGTATACAAGGTAGAAATGAAGCAGGTGTAGAAATACACAGAGCTGCGAACAGCTCAGATAATTAGGCAGCTGTACTAGCACATATATAATATCATCTTTTTTTTAAATTTGGAGATTAACTTAAATCAGAGAGTTATTGAAGAAAGAGAGAATAAAAGTAATTGTTACCATCAAGTTAACAAAACCAATATGAACTGGACTATGTGTACTATACTAGCTGCTATGATTGATAACTTGATGTTGTAAGGAATCCTATCTCTTTCTCTCTCTCTCTCTATCACCCAATCTTGAATCTTATTTCTCTCATACAGTATCTCTCGTCAAATGCAGGAGACCACAATTGTATGGTAATACCATTGGTATACATCAAAATTCGTTGAATGTTTACACTATGTAACAAAACCCGGCCGTTCAATGTAGTTATGGACTCTTATTCTACAATGCAAATTCTTTACAACCTCACACCAGATAACTGTAAAGTTTAAAGTCTTTCAAATTCTGGCACTGAAACATGGTTTATAATAACTAGTCCTAGGCATTTGCGTAAGAAAGTGCCCGTTTCAGGAATTTTTAGGTAACCATGCGAGACCTTCACTAAAAGTAGGCTATAGGTCCCTAGAATCACCAAAAAAAAGTTTACCACTTAAACTTCCCGAGAACATCTCTTAATTTGGCGTTAATTGGGTCTAATTGGCTAATAATGAATTCAAAATTCAAAATCGTCGTAGAAGGTCGTAATTGGTCGCAATCGTTCAGAAATATTATTCTAATTATTTTTAAATCATGATAGTGACCCAATTATGTAAAATTGGTGCCTAATTTGGCGTTAATTGGGTCAAATTGGGTCTAAATTGGGCAAAAATTCAAAATCGTTGTAGACGGTCGTGGTTGGTCGCAATCGTTCAGAAATATTATTCTTATCACCTTTAAAACATACTAGTAAGCCCGCTCGCCCTACGGGCGAATGTCGGGGATGGTCAATGGTGATACAGTAAACTAAGCAAATAGTGTAGTATCATTTGAAATTTTCAAAATCAGTAAATTTATCAGGTAAATTAACCACAGCGATTCTTTCGACAGAAAAACCACGGGTCCTCTTTTGCCAGG
Organism: Hormiphora californensis; assembly: GCA_020137815.1. NCBI lineage: Eukaryota > Metazoa > Ctenophora > Tentaculata > Cydippida > Pleurobrachiidae > Hormiphora > Hormiphora californensis. Next base: position 3,263,806 of record CM035353.1, on the reverse strand, counting down.
TCCTGAAGTATTTTATGAAGGAGCACATTTGCAAATTACTTTCACTTATTACTGTCATTTCTTATTAGTGCCATTGATACTTTGTTATTACGTGTGTTGACAACATTTTTTGAATAATAATCACCTCTTTTGTAGGATTCTATCACGTAGTCTATATAGGCGTCAGCGCCAGTTTGGGACATATGGCTCCTCCAAACTCGCTGGCGATTGTGTTGAAGTTGAGTAGTCATGTTCACGAAACGTGGTGAACAGGGGGTGAACAGATCAAATCGAGCAAACGATCAATCACACAACCGGCAGAGAGATGAATCAAGGATGCACGTGCAGTTTAAGGCTCAAGCTGGCAGGTTGCCAGGGTCCCTCTAGGGACAACACGTGCAAAAGGCCATTTCCAGGAATTTTGTGCCATATTTGGTAAAAAAACCATCACCCATCATTTCCCTATTTGCTTTAATAATAGTATGATAAGTGACTCAGCTCTGCCAAATTGGTGTGTAATTGGTCCTAATTGGGCCTAATTGGCTAAAAGTTAAGCTATTATATGTTAGAGCAAGAACGTCAATTTTCGCCCTGACTGGGGAAACAATTTGAAACACCGAAATTCCTTCACCAACGTGTCCCTAAGGGTCTTCTGGAACACCTCTGAGCTTTGTTACTTGCGGGTTGAGGGGCAACATGGTCATTTCCGGGAGTGTGTGCCACCTGTAACTTCATGCAGAGCCCAATATTGTAAACAATTTTAGAATTGGAGTAGAGATAAAAATCAGGATATCAAAATGTGTAGCGTCCTCGCATTAGTGGGGGTAGACACCCATGAAAAGTTCCTATCTCATTTGGTTAATTAGATAATTGGATAATTAGATGTATGCATAGATCCGTGTTTCAGCTATTATATGGCTTAAACAGTTCATACTATGACCGACCATGTTATGTGGCTTAGGACCAATTACACACCAATTTGGCAGAGCTAAGTCACTAATATGTTTTAAAGGTGATAAGAATAATATTTCTGAACGATTGCGACCAACCACGACCGTCTACAATGATTTTGAATTTTTGCCCAATTTAGACCCAATTTGACCCAATTAACGCCAAATTAGGCACCAATTTTACATAATTGGGTCACTATCATGATTTAAAAATAATTAGAATAATATTTCTGAACGATTGCGACCAATTACGACCTTCTACGACGATTTTGAATTTTGAATTCATTATTAGCCAATTAGACCCAATTAACGCCAAATTAAGAGATGTTCTCGGGAAGTTTAAGTGGTAAACTTTTTTTTGGTGATTCTAGGGACCTATAGCCTACTTTTAGTGAAGGTCTCGCATGGTTACCTAAAAATTCCTGCATTTGACCCAAATGCCTAGGACTAAACAGGGATTTACAGATGTTAGGAGGTCCGTCGTTACAGTAGAAAAAATAGTTTGAGAAGGGATTGTGACTATAATTTCTCTGCACAACAGCTATGACAGTAGGAAAACATAGTTTGAGAAGGGATTGTGACTATAATTTCTCTGCACAACAGCTATGACAGTAGGAAAACATAGTTTGAGAAGGGATTGTGACTATAATTTCTCTGCACAACAGCTATGACAGTAGGAAAACATAGTTTGAGAAGGGATTGTGACTATAATTTCTCTGCACAACAGCTACAGTAGAAAATATAGTTTGAGAAGGGATTGTGACTATAATTTCTCAGCACAACAGCTACAGTAGAACACATAGTTTGAGAAGGGATTGTGACTATAATTTCTCTGCACAACTGTAAGATGTAAAGGAAGGAGAAATGAGCTAAGATATTTGTGTGTGTGTGTAATTTAACACAAAAATCATGACGTAAGACAGAAAGTGTGAGAGAGAGAGAGAGAGAGAGAGAGAGAGAGAGAGAGAGAGGTGAGAGACGAGGAAGAGATTGGATAAATGTTACCAAAGAGAATTTGAAGACAAACTTCAGCATCCAATACGGAGGTATCAGTATTCGCATAATATGCCGCTCCCAGAAAGAAGAAGTGGGAGAGGAGGAGAGGACAAAGAGGAGAGACAAGAGATACGAAGGGAGAGATTGGGGGAAAAAAGGATAGGAGAGAATAGAGAGAGAGAGAGAGAAGAGAGAGAGAGAGAGAGAGCGAGAATTATATCGTGAAACGTATTAGTCTCATTTAATGGTGGGTTGATGATGTCATTATAAATACTAGTAAGCCCGCCTCCCCTTGGGCGAATTCGGGATGGTCCAATGGTCATACAGTAAACTAAGCAAATAGTGTAGTATCATTTGAAATTTTTTAAATCAGTAAATTTATCAGGCAAATTAACCACAGCGATTCTTTCGACAGAAAAACCACGGGTCCTCTTTTGCCAGGTCCTGAAGTATTTTATGAAGGAGCACATTTGCAAAGTACTTTCACGTATTACTGCCATTTCTTATTAGTGCCATTGATACTTTGTTATTACGTGTGTTGACAACATTTTTTGAATAATAATCACCTCTTTTGTAGGATTCTATCACGTAGTCTATAGGCGTCAGCGCCAGTTTGGGACATATGGCTCCTCCAAACTCGCTGGCGATTGTGTTGAAGTTGAGTAGTCATGTTCACGAAACGTGGTGAACAGATCAAATCGAGCAAACGATCAATCACACAACCGGCAGAGAGATGAATCAAGGATGCACGTGCAGTTTAAGGCTCAAGCTGGCAGGTTGCCAGGGTCCCTCTAGGGACAACACGTGCAAAAGGCCATTTCCAGGAATTTTGTGCCATATTTGGTAAAAAAACCATCACCCATCATTTCCCTATTTGCTTTAATAATAGTATGATATAATGATGATTAAATAGCCTCGACGAACGTTAAATATTTATTCACATTAAAAATACATAATGGGGTCGAAAAGACGCATGTATCTTTTCTTTTTCTATTTTCCCCGAGTCTCAACATTCAGGGTAAAAATCCCAGTGCAGTGGCAGTATCAAGTATTATTAATCAATAATCATAATTCATACCCATACAACAAACATTCACTCACACAAACAAACTAGATCTAGCTCACTAGCCAACCTATGCTGTGATTCAATCACTTCATAGGTTGTCGTTGGATCAGCCAGCTTTCCAAAATAAAAACCCGGCCGTTATATTAGAGATTATCCCACGATCAAGGGGCGCGCCTTGTAACACACTTGTGTGCTTTTCTAGCACTGAGTCCACCGCGCGCAACAACATTACCCAAGCAAACTCCATCCGCTGAAACTCAACCTCTCTGTCAGAGAGAGGTTCTCTCACCGAGGGAGGTTGAGAGTTTCAGCAGAAATTCATATGGTGAAAGGTATCGAATGTTGCTGGAAGATTTCCAAGTGTTCGCTTACCTACACTTCTCCTCGGCTTCGCTGCCACCACGGGAGGCGGTTGTTGAGGTTCCTCGATTTCTTGAGAACTCCTGAAGACAATTAGAAAATGATGAAACAGTTAGAAATTGATGAAATTAGGAAGTAGGACGAAGAGACAGAAAGAAAGTAAAGATATATTAAAGGATCGAGTTCGGAGATACGAATTTAATCGTTCACAAGCATAACGATAATATTGCAGTCTCTTCGACCTCCCAAATGCCAATACGTTCACAACTACAGTTTATTGGAAATAAACTCTAGAAAATTGAGAAATTACACTAGGCGAGCAGACCCATTCTAAGTTCATCTCTAGAGTCAACCAACTAATAATATATATAATAATTTCTGACTAATGACTGATTGAACTTTTATTATTTCTTTCACCCTATCTCTCCCCCCTCTCTCTCGATCTCCCCTCTCTCTCTCTCTCGCTCTCTCTCGCTCTCCCCCCCCTCTCTCTCCTCTCTCTCTCTCTCTCTCTCTCTCTCTCTCTCTCTCTCTCTCTCTCTCTCTCTCTCTCTCTCTCTCTCTCTCTCTCTCTCTCTCTCTCTCTCTCTTCTCCCTCTCTCTTCTCCCTAACACACGGTGAGCTGTCATCGCCAGACATTGTAACTCGTGACAAACTGACAAAATTAGCTGGGTTTCATCATGGGCAAGTCTCGTAATTATATAGTTAGGAGGACGGTCGAGCAGGGCCCACGACACGGAATTTTTCCAGGGGCGGAGGCGGTGTGGTGGGCTCTGAGAAGGGCGGTGGAGACTGGAGAGGGTATCCTTGCCTAGCTCGACCCTCTTTTTGCGAGGGTTAGAAAATAACAAGGGTATCCAACTCGCATGCAATGATTCGACGAGCGCAGATGATCGAATGATGTATCTAGTGGTGAAAGGATTGAATTTGTTTCCTATCTTCTAGACCCCGGGTTTAGGCGACCCTTTCTCGACCTTGTTTCACAGTGCCCCACACGGCAGAACAAAATATGTAAAGGAGGGTTAGAACCCCAGAATCAAAGTATCTCAAACCGACTAGATACTTGAACTTTGACACTGGGGTTAGAACAAGTTCAGACGAGCCATGTAAGGTTGCTATAAACAACAAGCTATATCTTCTATCTATCTCTAACCTGTTCTGAGGGGTGCTCGCCGTACCGTCCTGTGTACATATGGTGCTGCCACCCTGTGGGATAGAAATATATATTACACATGTATGGTGCTGCCACCCTGTGGGATAGAAATATATTAAACATGTCAATATTACATTACACGGAGTATGGACTCAAAACACAATATATCAGCTGTATGTGTGTGTTGGTAATGAAATTCCCCCTCTGCGCTAGCTCACGGAGTAATAATAGGGGTGACTTCGTAACCAAATGTGTGTGTGTGACACAGGTAGATATTGTACTCACACTGGATTCCCTATCCTCAGGATCGTCCTCTACGGGAGTGTACTGATCCTGGGGTGGAGAGAGGAGATATGTCAGAAGGCAGTAACCAGCATATTAGGGTGATCCATAATGATTTGCACTAGCATTTTTTAAAGCTTTGTGCTCATCGGAGCCATATAATTTTTACAGGACCTTGTTCCTGATGGAAATTGGGTCTCATAGCGACCATTTTAGCGATCTGGAAAAATTTTGTGCTAACGCTGTAAAGAATTTTATGGTCATAGGTCATGGTGCCGTCTCACTTACCCAAAAAGTGGTCGAAAAGCAACCACAAAGATAAGCTAACGAATTTTTTTGGTCCTGAAGTAGTCCACTGTATCAGTTGACATCTCAAACAATCGTTTTTTTGCAGAAAAAGTGTCAGAATTTCAGTGGAGGACAACAAATCGCAACAATTATGACATAAAAATCCATGAAAAATCGCCCGTTTTTGAGCAATTTTTTCTAACTCGAATTTCAGGCCACCTAAGACGTTCAAAACCATCGGATCACTTTAGGATCGTGTTAAGCAGAGTCTAAACCTCAATTTAAGCCTCAAATAATGACAAACTACCCATCTGGTCCATGGCGACAGCCTTTCAAAGTGAAAAAATGGATTTTTGACCGAATTCTAAAAATTTCCCCCAAAATCGAGTGCGAAAACCGATTAGACATAATTTTTGCTCAAATGTCTTTAAAAGGGGTCATTATTCACCCACAAAGAGTCTTGGGCCTACCGGAATCATTTAACGGCTTGCATAAGGCTAGTACCACGACCTGATTTTTGGCACGTAGATCGCAACACAACTGGAGGTTAGACATGGTCGCTCACCCATCCAGTGAAACCCGTTCTGAACTTCATGTATAGTCTTAGGAATCCAAAATTGTCCAATCTAAAAGATCCTGTAAAAATTTTTGGTCCCCAACATCACATGCGACCAGGAAGGGCCAAGTGCAAATCTTTATGGATCAACCTAATATTTTGGTAGCTGAGTGCACTGTATCTGTCTATGTAAATGGTAAGTTATGTGACAGTCATCCCCTGACTGAAATTTACTGACTGATGAACTGATTGATCTATGCATCGAACCATCCCCCACAACTTCCTCCCCCAGCTTAATTCTATAACCCAGATAATACCATTCAATACATTACACACTGTGTAATGTTTTGAACGTCATAAAACGCTTAATTGAAGAGTACACTTTTCAGTGCATGGCATTTCAAGTCTTAAAAGTTAAGTGGGCATCATTTTGTTTGTGCTACACGATTTGCTATCCCTGTGATCAGTTTAAAGTGAGAGTGGACCGAATCAGAATTGGACAAGTTTGTTCTAGGTAGTAGAGATTAGCTCTCTGAGCATAATGCGTTTTTGCCGCTCAAAATCGACCTACCCATCACTGAGATATTTTTGTTATGTTGGGAGAACTCCTGTTTAATCAGTATGTAAAAAACAGCATAGAAACAATCGTCATGTTTTCCTAACACATTCTGGATATAAGCAGTGAGGTTGACATGTTCATGCACAGAAGCAGAACAATGCAATTTAGCATATTGAAAATTTAAAGAATGTGTTAGTAAAACACAAGGATTGTTTCTATCCTGTTTGATAAATATTGATCCAGCAGAAATTCTCCCAACATAACAATAATATCTCAGTGATGGGTGGGTCGATTTTGAGCGGCAAAAACGCAAAATGCTCAGAAAGCTAATCTCTACCACCTACACCAAACTTGTCCAATTCTGATTCGGTCCACTCTCACTTTAACAGGGGCAACCTAAATACAGTCTTCATGTTGTATTGTTCATACTATTATTTTTTTAAATTAAAATCCCGTGCCCCCCCGGCGGGGGGGGGGGGGGGGGGCGCGGGGGAGGTGCAACAGCACAATCTTCATGCTACTCAACATGCAACACGAGAAGTCTTGTCTTTAGTCTTACCAGTTCACCATTTGTCTTTTCAGTGGGCGTACTAAATAAAGAATTCGGTTAGATCTTAAAGCAATAAGGGGTGTGGAGGGGGTTGTGTGTGAGTGAGTGTGTGTGAACTGTGAGTGTGTGTGTGTGTGTGTGTGTGTGTGTGTGTGTGTGTGTGTGTGTGTGTGTGTGTGTGTGAGTGTGAATGGCCCTCTATTATAGTATACAGGGTATTATAAAAGATACCTATTTTGAGAAGCTGGTCTGTCCGCAGCAGGGGATAACGGATTTTCAGATGTCTTTGTCGCAGGAGTAAGCCTGTAAAAAGGAGCTTTATCATTTTCAGTTTTAGAGAGTCTCTGTTACAAATTGTTTATCAGCCAATCAGGGACCAGTATTTTCTGATTCGGTCGGTTCCTGCTCTGCTACAAATTGAGTAGGAACAATGGACATAACTGTGGAGACTGATGAGTGAAAGCAACAATAACCTATTATATGACAGCCGGACCCCGATTTACTGGGATGCTCGGAGGAAAGAGTTTTTTTCCCCGGAAGGCAGAAAATCGGGGTCCGGGGGTATAAGCTAACGCCTGTCGCCTAACATATATATAATGCTTCACAATTCAACCCTCACGGTGAACACAGCTACACTGGAGAGTTGGAAGAGTCACACAACTTCAAAACCATATAAACTGGGTGGTACAGTATGCCTACAGTCTCACTATACAGCTTCACGGCCAAATGGATATTAGCTGAAACGGTGCAGTCACACAACCAACCTAGGTATTTCCACTCCAGACTCCCCCGGGGCAGCATTGACTGTTACCATGGTGCTCATGGTAACATTTATTGGAGAGCTTGTAGAATTGGCAAGACTGTTTACCGATAAGGGCCTCGTCTTCCAGTTCATGGCTTATGGACTGTTTACTGCTCGCAACAGAAATGGGTCTTTCTTCGGAAGATTTTGAGGCTTCTTCAGGGGATGGAGATTTCTTGGAACTGGCTTTGCTTTTTACAGAAACAGGTCGTTCTTCACGGTTCATGGGGATGGAGATTTCTTGGAACTGGCTTTGCTTTTCGCAGAAACAGGTCGTTCTTCAGGTTCAGGTGATTTCTTGGAACTGGCTTTGCTTTTCGCAGAAACAGGTCGTTCTTCACGTTCAGGGGATGGAGATTTCTTGGAACTGGCTTTGCTTTTTACAGAAACAGGTCGTTCTTCAGGTTCTGGGGATGGAGATTTCTTGGAACTGGCTTTGCTTTTTACAGAAACAGGTCGTTCTTCGGGTTCAGGGGAGGGTGATTTCTTGGAACTGGCTTTGCTTATTGCAGAAACAGGTCGTTCTTCAGGTTCAGGGGAAGGTGATTTCTTGGAACTGGCTTTGCTTTTTGCAGAAACAGGTCGTTCTTCAAGTTCAGGGGAAGGTAATTTCTTGGAACTGGCTTTGCTTTTTACAGAAACAGGTCGTTCTTCAGGTTCAGGTGATTTCTTGGAGCTGGCTTTGCTTTTTACAGAAACAGGTCGTTCTTCAGGTTCAGGGGAAGGTGATTTCTTGGAACTGGCTTTGCTTTTTGCAGAAACAGGTCGTTCTTCAGGTTCAGGGGAAGGTGATTTCTTGGAACTGGCTTTGCTTTTTGCAGAAACAGGTCGTTCGTCGGGTTCAGGGGAAGGTGATTTCTTGGAACTGGCTTTGCTTTTTACAGAAACAGGTCGTTCTTCAGGTTCAGGGGAAGGTGATTTCTTGGAACTGGCTTTGCTTTTTGCAGAAACAGGTCGTTCTTCAGGTTCAGGGGAAGGTGATTTCTTGGAACTGGCTCTGCTTTTTGCAGAAACAGGTCGTTCTTCAGGTTCAGGGGATGGTGATTTCTTGGAACTGGCTTTGCTTTTCGCAGAAACAGGTCGTTCTTCAGGTTCAGGGGAAGGTGATTTCTTGGAGCTGGCTTTGCTTTTCGCAGAAACAGGTCGTTCTTCAGGTTCAGGAGAAGGTGATTTCTTGGGACTGGTGTTGCTTTTTGCAGAAGCAGGTCGTTCTTCAGGTTCAGGTGATTTTTCAGAACTGGCGTTGCTTTTTGCAGAAACAGGTCGTTCTTCAGGTTCAGGTGATTTCTTGGAACTGGCGTTGCTTTTTGCAGAAACAGGTCGTTCTTCAGGTTGAGGGGAAGGTGATTTCTTGGAACTGGCTTTACTTTTTGCCGAAACAGGTCGTTCTTCAGGTTCAGGTGATTTCTTGGAACTGGCGTTGCTTTTTGCAGAAACAGGTCGTTCGTCAGGTTCAGGTGATTTCTTGGAACTAGCTTTGCTTTTTGCAGAAACAGGTCGTTCTTCAGGTTCCGCCGTCATATCACCCGGTTGGGGAGATGGTGATGTTTTAGGACTAGCCACACTCATTCGGTTGATCCGCGGGTTCAGGGGTAACACTTTTCTTGCTATTCACAGAAATTTGTCGCTCTTCTGGATCTTGAGATGCCCTGCTGCTCACCCTGCTTTCAGTTGCTTCAGGATCAGGTGTTATGGCAGGTGTTATGGCAGGTGAAGCAGGCTTTGGAGTTGGCGACTTTTTTACACTTGCAGGCCTAAGGGTGATGGAATAGTTAATTGGTATGCAATTGACCAACTAAAGTTCAAATCAATAGACAAGGTAAACACGAGATATGTTGGCACATCAAATCGTTACCTTGGGGAGGGTGTAACCTCAGTTGTTGGAGTACCATTGGTAACTGGTGCATCAGACAGTATGCCAATCGAGGGCATGACTTCCTGATCGGACATAACAATATTATAGAACACTAATATATAATAAAATGTGCTCCTTTACTCCTTGCTCATGCTAGTTAAATATTATTATATATGTGCGTGTTTTGGTCAGCTGACAAGCACTTTGTAGGTTGTCAAGTAGGAATTGCGCCAGTTTCACTCTCTAATGCTATTCACATGAAATCTCTCTCAATGGTGGTTAGAGAATTATCATGCTCATACATTTGCATGCTTGTTTTATACTCACAGCTGGTGTTTTCAGCTCATTCTCCGGCGAGATAGTATTTCTAATGTCGGAAAATTTATGCATGATAAAAAGATACTGGACAGATTTATTTAAACAACAAGCGATAAGCAACTGTAGTGGCTGTGAAGTATGAATAACTCGTTTTTCAATCAATGAATAGTACTGACCTTGCCTCAGTTTCATAATTGGGACTTGCTTCCACAGGAGTAGAGCTCATAGTATTTACAAACCTTCTAAAATTGTTATTTAATGTTATTGAACAACTACAATAAACATACATGTTTCCAACCCAAAAGACAAAATATACCGAAGTGTTGCTCCGTTATATTGGCCGCACGTACATATAGAGCGTTGTCGAAAGCGTTGCGGCCAATATGACGGAGTACCCTGTACCACTGTCATCAACTGTAGTTTCAAGTTTATAACTTTCGTTGTTCGAAGTTTTGCACAAGTGTAAAATCAAGCTGCTGTGGCCTGTGACTGCAGCTGTGACTTAGAAATCATTCACAAAAGGCTACTTTTTTCACTGGACACTGATACAACTCTTTTATCCACACAGACTCAATTTTAACCACCCGCTGCAAAACCCCCCACCTCACCAGCAAAACCTCTCGATATGTAATATAATCTCTATTATAATTTGGAGATGAACGACGTCGAAGTGATGGCCGTTCGTTAGGCGGTATCTACGCGACAGTGCTCCTTCGTAAAATACTTTATGTGACCAAAGCTGTAAAGCTGTCATTCACACTTTTGGAACTTCCAGTGGAAGTTTGTTAATATTTTTGAATGACTTTTGACATGCCAGTCCCCATAGTTACCAATTCAGTTGCCATGGCAACCGTGTTATTGACGTTGAAAGGGGCGAAAAAAACCAACCGGCGAAGCTGGGTGGGTTATTAGAAAGCCCTTACTTGAGGCGCACCCAATGGGTGCGCTAGTCATTTATATATGGAGAATAACAGATGCTATTTGTCACACTTCTTTTAAAGCCCTTCTTTTAAACCCCCCCCCCCCAAAACACTTGTTACCAAGTCACTCATTTGATCAAAAACCGGACGGCGGACATATCACAGGAGACGAAAAATAGGGAGAACAGTTAAAAACTTTGCGTCTGGGGCCAGGGCGGCGACTGCGGTCAGAGGTTAAGCCCCACAAGCAGGGCACAGAGGCGCGGTGGTGCAAGGGCAGTGGGCAGATCCCTGCGAACAGTACAGGGCAGCAAGCCCCAGCAGATTTTCATGATTATTTTAACAATCAATTATCAAAGAGCGGTTGAGAAGGGGAAAAAAAAGCGAGTCTGCGTTTTTTGGGGATTTTTGGGATTTTCTGAAACGTTTTTCGTTTCCCGAATAAAAAACTTTACGGAACCAAACGGGGTGGGAGAAGAGCCAATTACTGCGACGCGCGGTTTTATATTAAACGACGCTGCATTTTGTGCCGCGCAGTAAAAATTAGGCTCAGGTCGCGGCCGTAAAAAAAACTTAACGGAAAATTCACATCACCTTTTGGCAAAAAGCTTTAGCCACGTGGATTGTCAACGTAAAATAAAACGTCGGATGCTTCTGGATACCTTAGTTTGCAGCAGTAATCGTCTCGCCCAATCATTTTGTAAGTTTCATCTAGTTTTAACTTTTATGAATGTGATATCTGATACAAAATCTGTTTTGCAGCCGTTGAAAAGAATCTGATTCACCACTTCAGCGCTGCTTCAAACCTTGATCAACCTCAGCATCATGTACAGAAGCTCTCGGAAGGATACAATAGTAAGTCATACCCATTCGATTTGTTTATTATTCTAATTAATAGCGCAACAGCAAATAACAACAGAGTTGCAAGCACACGGCAGGACTAATAGAAGTTATTTTCTGCAGGCGCTGGTTTGGACTATTATCTAGCGGATCGAAAAGTTAAATCGGATTTTGATGAAGTTGAAGGACTACTAGAAAAGTACACTGTTGTCAAAGTCACTGCCTTATCAGAGTCAGTTGTTCAGGTAAGTTGGACGAGTTCGCTATCTCACGGCTCACCACAACTGTGTGGGGACTGTGTGCTGCGTGATTTCACCTCTCATCCTTTCAGTTAGTCTTAAATGAGGGAACGATAATATTTGTGGAAATAGAGGGAGTGAAAATAGTGAACGTATCGATTGTACGAAGTTTGGCTAAAATCCTATACGGTCAACTTGCATTTGATGGTACTAATTGAGAACAAAATATGAGTGGGAAACCCAATTAAAACGCCCCCTGCAAAATGTAGTGAAGTGTTCTAACGGTGTGTAGATCTACTTCTTTCAGGGTTCGTCACGCCCTCCTTCATGGTCCTTCTTTGCTTCCGGAAAGTGTGTCTTGCAACTAACTCCCATTCCCCGGATCTCTTTACAAAGAACCTGCAAACAAAGATACTGCCGTTAGAATCTGAGTTTTGCTACGTGACTCATCTAGATGTGCACAATAACACTGTGAGTTATTATATATTCCGAATTTAAATTCACATACATTTTGTTTCATGTTCTGATCATTGCATTTGCACGAAAAACTTCTTGTTTACATTTACTGTACAATCTCACAACTTACCACCATTATTTTCAGTTGCTCCTGTGGACCTGCAGAGGGTCACATCAAGCTCCTCTCACCCATTGGTCCAGGGATGAAGGAGCTATGTCAGCTGCACACCCCCTATAGGTTGTGTGCTGTGGCGTTCTCTCCCCGTACTCCAAACATGGTGGTAACATGTCAACTGAAACCATCTGGAAACAGCACATCACAACATGCAATAACAATCAAATATGAACTCATTGGAAAAGGTATAAATTAGTGTTATAACCAGGAACCGACCGAATCAGGAAATACTGGTCTCTGATTGGCTGATAACCAGTCACGTGACCTAAATAACGAGTTCTAATTGGTTGTTTACTTGTTTCGGTCTGTTCCTGGTTATAACACACGATTTCTGTAGTTGCAGGGGTGTTTTAGTTACTGTCATTGTGATTGATTCACCTAGCACTGTATCAACAATTGAAATATATTTTTGAGTTATTTTAAGTAAGTTTTCTTATCCAGGGAGTAAGAAAAGATTGAACGAAGTGGTACGGAGAAGAATAACCAATGTCAAAACTGAAGTGCTCTATGCCCGGTTTAATAATGTCGCAAACAAGTTGGTGCTAGCGCTGGAAAGTGGCAAGTTGATTCTTCACTGTGATCAACTGAACCGCAATTTCTCAACTGACACTATGCCCCGGCACGCCTTGACTCAGATCTACTGGGATCCAACAGATACAATATTCTGTGCTGTATTAAAAAGTGGATTCATACAGGTTGTTATGTGATTTTGAGCTACCCATACTTTACAAATGTAAAGGAGGGTTAGAACATAACAAACTGCTTCCTTGTCGCAATCGTAACGTAAAAGTAAAGAAATGGAAAGAAATGGAAAAGGGGTGGTTTCTCTAAATAGAGTTTATTATTTCATAAACCACCCATTTCCCATGATACAGGTGTATGACGAGTGCTTGCAGCTAGTATCTGTTTCTCTTGGCGGACTTCCAACTGAATCCCTCCTAGATCTAAACCGACTATTCCACTCACTGAAGAGTATCTCAACTCTCAGTTTCGGTCGCTTTCCCAGTGAAAGTGGTGCTGAGGGCGAGGGCACTGAATCTCTACTTCTTTTACTCGTTATGGAGAGAGGCCCCCTAATTTTCACACGGTGGGTTGTTGGTTGGTGAAACTAGCCGACGTTCTAGCAAGCTCTCTTTAAATTTTATTAAATTTCCCAAATTTCAATTGGAATCGGAAGGTAAATTCCAGTTTTCAGGATTAAGCTGCCGATGGTTAGTGAGAAAGGCTCGTTATTTGATCGACTCTTGGGCAGCTACCTCTACCAGCACCAGTATAAACATTTCTCTAGAGCTATAAGGTATGTTCGATAATATCAACTGACTCAGCTGGGCCCTAATGTTGAACTGACTCAGTTCAACTGAGTTAGTCTAGTCATGAAATATAAGTTCCTTTGACTGCCAATCCATGATTAGATTTCCCACACAGGACCTGTTTGTATCGGTTTACATCAGAAGAAGAGATCCTAGAAAAGACTTCACAGCTAATTGGAATTCTAGTGACGCTTCCATTTAATGATTCAGTATTTGCCATTGGAGCTGAGGTCATCCTAACGGTGAAGAAGGCCGGTCTTAGTGAGAAGGGTTATGATAAGTTGGGCAAATTAACCCTTAAACTTATCCTCACTGCACTACACTGCAAACACTATCGTAAGTAGTCGCTCAGTACACTTGCTCTTGGTGAAAATGAATAATACTGCCACTATGAAATTTTAAAGCGGTTTAGTTGACTAGCATGTTTAATGAATTATACAAATTAAAAACAACGGTAGTGTTTAATGAATTAGCTAGATACAAATTGTAATGCAATTGTATTTAGGTGAAGCGTTGAAACTGGCACGCAAGTTGGATAACGAAACGGTGATAGCACAAGTTGATAGGTGAGTGTTCCTTAATTCTTACCATCCCAGTCTTTACCTATCATTCATTCACGGCCTCCTTTGGATTCCCACATCCCCCTCTCTCACACATTTCTCCCTCTCTCACACATCTCCCTCTACCCCACATGTCCCCCTCTCTCTCCCACATATCCCCCTCTCACATTTCTCCCTCTTTCACACATCTCCCTCTCTCTCACGCATCTCCCCCTCTCACATTTCTCCCTCTTTCACATCTCCCCCTCTCTCCCACATCTCCCTCTCTCTCACACATCTCCCCCTCTCTCACACATCTCCCCCTCTCACACATCTCCCTCTATCCCACATCCCCCCTCACACATCTCCCTCTCTCACACATCTCCCTCTCTCTCACATGTCTCCCTCTTTCACACATCTCCCCCTCTCTCACACATCTCCCCCTCTCTCACACATCCCCCCTCTCTCCAACATCCCCCCTCTCTCCAACATCCCCTCTTTCAGGTATGTCAAGGTGTGCGGGTTGAAAGTTACGTGTAAAACCCCGGACCAGATAAAGCTAAGTAAAAAGGGCTCTGAACCCGGTGTAGTGGTGCCCTCGGAGGACAAAGAAAACAGCCTTTCTAACAGCATCGGGTGAACAATAATCAAGAGCTACTGGATCAGATGACAATGGTTAATTAACTGAATCTATACAATGAATTCTGAGCAGATAGGATTGTTATGATAGTGTTTATTTTGATAATTAATACGTGTAGTTAGCTCTATCAGAATGTATAAAGTGTATGACAACCTATTATAATGTGTACATAGTTATTACGTATATGTGTATAATTGGGATAATTTCTGTTTTTTACATGTTTTGTCACAAGCCGTTTTGCTAATAGCGTGTAATAGTCTGTCCCTGAATGAGCTCAGGGCCATGTACCCCCACCCCCTCGGCCTCCCCCTCTCCCAGTTGTTGTGATGACAACATATTCCCAGTAGTAAGATGAGTCGAGATCGGACGGGCCCTCCCAAGGATACCAGCCAAATGGTATCCCTCAAGGTAGACAACATCTCCTACCGAACATCCTCTGAGGAACTCCAACCACTCTTTGAGAAATACGGTGAAATCGGTAAGCAATCATGTTTTGTAAGGTTCACATATATTATTATTAGGAACAGTTATGTATGAGTTGGATAGTATTATAGTTAGTATATTGTAACTGGAGATAATTTTCAGGTAGAATGACACGAATAAATCTAGATAAATAGTCCGTTTTTGTCTCTCTTTTTACCGATTATACACTTACTACAAACACTAGTACAGTGAGCCACACTGTCCGCCCCACGGTGGCCCCACTATCTGCCTCAGCCTCTTCTATCTCTTCAAACTCAACTGCATTGCACCCGTCTCCATCACTGCACGTCTCCATCCTGCATGTCGTCATGGAAACATAGGGAGACTGGTCAAGTGAAGACATGTCGTTCTCCATTTGGGTTTTGAGGGTCGAGCATGCGAGATCTGCTGGCACGCACCCACGATACTCCCCGACTATCGGTCCGACGTTCTACAAGGGGGATGAAAATAAATAATAATGAGAAGAAGACTTTTCTGATATATTATACTTTATTATGATTTAAGGTTAGATAGTCAAAAAAGTGTCCCTTTCAATATAATGCGATATAAATCAGGAACTGACTGAATCAGGAAATACTGGTCCCTGATTGGCTAATAACCAGTCACGTGGCCTAAATAACGAGTTCTGATTGGTTGTTTACTTGTTTCTGATATAAATCTGAATGGTTTACCACGGGATTTAGTTCATCATCAGCCCAGTTGAGGTTGTAGTCCAGAGCAGCGCTAAGACACACCATCCCTTCCCCGCATGTCTCCATCTCAGGGCTCTCACATGGGGCACTGATGTCCTCACCCCACCTCGCTCTGGCCCATGTCGGACACCCACATCCAAGGTCCTCAATATGTGAGTGGTCCTGAGAGAAACAGATAGAGAGAGAGAGGTGAGACACAGAGAGAGAGAGGTGAGACACAGAGAGAGAGGTGAGACAGAGAGAGACAAAGAAAGAGAGAGAGAGAGACAGAGAGAGAGAGAGAGAGAGAGAGAGAGAGAGAGAGAGAGAGAGAGAGAGAGAGGTGAGACACAGAGAGGTGAGACACAGAAAGGTGAGAAAAATGAAACAATCATCAATAAAGTCAATATAACTACATTTGGACCCCGATAAACCCGACTGTACTTACACCAACGGTCATATTCTCATGATTACACATATAACACTGGAGACCTGATACTATTGTAAGGATCTGAGAGATGGCAAACAAATAAAACAACATTATATATGTTCCAGATTGAGTATTTAGAGGTTAATCGCCGACAAGAGAAGTGGTATGCAGGCATATAAAATCGAGTATTTATTGCATGTCTGATATAACGCGTTAGAAAGCTAAGTGTTCTTGGGAGTCTCTTCTTTTACTCTCAGTGAAAATATAAACCACTGGCAAATTGGATGATATGTCATCAGTACAAGATCAGCATTCAGAAACGAGTTGGCAGCTCGATTTAGCTAGATCAGTTCGTGGGCGCCATTAGTTTCTCTTTCACCTTTTCTTAACCCTCATCTTATCTTTTTCTTGTTGTCACTTTACTCTGATCACGATAATTGCATGCAATGTTATATATAATATATAAAATTATGTATGCAATTTTCGTGACATTCATATGATAAAACACTTTATTTTACTTTCACTTTCATTTTATAACCTTCTTTTAATGACCCTTCCCTCGTAACGCTCCCTTTCTCCAGCTCTCACTAACTCACTTTCTATCCCCTCCCTTTAACTCCCGGTCGCTCCACGTCGTATAAGTCACTGCGCTGGCAAGCGCAAAGGTTGCCATTCCCCCCCCCAAAAAAGCGCTGCCAGAAACGCAGTTATACGTTTTATGGGTGTTTGGCTGAAAAACCGGATTTCAGAAGGCTATAGCGTCGCCCCCTTTCATCCGATTGACTTGTAATTTGGAATGTACACCCGGCTTGGGGTCTTTTACTTAAGTTTAAAATTTCAAGTCTCTATCTCATTTGGGTCCGAAGTTACAGACCGGTCCCATTTGCTATAGATTCAGTGTAACGGACACGCGCGCGCGCGTACACGCGCGTACGCGCGTAGGAGAGACGCTTTTTCTGAGCACGGTTCTGAACAAACGGAAAGAGATAGAGACTTCTCGTTTTCACTAGCTTGTAGATCTACTGGATTATTGTGTTATTAGCGGGGTGAAGTTTTCTATCATCCCCAGGAACGTCCTACAGAACGTCTTAAAGTCGTCATTTTTTACACTCTGACCAAACTTCTTTGAGCTCATTTTACACCCTAAAGACGGATTCTAATCGAAAAACGAAGACTATATCATGGAAAGAGAATTGTCTGAACTTTCAGAAACTATATCGCGAATTTTCAAAACTAGACGTATAAGGGTCTTAAAACGCGTCTAAAGTGTTATGACTGTTTAAAAATAGATATGACGATATGGGTTTTTTCGCCATAGCGGACTCAAATCTCATCCAATCGATCTCAAAATTGGTCAGTATCTTCATCTAGGTAATCCCGATGATATGACGTCATCATTATGACGTCATAACGTCGTGACGTCATTTTATGACGTCAAAATGACGTCAAAAATGAAAATTTTGCAATTTCACGATTCCATCCTCTCCGTACCTGTTCTACTACATGTAAATGGATAAAAAATCCCAAAAATGATGCAAATTATACCAAAACTAATTGAAATTAGTAGGCCGGAAAGGTTGCCGTATGATTTGAGCTACCTTTGGCACCAGTACATTCCCTTTTGAAGATAGACGAAGCATCTGTTATACCCTGTCTGTACCCCGTGAATGTTACGGTGGCAAAGGTAGCTCAAATCATACGGCAACCTTTCCGGCCTACTAATTTCAATTAGTTTTGGTATAATAACATTATACCAAAACTAATTGAAATTAGTAGGCCGGAAAGGTTGCCCTATGATTTGAGCTACCTTTGCCACCGTAACATTCACGGGGTACAGACAGGGTATAACCGATGCTTCTTCTGTCTTCAAAAGGGAATGTACCGGTGCCAAAGGTAGCTCAAATCATAGGGCAACCTTTCCGGCCTACTAATTTCAATTAGTTTTGGTATAATTTGCATCATTTTTGGGATTTTTTTATCCATTTCGATGTAGTAGAACAGGTAAGGAGATGATGGAATCGCGAATTTGCAAAATTTTCATTTTTGACGTCATTTTGACGTCATAAAATGACGTCACGTCGTTATGACGTCATAATGATGACGTCATATCATCGGGATTACCTAGATGAAGATACTGACCAAGTTTGAGATCAATTGGATGAGATTTGAGTCCGCTATGGCGAAAAACCCCATATCGTCATATCTATTTTTAAACAGTCATAACACTTTAGACGCGTTTTAAGACCCTTATACGTCTAGTTTTGAAAATTCGCGATATAGTTTCTGAAAGTTCAGACAATTCTCTTTCCATGATATAGTCTTCGATTTTCGATTAGAATCCGTCTTCAGGGTGTAAATTGAGCTCAAAGAATTTTGGTCAGAGTCTGAAAAATGACGACTTTAAGACGTTCTGTAGGACGTTCCTGGGGATGATGGAAAACCTCACCCCGCTAATAACACAATAATTGAGTAGATCTACAAGCTAGTGAAAACGAGAAGTCTCTATCTCTTTCCGTTCGTTCAGAACCGTGTTCAAAAAAAGCGTCTCTCCTACGCGCGCGCGCGCGCGTCCGTTACACTGAATCTATAGCAAATGGGACCAGTCTGTAACTTCGGACCCAGATGAGATAGAGACTTCAAATTTTTAACATGAGTCAAAGACCCCAAGCCGGGTATTCATTCCAAATTTCAAGTCAAACCGATGAAAGAGAGCCACGCTATAGCCTTTTGAAATCCGGCTTTTTCAGCCAAACACCCATAAAACGTATAACTGCGTTTCTGGCAGCGCTTTTGGGGGGGGGGGGGGGGGATGGCAACCTTTGCGCTTGCCAGCGCAGTGATAATACATTATATGAGGTACTCGCCCGTTTTACATACATGTCATTTAATGCACTGTACTGAAATCAAAGAAGGTTCGATTTCGCTGTGTTTTTTGTCCATGATAACATCAGCAATACACCCCCCCCCCCCCCCAATACATCACAGTTAACACACGGGATTGTTACAGGGGACATCTACATACCGCGTGATAGGTATTCCAAGGAGAGCAGAGGTTTCGCCTTTGTCCGATTCTACGATCGCCGTGATGCAGAGGAAGCCATGGACAGGTAACGTCCAGATTTTCATTGTTTATCAATTTCATGTACCACGTCATGTGAATTGTGACACCACTTGTGACACCACTTGTGACACCACTTGTGACACCACTTCACAATTGTGACACCACTTCACAATTGTGACGCCACTTGTGACACCACTTGTGACACCACTTGTGACACCACTTCACAATTGTGACACCACTTGTGACACCACTTGTGACACCACTTGTGACACCACTTCACAATTGTGACACCACTTGTGACACCACTTCACAATTGTGACACCACTTCACAATTGTGACACCACTTGTGACACCACTTGTGAAACCACTTGTGACACCACTTCACAATTGTGACACCACTTGTGAAACCACTTCACAATTGTGACACAACTTGTGACACCACTTCACAATTGTGACACAACTTGTGACACCACTTCACAACTGTGACACCACTTCACAATTGTGACACCACTTCACAATTGTGACACCACTTCACAATTGTAACACCACATGTGACACCACTTCACAATTTTGTGACACCACTTGTGACACCACTTCACAAATGTGACACCACTTGTGACACCACTTCACAACTGTGACACCACTTCACAATTGTGACACCACTTCACAATTGTGACACCACTTCACAACTGTGACACCACTTGTGACACCACTTCACAAATGTGACACCACTTGTGACACCACTTCACAACTGTGACACCACTTCACAATTGTGACACCACTTCACAATTGTGACACCACTTCACAATTGTAACACCACATGTGACACCACTTCACAATTTTGTGACACCACTTGTAACACCCTATTATATATCTACCACGCAGGTTAGACGGTTACAGTATTGATGGCCGTGATATTCGGGTTTCCAAGGCGATGCATCCCCGCCCCCCTGGTCGATACCAAGGTGGTGGAGGTGGAGGTGGCCGTTACGGTGGCGGAGGCGGTGGCCGATACGGTGGAGGTGGGCACGGAGGATATGGAGGCTACGGTGGTGGTAAGCAACTTTTTTAGTTTTCAGATTTCAACTTCGCATATCACCGTGGATGGTTTAATAATATTAAAGGCTATAATTTATAGCAAATAAAATAACAGAACTAATTTGGTACAGGTCGATCCAGGGATAGCTTTAGAGATAGCTACAGGAGACGATCTCGTTCTCGTTCCGGCGGTCGTGATCGGCGAAGGAGGTCTAAGCGGTCCTCATCTGACTCTCGATCCCGATCTCGGTCTACTGGACGGGATAGGAAAAGGACAAGGTAAGTAGTGGATACTGGTCTTGTTTTTGTAAAATCTTGGACATAGTGTTCTATCAAAAATAATCGCAATTTGCTCTTTTCAGGAGGGATAACCGATCTCGATCACCTTCTAAGGACAGGAGGTCCAAGAGCGGATCAAAGAATCGGTCAAGGTCCAAAAGTGCTGGTCGATCTAAGAATCGGTCAAGGTCCAAAAGTGCTGGTCGATCAAAGAATCGATCCAGATCTAAAAGTGGAAGTCGATCTAAGAATCGGTCTCGATCTAAAAGCGGAAGTCGATCTAAGAATCGGTCTCGATCAAAGAGTGGCTCAAAATCAAAGGATAAGAGGTCAAGGTCTAAAAGCGGATCAAAGAACCGTTCTCGATCTAAGAGTGCCCGTAGAAGCCGATCAAAGAGTAATTCCAAGGGCCGTGCCAGATCTGGAAGTAACGCTCGCTCTCAATCCAAATCCCCTAAACGAGCCTCCCGGGATTCCCGCAGTAAATCAAAGGGTCGATCCAAGAGTGGGAGTGCCTCCCCAGCTCACCGAAGGAAGAGCAGGTCTGCTTCAAGAGGTCGATCCGGGTCAAGAGGACGATCCGGCTCACGGGACTAGGCACCAAGGTTGGTAGTAATGTGTGCCCTAGAATAGAAAAACGTTTCTGTATAAATATAATTTTAAATCATCTTTGTTTTTAGCAACACTTTTCTCCTTTCCCAGTTTACGAAGAGAGACCAGATGACCAAGAAAGGATTATTATATCGGAGGGACAATTCAGTCACTGTGCTGCTGCAGTGTTTTAACGACACACCCCCTAACTTTTTAGACAGACATATAATGGCTGAAAATGTAAGACACTTTTGTCAAACAAATGTGTGCCTTTGCACATTTATATTTACCTATTTAAAGCGTGTCATTTACTCCCCAGCCGGCTGAGCAATATATACGAACATTATCGATCACATTTTCCGCGGCTGTCTCTTATAAAATAGATAATATAACTATATATTTTTTAATACAAAAAATTTAAAAAATACAGTGTTTTAATTGTTATCTTCTTCTCATATGTTCCTCACGCCAGGTGCCGTTTATTGTCCGTTCTGTGCAGTATCCCGGGTCCCGCTTTTCGAGAGAGCAGTGTATCCTGCCCCGCCATATATTCCCGAATACCGATATATTACTGCGTTCCCGCCCTGATATATTACTGCGTTCCCGTCCCGATATATTACTGTGTTCCCGCCCTGATATATTACTATCTGAGCTGTGTGCCCCGGTTCCAGTCCCGTTTTCCAGTCTTCTCCTCCAGTTTCTGGAATACAGCTGTCATTCTGATGGACCCCGCATTTCTCCCTTACTTCTCCCTTTCTTCTCCCTTTCTATTTTTCTTTTTCTCCACTTTTTGTGACCTGCCCGTGCAAACATTTTTCATTTTTCTTTATTCTTTCTCTACTAACTTGATCTGTGAAGAGGTGCTGGCGAAAGTGCTCGACAGTGTTATCTTGAACTTGATTTCTATACTTCTTTCTCTACTAATATATTATTCTTTCTCCCTTCTATTCTTCTTTCTCCGGCGAACATCTTTCCGGTCTGTTTCTCCTCTATCCTCTCATTTCACCTCTCTAGACGCTCCATAGACACCGCGATACACACCTATTGTCCACATTTCAAACTAACACAACTAAACAACCCCCCTCTGTGTAGCACCATGTCCCGCCGTTACGACCGCAGTCCGCCCCGTTATGAGTCCAGGGGCTATGGAGGAGGAGGTGGTGCTCGAGAGGACCGGGGTGGTTACAGTGAGAGCAGATCAGGTGGTGGATACGGAGGAGGTGGTGGTTATGGGGGTGGAGGAGATCGAGGTGGTTATGGAGATCGAAGTGGTTATGGAGGGGGAGATAGAAGCGGTTATGGTGGAGATCGGGGATACGGAGGAGGAGATCGGGGTGGTGACCGCGAGGTTAGGAGTGGAGGTTATGAACGACGCGACTTTGGTGGTAGGAGGGAGTCACCCCCGAGGAGACGAGAAGGCGGAGAGAAAACGGGTCCACCCGACATATCTAACATGGTAATATATTGAGTTTGTGTTGTGCCAGAGGGAGTTCCATGATCCGGTGATCCCCGGGTAGAGTGAGCTGTGCCTGAATAATTGCAGAATTCAATCGAGCAGTTGCAGTCACTTCCAGACACTAACAATCAGATAACCATTTCCAGACTAACAATCTCTCTCCAAAACAACCCTATCCCCCAGACAAGCCTGAAGGTCGATAACCTTTCATACCGTACAAAATCAGACATGCTGAAGCCCCTGTTCTCAAAGTACGGGGAAATTGGGGATATTTACATCCCTCGAAACTTCAGGACCCAGGAGAGCCGAGGATTTGCCTTTGTCAGGTTTGGACATAACCAAGAACCGACCGAAGCAGGAAATACTGGTCCCTGATTGGCTGATAACCAGTCACGTGACCTAAATAGCGAGTTCTGATTGGTTGTTTACTTGTGTCGGTCGGTTCCTGGACATTACACTGCATTCTATCGGATGGGGCATCATTTGACTGCTCAATAGTGTACCATAATGAAATGCCTCATTTTCCTGCTAGGTAGCTTTATGACTAGCCATTAAGCCATATATTAAAAAATGTGAACATATTATATAAGTGGTCGACTGGCGATTATTGTTTAGTTGCATAATAGGGCTATGTTTTGTTAAGTAAACTACTTGTATGGAAAGGTCCCTAATGCATGCGAGATCTATTATCCAGTAAAATGGTCCTCATTGGGACTGGATTGGTGATTTCCAAATCACCAGTATTTTACAGTCCTCCTGCAGTGTGGCTTTCCAGACCAGTTTTAATATTTCCAGACCAGTTTTGATATTTCCAGACCAGTTAATATCGGGTTTTCCTGCACTAGAATGCATAATTCACTCGGCAAATCCAGACCATTAAAATTAGCTTCACGTCTCATCAAGTCGGTGACAAAAGCCCGGCTTTTAGGTCTAAAAGTGAGATCAATAACATTGTCATATTGGCGAACATTTCAAGTCGGTGACAAAAGTGAGAGGCACAGCTGGTGTGAATTTATTATTCTGGTGGGCCAGACTATCCAGCTATTGCAGATATATATCCCAGATGGGGGCCTTGCAGAAAACATGTCGGAGATATATAGCTGAACGAGACCTTATATTGAGCTGTTAGCTGCTGTTCCCCTCCTTCCTCATATGTTATTAGCAGTTCACTCCACCGTATCCAGGTATTTTGATAGGCGTGATGCAGAGGAAGCAATGGATCGACTTGATGGCTCCAGGGTAGATGGGAGAGAGATCAGGGTCAGCAAGGCCCTTCACACCAGACCGGAGGGAGCAACCAACCCTCGAGCAAGGTGAGTAAATGGGGCTATATGGGGGAGGGGGTTTAATATCGATCTAGTCCACACGTGCCTTATTAGAAAATGTCTAAAAAACAGTTTAGCGAAGTCTAAGACCCAGGAAAAATTCCTTTGTGTCCAAAAACACAATTCCAGGGGCATTAGAGCTCCGGAAATACCAGGAACCTTGAATGAGGGTATAGAATTATTGTCGAAGTATGAAGCATTATAAAGCTAACTTTTTTTCTGAGTGAAACCCAACGCTTGAAAAGATCCCACATGAACATATATCATGTCGGGCTGGCTAGTATCTAACATATCCATTCTCCCTCAGAGAACCCAGATCTCCGCATGGCCAGCCTCGTGGACGTAGCAGGAGCAGATCGTACGGCCGAGACTTCGATCGATCCAGATCCCGATCACCCCGTTAATCCATCATACCTCAGCTTTTCTTCACTCACCCAATCATCCGAGCTTATATATGTGTCCGAGCTTGTGTGGGCACCGCGGGGTGGTGTGTGTGTTTGTGTGATTGGGCCCATGGTGAGTTTGAAGATCCCAGATATAATATTCCTGCTGCAGCTGTGTGTTATGAAGGAACTTTATTTTTTATGACATCTTTAACTTGAGCGCAGTTTAATAATGATAACCTCGTATAGTTAAAATACATGTAATACCATTACGTTATTAGTGCGTTCTCTCGTTTTTATTTTGCCCCAGTTTAAAGATATATGGTGTTTTTTCTCCCCTAGCCTGTCGCTCAGGAAAGACCCCGCTACTCCGGTCTATACCACCCCTCCCCCGCTACTCCGGTCTATACCACCACCCCTCCCCCGCTACTCCGGTCTATACCACCCCTCCTCTCCCGCTACTCCGGTCTATACCACCCCTCCCCCGCTACTCCGGTCTATACCACCGTATCTCCCTATTTGTAAATTGTAGAATCCCCTTTTTATATCAACCATCCCTCTAACCATCACTGCAGTATTAGCGATGGATGTCAAAAGGAAGGCGATCAAGGCCCAACGACCCAAGACCCACGATGCAGCTAAGATATTCAACTCTGAACAGAATAGGGGCAGGAAAATTAGAACTTGGATAGCTGGAATTACTGTTTTTATCGGAGTCACATGTAAGTGTGTAGTGAAGATCAATATACAGTCGGACCCCAATTTAATGGCCCCCAATTTAGTGGCACCCCAATTTAGTGGCAGGATTTTTTTCCCGATATAGGAAATTAACATTATTTTAACCCGATTTAGTTTTCACAAGACCAGTTTCACAAGGTCACATTTTGTTTCATAAAATCACAGTCGCTCTGTACTCACATATATATCCCCCCTCCCTCCTCAGATTACTTTTCAAGTGTGCGACAAAAGAAGCAGCTAGACCACTTGGTGGAGTTGGAGAGGGAATATGGTTATGTTGAGGATCCAGCCCCCTCAAAGTGAGATCCCAGCTGAGATAGTGTGACCCTTGTTCAGATGAATACCACTTTGTGTCGAGATTGTGGTGGCCGGTCCGGTTTTGGATTGGATCTAATCTCATTAATGGACAATTTGATTAATTGACAATCGAGAGTTGAGACCTAGTTGATTGTGTTAAAAAGAGATACAACATTGTAATTTATTTGGTTTTGTAAGGTTTTTCGGTTTTGTGATATCCGTCTTTAATTTTCTCGGCCCACCGGTCACAAAGGCGGGATGTCGAGTTTGGAACGCGCCGATAGGCCAAACAATACAAAACACACTGTGTGAGCATTTGATAAATGGCGCGCATTGAAACAAGGCTGTGTTCGGGATTGCCGCGATTTTACTGTCAATGACTGTCATCAGAGGAAACGGTTAGCAAGTGGCACCGATCTGGGCTCTATCGATTACGGTGCGGAGGCCTGGGTTTCCAGTTGGTGATGAAATTACCCCTCCGCAAAAGCTCACAATATAATAACAGGGGTGACGTCGTAACCAAGGTTTTCTGGTTTTCAGTATTGAAGGGATTGTAGTAGAACTACTAGCTGCCGTCATAAGTGAGCCTCTCTGGCGGCGCCGACCCAGTCCAAGATTTGACATGTTCCCAGTCGATTATCAGCTATCCCAAGTTTACCATCATAACACCTCGGGTGACACAGATATTCAGATTCTGAATAACAGTGTCACCAGAATCAGAATAACAGTGTCACTTTGTTGGGTCCAACCCCCAAGGTCAATGCTCTGACATTCTCTCATATAAGACCGCACACGGCGTGCCTGGTGAAATTTTAACACGACCTAGCATGCAACGGGAAACCACCACTTGTACGTGGTAGCTGAGGGTCTACAGAATGGCGCTACGGTGCGGGATAAAAAAATCCATTCCCTAAAATCTTTTTTTTTACATACTTTTATTTGATTTGGGTCAAAATTGGCTATATTAAACGTGGTCCCGAAAAATCCATAATGACTTATCACACGAAATATGTCACCCCTACCTATTTTTGCACGTAGAATCGATTGCCGTTGAAGTCGAATCTCTAAAATGACTGTAAAATGGTCAAAAGTTGATTTTTTACCATTTTTTGGAGGTTTTTGGCCCCTAAACCATTGAAAACGTTGAGATAGGAATTTGAAACTAGTGCCAATCATTAAAATGGTCATTTTTCTACCAAGAACCAAGTTTTCGTGTATATCCGATTTATGGTTAGATTTGGGCAAATTGTTGAAATCTGCCAACTAGGAGAACCGTAACTTGATTTTCTTGTTTTTTGGATTTTGGCATTTTTGACTAACTTCTGATTGAAATGGTCAATCGGGACCATGCTTAAGTTGTTTATGGGACAATTTTCGACTAAAATCTAAGATTTCATACCAATCCAATAACAGATCGTTGATTTATAGAAAATTTATGTAGGCAAAACGGTCAAAATGACAACTTTTCTTGCTTATTTTCACCGTTTTGCCTACTTAAATTTTCTATAAATCAACGATCTGTAATTGGATTGGTATGAAATCTTGGATTTTAGTCGAAAATTGTCCCATAAACAACTTAAGCATGGTCCCGATTGACCATTTCAATCAGAAGTTAGTCAAAAATGCCAAAATCCAAAAAACAAGAAAATCAAGTTACGGTTCTCCTAGTTGGCAGATTTCAACAATTTGCCCAAATCTAACCATAAATCGGATATACACGAAAACTTGGTTCTTGGTAGAAAAATGACCATTTTAATGATTGGCACTAGTTTCAAATTCCTATCTCAACGTTTTCAATGGTTTAGGGGCCAAAAACCTCCAAAAAATGGTAAAAAATCAACTTTTGACCATTTTACAGTCATTTTAGAGATTCGACTTCAACGGCAATCGATTCTACGTGCAAAAATAGGTAGGGGTGACATATTTCGTGTGATAAGTCATTATGGATTTTTCGGGACCACGTTTAATATAGCCAATTTTGACCCAAATCAAATAAAAGTAAAAAAAAAGATTTTAGGGAATGGATTTTTTTATCCCGCACCGTAGCGCCATTCTGTAGACCCTCAGCTACCACGTACAAGTGGTGGTTTCCCGTTGCATGCTAGGTCGTGTTAAAATTTCACCAGGCACGCCGTGCGCACTCCGCGTCATCTCCGCACCTTGACATGTTCCTTGTCTGTCAGATCTAAACCCCGGGGCCAAACCCCTGTGAGCTTTTCCGAGGCACAGACCCGGATACAGATGGTAGGGGTACATGGCAACCCCCGCCCGTGGGCGTTTAATCTCCTCCAAGGGGTAAAACCTTTTTTTTCGGGCCGGTTGGGGGGGAATCATCCCCCAGAAAAAGAAAGGTTTTTAAAAAAAACCGGTACACGGGGTTCTTCGCCCTCGTCGGGGAACACGTTTTGGTACCTGAAAACCCGCGCGAATCACTCGACCCCGTGTGCCAGCCAAAAGCTTTTCGGGGCAGAAACTTATGGGGGTTGAAAAGTTAAAGTTCTCGGGGGTTTTAGAAAGGGGACCCCCCCCCCCGAAATTTTTCCGCGCTATACAAACCCGAAAATCTGGCTCCCTTTGGGTTTAAAATTTTTAACGGCCTCGTTGGTGGGGGCTTCCCCCTTCCCGGGTTCCCGTCCCTATGCCAGACGCTGCCCACTTTTTTGGAGGCATTCCCCGCTCACCTTAAAAACTTTCCCATTCACTTTTGAAACGCTCAATCTGATAATTAAAACACGCTACTTTGTTTTAAACTATAATTGAAACGGAAAGTGCGTAATATATATTTACAATCAATAATTTAGCAAATACAAACTAAAATAAATATACGAAAATTCGGATAAATAACTTTTTAGTTATCCGTATTATTGTAATAACATTATAAATAATATTTGGCCACACTCTTTTCTCATACTTCTAGTACTCGTTGTCTCACTGCTATAACACAAGACACGTCCCGTGAGAACACTCTCACCATGGAGACACATAAATAATATTTTGAAAACCAACACTAATTGCCCTGACATCGATATATATGTTTATTATTATATTTGAAACATAACAATCATATCGGTTATAGCTGTTGGACATATGCAAGACACTTTGTTTCTTTTTAATATACTGTCTACTGCTGAAGAGCAATATATATATAATTTAAAAGAAATTTCCCATGGATGTACGGAGAATTATAGTAAGCAATATATATACACAAGCGATTCTTTACTGCCCCTCTCTATCTTTCCCTCTCTCAATATCCCTCTCTACATCAATCAATAACACTAACAGTTGCTGCTTGTGATCGGAGCATGCACTAGTAAATATTTTAAAGAAACGTTTCTTTCACCACTCAAAACAAAGAAATAGAGAAGGAGATCTGATAGAGGGAGAGAAGGAGGGCGGGGAAAGGTTTTAACTGTTTTTTTGTCATCATCGGGAAACTTTAGGAAGAAACTTCCAAAAATGCGAAGCTTTCCGGGAGAGAGAGAGGAAAGAGAGAGAGAGAGAGAGGGAGAGAGAAAGGGGGAAGAAGAAGGGGAGAAGATGGAAGAAAAGAAGGAAGAGGGAGGGGAAGGAGCCCCCCCCGGGAAAAAAAAAAGTTTTTTAGGGGGGAAAAATTTTTTCTCCCTTTTCTTTTTTTTTTTTGTTTTTTCTGGTTCTTCTTTTTTTTCTTTTTTTCTAAATTCCCAAAAGGGGTTATAAATGAAGAGGACTAAAATTTATATTGTGGGAAAGACGTTTAAAAAATTGGGTAAACTGAAAAATTTTGATATTTCCCTACCCGACCTTTAACAAAAAAACAAATAAAGACCTTTTCCGGGGAATTTTTAGGGGCCCCCCCTTTTACACTAGGCCTGACGTTTTTGGGTTTGGCGCCGCCCGACAGGCCGAAACAAAAACCGCATCTAAAAAACCCAGAACCCTCTAATCATCATGACTGTAAAAGTGTATGGGGGACCAACCCCATTTGGGGGCGCGGGGGCCAAAAGGTATAAGATAGTTTATCTAACCATAAAATTTATATATCATAAATCTTCCATATTTTTAAATTTTAATTAAAATTTCAAACTTTCCAAGGTTTTTTTTTTTCCCCCCTTTAAATTCATTTAATTTTTTTGCCCCTAATTAAAACCGCATGGCCCCAAAAAATTTTTTCCAATGGAAATTTGGTTTTTGTGCTGGTTTTGCAAATAAAAAAAAGAGAAAAGTCCAAATTTTCCCAACACCCCTATTCGTTTAGTCTGTTTGATCCAAAAAGTAAAAGGGGAACCCCTGATCCGGGGGGGGCCGGGGTATTTTTGGGGGGTCTCATTTTAGCCCGGGGTTGATTTGACCATCGGGTGCGTGGTCGCGGGCCCGCTGATAGGATGTCGTCAATACTAAAGGATCGAACAGGGGCTGCACCGCCCCGGGCCCGCGGGGGAGGCGTGATCAAGTTGCTGCTCAGATAGGGGTGATCTCGGCTGGTCACGGGTGTCACGGGGGGTGTCAGGGGCTTGCTTATCGTGGTGTCCGGTGAATGGCATTGCATGCTCGGTTCTCGTTTTAGTTCCGTTGTTGGAGCTGTAGAGCTGAGGGGGATAGGGAGATTAGATATATGAAGCTGAGGAATAGGGGAGCTGAGGGGATAGGGAGATTAGATATATGGAGCTGAGGGGGATAGGGAGATTAGATATATGGAGCTGAGGGGGATAGGGAGATTAGATATGGAGCTGAGGGGGATAGGGAGATTAGATATGGAGCTGAGGGGGATAGGGAGATTAGATATGGAGCTGAGGGGGATAGGGAGATTAGATAGGGAGCTGAGGGGGATAGGGGAGAAGCTATTAGTATTACTATTGGATGAAGTTGATAGGATACAAAATGCACCCTCAGCTCTTTAATTTGAATTGCAAAGTTCAAAGGATAAAGATTGGGGGGGGCCCTAAAGATTTCAGATTACGTAGCTAGGAAAGATTAGAAAGAGAAACTTTGTTTTAGTTCATAAACGGACAAATTGCAATATATTTAAATATCTTCTCTGGGTGCTATGCATGATGTAATATAGCTTGTTGAGTAAGGGGTGAGACACTTTACTCAACAATCTCAAGGAGAAACTTTCTGAGAACGCTGTGATGTCTCGATTAATGGTTTTCATAGATTCTGGGGTATATACTTGGGATCTTGTTGACATGAGTAAGGGGTTATCTGAGACATTCAGGGTATATTTTTATTATTTTACCTTGGTAGGAGGACAGAGACAGGCTCGGTGCTTCCCATGAATCCATTGCTAAAGAGTCGATATCCCGGGTGGACGTTATTGGACCTTGCCGGGGAGGTAGAAGGACTAACACCCTCCATCGGGCTATTTCCACCATCCGATCTGACTCCTGGAGGGGTTGAGATATATTAGGGGTGCTGCATATATATAATAACTTGCGCCTACATAGGTCGCGACATTAAACTTAACGCCGGCGGGATGTTGGAATACGGGAGGGAAGATAGGGCTGGAAGAAGAAGCGACGACGTGTCAGCTTGTATAATACTGCTTGACGGGTCTGAGTATGTGTGAAGCTAAATGAGGCGCTAAGCGAGACTAATATAACTATCCCCCCTCTCACTATAACTATCTCCCTCCCTCACTATAACTATCTCCCTCCCTCACGGGCCGTGTTATGGAACAGTCTGAGTATTTGCTAATGTTTTCGCGCCCGGGTTTAGCATTGGAGTCTGTTTAGTGTAAACCATTCGTACCATGAGCTGCCACCCACACCGACACCCAGAGAGAGAGAGAGAGAGAGAGAGAGAGAGAGAGAGAGAGAGAGAGAGAGAGAGAGTGAGAGAGAGAGAGAGAGAGAGAGAGAGTGAGAGAGAGAGAAAAAAGAACAGCTGTCAGCAGTTAGAGGGAAGGTAGCAACAAATACCCCGTCTAGATCTTAAATATTCAAAAATCCCACTTTCATTTAGTACCTGTCAGAGAAACCCCCCTACAATTAGTACCACCCGACTAAATGATGTTCAGACTACAAATTAGTGGAGCCTATAAAATAGAGAGAGATAAGAAGAGAAAAAAGAAGAGAGACTTTAAAAAAAGAAAGGAATTAACACGTACCTTTGTTAACCTTCCTTTTGCGTCGACGAAAGTTTCCGTTCTCAAAAAGATCAGCAGAAGAAGCATCTAGAGCCCAGTAGTTGCCCTTGCCGGGGTCACTTTTATCGCGGGGTACCTTCACAAAACAGTCATTGAGAGACAGGTTGTGCCGAATGCTGTTCTGCCACCCCTGAATGAGAAGAGGCTTGGTTAGATTTATATGGAGTGGTTAGATATAATAAGTTGGGAAAAGAAGTGGTTACGAAGTCACCCCTTTAATTGCTCCGTGAGCAATAATAACAGAGGGGTGATTTCATTACCAAAAAAAGGAAGTGGTTAGAGTTGCTGAGTGATTGAAGTTGGGAATGAGGTTATCGTGGTTAGAGCTACAGTGTGGTTAGGGGCTGATAGAGTGGTTGCAAGCGGGAGATATAAAGTTTGGAATTTCGCTATATTATATAAAAGGGGGAAGTTTTACTCGTTCACTCGGCAGCATTTCAACGTTCTGTCTAGGGGTGTACCCATTGGGGTGCGCACAGACTGTCCATGCGTTATCATGTCCATTATTTTGACCAAGTCGCCAGCGTATCAAAATTAGTCGGGTTCAGTGGTTTTCGATATGTTATGAATTAGTTTCAGTCAAAATCTTGCCCACATTATGGGCATGGGCAAGATTTTGACCAAGTCGCACAGACTGACAAAAATTGGTCATTTGACCAAGCTTGGAGAGTAAAAACTGAAACTAATTCATAACATATCGAAAACCACTGAACCCGACTAATTTTGATACGCTGGCGACTTGGTCAAAATAATGGACATGATCACGCATGGACAGTCTGTGCGCGCCCTTGCTATTGAATTGTGTACCGACAGGCGACAAGACCGGTCGTTGTCATGTTAAAGATGGCCAAAATATATCTATGCATACATTACATTAACATGACAACTACTGCCTAGCTCGACCCCCTTTTCGCGAGCTCCACAGTAAAATAAAATGGGTTTGAACGAAACAAGACAAGGACCGGTATTGAAAGAGGTGTACCCGCGAGCAATACTATAAATATTAGTTTCGGTATTTTACAAAATCAAGCGAAGATCCACCACCAACCCCATTGTTCTACCCCCATAAAGGAAGGTCCCCTATGTGGTACATACGGCATACCGCACCTTCTTCCTTTGTACCCATGTTATATTTTCTTCTCCCTGCTTTATTTTTCCTAAATTCAGAAGCGTGTGAGAACAAAAGGATTTTAATCTAAAATGAAGAGAGAGCAAGGTAAATGTGGACATGTGTCTCCAACATGCCCATAAACAAACAAAATGCTCAACAGACAATGAACCGTCAAAAATTTGAGGGAGACTGGGAGATTGAAAAAGGGGGAGGGGTAAAGAGAGAGAAAGATGGATACACGTAATAACGCTAATTACCTGTTTGTTTTGCCGATAAAATGGGAACTTGTCCATTATGTACTGGTAAATACCAGACAGTGTCAGCTTCTTATCTGGAGATGATTGAATGGCCATGGCAATGAGGGCTATGTAACTGTAAGGGGGTTTCGTTGGTTGCTCCCTTTCCCACCTCTGAGCGTAGAGAGTCAATGCTATCTGTTCTTCCTGATAATAGAGGGGTGTCAGAGGGGTGTCAGAGGGGTGTCAGGGGGGTGTCAGAGGGGTGTCAGAGGGAGAGGAATTGATAATACATGGGTTGGAACAGAACAGGGTGTCAGAGGGAGAGGAATTGGAAATACATATGTTGGAACAGGACAGGACAGGGTGTCAGAGAGAGAGAGAGAGAGAGGGAGAGGAATTGATAATACATGGGTTGGAACAGAACAGGGTGTCAGATAGAGAGGGAGGAATTGATAGTACATGGGTTGGAACAGAACAGGGTGTCAGATAGAGAGGGAGGAATTGATAGTACAAATTGGGTTTGTAACAGGGTTGAGAGAAGAGGGAAATTGAAGATCAATAGGTGCTGTTATCAAGCATATTATACATCTTAGAGATTTGAATTTATCACTTTCATCACTTTCATGACTCAAATCTCTCTATTGTAGCTCTCATATATACCTGTGTGTACAGAAAGGGTAGGTAGGTAGACGCGGAGAGTACAGGGCTAAGGAGTGGCGAGTAGGTTGCTAATTGGGACGGGTATCCCACTGAGTGTCGGCCTGCAGCTGCAGATAAGAGTGATGCTGATGGTAACATGATTCCTGGGCTGAGGAGGGGGTAGTGGGTTAGTTGCTGGGCCGGGGGGGGGGGGGGGTTAGTGGGTTAGTTGCTGGGGAAGGGTGGTAGTGGGTTAGTGGCCTGGGGGAGAGGGGGTAGTGGGTAGTGCTGGGAGGGTGGTAGTGAGTTAGTTCCTGGGTTGGGAGGGGGGAGGGTGGTAGTGGGTTAGTTCCTGGGTTGGGAGGGGGGAGGGTGGTAGTGGGTTAGTTCCTGGGCTGTGGGGATTGAGTTGATCTAAAAGAGTAAAAACTAAACGGGTACTTTTGGTTACAAAGTCACCCCTATTACGCTGTATAGGAGCCCCACGATGAGGGTTGGGCACGTCGCGCTATCCCCTGTACGTCGCGCTATCCCCTTCGCTGCTAACGATGAGGGGTGATGTCAACGGACACTTAGACTTTAGCAATTTAAGTAGTACAACGAGCATAACATATGACATCGTTACTCTAAACATACCAGAGGCACAATCTAATCAAAACAATTCTACTTTTATCGCCAACATGTGACCCTTTACGACAGAAAAAATACACAAAAGTAAGACACCTAAGTAGACTACTACAGCAGCATGAGATAAAAACAAATTATAGCTAGCATGGTAGTACTCCAAACAGCATACTACTAGTACTATTGTAACAGAAGAAAGTTGCGGCGCTCACTCACGCAGTCATCATTCACGTGCAACGCGGGTCACGTGTTTTTCAACTTTTGCTACTTTTTAGATATTGCTTTTATATAAGTGGAACATGAGACATCGCCCCCTAAAAACATGTGATACCGATACATATAATCAATCATTAATTAGTAAGTGCTAATTGGAACTATATCTACGTCATCTCTAGCGCACCCTTAATTAGCAACATATCGTGTTGTTGTGGGGGGTTCAGATTACCCTCTAGGGTTAGAGGATAGGGTAGGGTTGGTCAAATTGGAAATAACGCCCTTCTAGCAGAACCCTATTAACAATCAAATACCAGAACCCTATTGCTATAGGTATCAAATACCAGTCTAGCAACAAACATCAACCGGTTCTTTTCAGGTGATACTCGATACCATAGAAAGGCGCTGTTGATCAAAGCTATAATAATAGAAGAGAATCCATTACTCAGAAAATATAACTGATGTTCAACTATTTATCATATATTCATAGAGTCCCTATTAGATATGTATATCAAATGAAATAAAATGAAAATAAAAAATATGATACCACGTTGAGTATTTGAGTAAGGGAGAGAGAAACAGAGACAGCCTCGCCCCATGCTAATCAAAATACATGTGACAGGTCACATGACTCCGTGCAAGCTGTAACAAATGGTCGAGAAAAAACGGATGGAGAGGGTGGGGGGATTAGCTCCTATTAAAGTGAAAACAGAGAGAGATAGAGAGAGTGCTGTACTGGAGAGCTAGACTGAAGAGGGAGAAATGATACTTAGGAGCGGTGAGCATAACTGTCCCTACATACTATACCCCCTAGCATGCTACTCTCTCCCTCTCCGTCTCCCATATCTCTACATCTATCTATCGTCTAGATCGTATATCGCTCTATATCTCATCGTCTCTCTCCATCGACTTGTAAGCCATCTACCAATAACTATCTCTCTGTGCTATAGGGTGTGGGCCCAGTAGGGGGATAGTAAAAAGCAATCGAGATACCGCTGATAGAGAGAGAAGAACGAGAGTGGGGGATAAGTGTGGTTAGTAGAGATGCGAGGAGAGTAGGAGGAGAGAGCGAGAGGTAGAGAGAGAGAGAGAGAGAGAGAGAGAGAGAGGAGAGAGAGAGGAGAGCTTGCTCTCTCTCCTTCTCTCTCTCTCTCTCTCGCTCTCTCTCTCTCGGTATCCTCTATCTCTCTCTCTCTCTCTCTCTCTCGGTCCACTACACGCACCACTCCCACACGGGCGAGAGCAGGGTTAAATCCCCCGGGCCCGGATCCTGCTCTCTGTTTAGACTTTGGCATATTTCCGTATAGTACACTGGTGTGATTGATAATAATATAATATTTGTCTCTAACAGGAACCGACCGAATCAGGAAATACTGGTCCCTGATTGGCTGATAACTAGTCACGTGACCTAAATAACGAGTTCTGATTGGTTGTTTACTTGTTTCGGTCGGTTCCTGGTACCTAACCTGCGTGTGACCCTCAAATGTCCTAACATGGACATGATCCATGCAGCCAGTTCTGTTGTAGTCTGAAGCGTTCCACGAACACCAACTTCCACGGGATCTCCTCTTGGTAGTGTTTTTTGAACGCTTCTAACTGGCTAGCTGATACCTGACACGGAGGGGAAATGTGGTACTATCCTACTCAAACAATGAAGAACGTGTTGTATTTCTGTGTAGAAATATGAGACGACATATGTCAGTAGTTAACCCTTAGGTAAGGGGTATCGTATATTACATCAAACTACTTACATTCGAGCTGAGTCGATAGAACGGCCGACAGCAAAGGATCTTCCATAGAGAACTATCACTACTCAATCGGTACCAGGTTCTGTTCACTTTCTGGCACTCCACTAAGGAGTACACATCCAGATAACTTAGAATCTGAGGGAATCTTCATTATCTTCATTATATATTACACCGGGGAGCTACTAATTAGCTACTAATTGACTCCTAATTATCAGCTGGTACAATCTCCCTACATACCTCAAGGCTGATTTGAGGGGGTAACCAGTGAAGAATATCAGTACAGTTAGTAGGGGCACGATGCATGTAGAATGGGGGCCATCAGGGTTGACAGTAGGTGCATTTGGGGTAAATTAGACACGTTCACAAGCTGCTTTAGGCAGTCATTTTTCTGGGCATCATCAAACGCGTTAAACATCTCCACAATAGACTGAAGGTTGCTATGAAATTGCACCGAATGGAACACCCTGGATGAGGAATGTGGGGTTGAAACATAAATATCATGATGGGTACATCTGACGGACTTATTAAATGGAAATGACTAACCTTCGGCCTCCGAAATCGTTTTCTTCTGGGCACCGTCATCACAGGGCTGTCAGCCTCGCTCCGCTTCATGAACTCAGGTCCATTAGAAAGGAGTGATGTGAAACTAGTACTAGAGAGCCGGGGGTTTTGATCACCCTGAACATCACTAGTTGTAGGCGTGGGCTGAGGTATCTCCGGTTGAAGGCGAGCCCGTCCCTTTGCCAGTAGTGTCGTCCTTACAACAGGTGGGATTGGCGTAGAAAGACGATGAGGTATTGGTACAGGAGAGGATATCCGTTCTGTATACATTGAGCGCCTAGGGGGGGGGGGGAGTAGAAGTGAGAAGACTCAACAATCAGATAAATCGATAAACATCCACAGAAAGATTTGCCTGGCTAAACTGTGTTTCGGGCGCCAAATGTAAAGGGAGGGTTAGAACATAACAAGGAAAGATAACCCCCTCGACTCACGGTCTGCTGCTACGGAAGCTGTTGAGGGGGCAATAACCCAGCTGGTCACGTGATGTTGTTGGAGTGGTAGTTGCTGACCTACAGCAGCAACACACTGGACAGTGACATTGCTCTCCAATACTAGCCAGAGCTGGGAGAGATCGTGACGATAGGAGGTCAGGGGACCCCGAGATATCTCTTTCCGCTGCCATAGAGAGCTGCAGTGAAGGTGCATGGAATAAGAAATTTGTAATGATCACAGGAAAATTAAGAATTCTTTTAAAACATTTTTAAAAACTTCAATCATAATAAAATAAAATGTATTGTTTGTTGATTGTGAAAAGTTATGAATAATTAAAAGTTCGTTCTACCAATTCACCCAAACTGTGCTCTTATATCTTCCTCTGTGAGACTCAGGAGACCACGACCCCGTCCCGGTGTTGTCTTGTGGACAGGAGGAGGAGAAGGAGCCTCTGTAAAACTAATCGGACTGACAACAGACGGGCAGGCTCCAAAACCTCTTCCCATCCCCGGTGGCAAGGGATCCGGAGTAACAGGTTGGTGTCTCATTGACAACCACTTTTTCTTGTTGGTAGGCTTTTTCTTTTTCTCCTTTCCCGCCGTGCACAAATCATTGTATAGCTTCTGTGCTTGTTGCGTTGTCATGACTACGGAGGGAGGTGTCCCGGTAGCGGGAACTATGGGAATAGTATCAGGGAAAAACCCACATACAGGATGTATTGATTTGCAGTGGCACTCCGTGTGTATGGGAATGTCCGTTCTAGGGAGGCGCTGGCCTATCAAACTTGATAACTTTGCCATTTCTGGATGCCCATCAAACTCCTCCATGACCCTCTTGATCTCCCTGTAGTGAGGTCCCCCACCACGATTTCCATTTCGACTTCTTCCTGGAGAGTTTCCTCTTCGCTGCTTATCCGGCGATACAGAACGTCTCATTCCCTTTTGGGGTGACATTGATCGCCTCATGCCTTTCTGAGGTGAGGCAGATCGCCTGGGCAGGTTTCTGAGGAGATGTTTCTGAGGAGATGCAGATCGCCTGGGCAGGTCCTTGTTATAAGGATCGTCACCGTAGTCCACTGTGTATTTGGTCGTCATGATGGAGCCATCTGCTCCAATCAGTGGGGTTTTCTCAAGAATTGAAATGGCTCTGGCTGCATCCTGGGGATTGTTGTACACAACAAACGCAGAACTTCCTTTTAATCGTACATTCTTTATCGGTACCTGTGGGCGGGACAGAGGTTGGTTGAGAAACATGGGCGGAATAGATGATATCCAATACAAAAACACTATACTGTTAATAAACAACAGGTGACCTGACGATTGCTTATTTAATTAAGTTGCATGAAACTTGAGTAGAGACTAAATCGGTGTAGTTCTACATTTTTGTGCTAGCTCCTACGAAAGTGATCGAGCAATTTATAAGGATTCAAGCTTTCAAAAAGCGACTGTTAATATGTTAACAAAATTCCCCAAAATTCTAGGTTTGAGCACGAGTTGGTGATTTAAATACCTGTGTATGCCGGATAATCTTTTTCTTCACCCGGTCACAATCTGCATCTTCCGGAAAGGGCCGTATAAAGAGCTCATAATCTCGACGGCCAATAATTTCTCTGCCTGGCATCTTACTATAACAGAAAGAGTTATACTTTAGAGTTCATGATTATACTACAACTACATCACGATATCACGCATGCACGGTCTTAGATACACTATTCATCTTGGAGACACTAGATCTTCGAGACACTAGATCTTAGAGACACTACTTTAAATTTAGGTGACATGCCCCAGTGCCCAAATCAAAATTGACTAGTATAACTGGGGCGATCGTACCGATCGCAAATCGAGGGTTCTGTTTAATCTCTCTCCCTCCCCTTTCTACCTCTATGAATTTCTCTCTTTCTCGACACCTTCTCCCTGGCTCTTACTTCCCAAAATTTTCTTGATTCTGTTATCTAAATTTCAATCACCTTTCCCGATCAGTTTAGAACAAATATCTCTACATGTTTAAACCTTTTATAGGTGACGGCCCCGGGGCCCTAAATTATTTGGAAAAATTCGTTTAATCCAAATTCGAGCCCCAAACCCCAAACCCAAAAACCACCCGACTACTTACCCTAAAGTGCATGCGAAACTAAAACGAACTGCCTGTGCGAAAATGAACGTTTTTGTTCATAACTCCGTCAATTCTTGACCAATTTAAAGTTGGGCTCGTTTGAAATGCCATCTTTCCAAATTCCAACGAACCCAGGTTTATGCAACTTGGTCAAGAATTGACGGAGTTATAACCAAAAACGTTTGACCAAAGTTCAAAAACCCAAAGTCTAATCCGGTTTCTTACAATTAAAAACCTTGTTAGGGGAAAAACATTTGGGCCAAAAACTTAAGATCGCTTCCCCAAAATTAATTTAAAAAGTTCCAACCCCAAAAATTTTTTTTTGGGGGGTGCGCCAAACCCTGAATTTTGTTAAAATTTTACAAACGTTTTTTACCCACAATTTACGGTAATTTTGGGTCGCTCTCCAAAGGCACTCAAAAACAAAGAAAGTTTCCCGAAAAAAAGGACCCGGCCCCAAAAAATTTAATTTTAAAACCCAAAATTTTTCAAAATCCCCCAAAATTTCCAAAAACAAACGCGGGAATTTGGCACCTTACCCGGGGGTTCCCCTTAAGTCAAGAGGGAAGGGAAAGAAAGGGATTGTTTTGGTTCCATTTTAATGGGTGCTTGAGGTGTTTAAGGTGGGGTGCCAGATTGATCCTAGATTATTTTTTCAGGTTTTGGGCCCCCCTTTTGGAAAAAAATTCAAATTTACAAATTTATTTTAAAATTTTATTTCCTAAATACAACGCGAAAAGTACGGTAGCCTAACTGCGGGGGTAAATTCGTTAGTTGCTTTAAAAAGGAAAAAGGGGGGGAGTTTTTTGACCAAAAACGTTTTTTGCCCAAAAAACGTTCAAACCCAAAAAAACCGTGAATTTGCCGGTTGCTTTTCAGGTTGGAAAACGTTGCTAAACCCCCGCGGGAAAGCTTTTTTGGGACGAGCCTGAAACTCTGAAAAATCAGGTTTCCCCAAAAAAGGTAAACCCCAAAAATCCTTTTTGGGAAATTTTCCCCTACAAAACTTTTTTTTTTTTAAAAAGGGGGGGGGGGTGGCGGCCAAATGGGCCCCTTGAATAAAAAATAAGTGAAAAAAAACACGAAAAACTTTTTAATTTTTAAAACCCAAAAAAAAATTTCCCCGCGGGGAAAATTTTTGGGCCCTCGCTTTCACCTTTTGGTGTTGCGCGTTAATGTCAGAAAGGGGGCGGGGCGGAGTTTGAAAAGTCCGTATGGGCGTGCCGGGTCCCCCAAGTTTACAAATTTAAAGGGTTTTAAACAAAGGGTTTAAAAAGGGTTTGTTTAAAGACTCTCTCACACCGAATCTCCAAAAGGGAACCCGGAAAACCCGTAAAATTTGAAGTTATGGGCACCTGGGACGAGGGTAGATTCTCCCTCCTGAATAAATTGCCTTATTGCTTTTTAAGAGGAAATCGGGGGAAAGATTGCTATCACTGGGTCTAAAAAAATACTGAAATGGTGATTTGAGACTTGAGAGGGGAATGGAAGAAGTGAGGATCCGGGATGATTTGTTTCCAAATTTGATTTTTTGGTTTGGTTCTTTTTTTTTTTGGGTTTCCTTTTTTTTTTTTTGGGTTTTACAAAACCCAAAGTTTTAAAAATTTTTCATTTTACAAATTTCTTTTTTCTTTTTAAAATCTGGATTTTTTGAGCGCAGCGGGGGTTTTTTAGGGGTTAGGGGCTCGGTAAAGTTCGTTAGGGGGGAACAGGGTTAGAGTTGGGGGGGTTTGGGGTTGGCTTAGAGGAGAGAGGAGGGGGAGGGAAGGGAGAGAGAAAGGGAAGTTTTTTCATTAATCCCAATGACCCTGTTTTCCCTACCCCCGAGTTTCAACAAAAAAAAGGGAAGGGTTTGGGTAAGAGTTTAAAAAAAAAACTAAAGAAAAAAATTTTAACAGCCCAAAAATTAATCCCCCTTGATTTTTTTCCCAAAGGGGGGGGCCTTTAAGGGTTTTTATCAGAATAAAGGGTTTTTTTCTCTTGCTTTTTTTAAAGGGGGGAATTGGGGGAGTTTTTTAGCCTCCTCCAAAGTTCAAAAGGTTTATTTTTTTTTTGTGGGTTTTTGGGTTTTAGTTACTGAGGGCCCTGGGGGGGATATGATTTTTGGGGGGGAGGACATGTCCACAACCTCGGCCGTTGGGAGGGCACAACAGAAAAAGGAAGGGCACCAAGGGAGCAAAAAAAAAAGAAAGAAAATCCGTTTAAAAAACAGAAAGAGAATACTTTCCTACTCAGATTTGTCCCTTTTATTTGGGACCTTCACAGCAAATTTTTCCCCCAAGTACCCCATCATTTCATGGCAAATTGCCCAAAAAAATGACAAAAAAGGGGGGGCCCAAAGCCCTGGAGAGATGGCCCCACACGTGCATAACCTGGGGGGCGTCGTCTGGGAGGACAAAGTACTTGAAAAAACAAACCAGGAACCGACCGAATCAGGAAATACTGGTCCCTGATTGGCTGATAACCAGTCACGTGACCTAAATAACGAGTTCTGACTAGTTGTTTACTTGTTTCGGTCGGTTCCTGATTAACAAACCGGGTCATTCCCGTAGAATGATATTTTCCTTTGTCCGAGACCCCCTGAATCTGTAGAGAAGATACCACTAACAATGTCCCTGATTCTGGACCAGTCTGTCACACTCCTGGTGCCATGATAAACCTGAACTATATGCCAAAAACTAACAGAAATTAGTTGGCTGGAAAGGTGACCATTTTGTTGTCAAACTTGACACCTTCGCCCCTCTCCGCCGGGTTTCATCATTTTATATTTCCCTCTCTGATTCTATACTCTTCTGATCTACTATCTATCTATTTTTCTCTCTCTTCATCTCTCTTCATCTCTCTCTATCTTCTTCTCTCTCTCTCTCTCTCCTCGTTCTCTCTCTCTCTCTCTCTCATCTCTCCCACTCTCTTCAAACTCACTGATTTACCCCATCGATGATATCCGTAACCCGGGCCGGGCAAAGGTGTCAGTTTGACAACAAAACGGTCACCTTTCCAGCCAACTAATTTCTGTTAGTTTTTGGCATAATTGGGGTATATTTTTGGTATTTTCTGATGTGAAATACGATGTAAGACATGTCTGGACGTGTAAAAATCGCTAAAGTACGAAAATTTCAATTTTGACGTCATAATGACGTCATAGAGTGACGTCACGACGTTATAACGTCATGATAGGGATGTATTATTATCAGACTCATCTAGATAAAGATGCTGATCAAGTTTGAGATCGATTGGATAAGATTTGAGGTCGCTATGGCGAAAAACGTACTATCGTCATATCTATTTTCATACAGTCTTAACACTTCAGACGCGATTTAAGACCCTTAGAAATATAGTTTCATAAATTCGCTATATAGTTTCTGAAAGTATAGACGATTATCTTTCATAAGTGTGGTCTCCGTTTTTCGATCAGAAGCCGTCTTCAGGGTTTAAATTGAGCTCAAAGAAATTTGGTTGAATTGAAAAAACTCGTATCTTTATGACAGTTTGTTAAGACGTTCTGGTTGGACCTAGAACATGAAAACTATTCGTCTACACAATTTGAACGATTATCTTTCGAGTGCAACAAACGAGAAGTGTCTATCTTATGTCGTTTTCTCTCAAAAATGATTATAAATTTGGTAAAAACAGCGTCTATCCATAGATACATAGATAGATGATAGATAGATAGATAGATAGACCCGGGACATTTATTGCTTTTTTCACGATGCCATATCTCTAAAACTAAAAGAGATAGAGACTTGCCCTTTTAAACTACAGTAGATCTAGACTATGTGACACTGTTTACCAAATTTTAGACCGATCGGTGCAGTGGGTGCTACGCTATGGGAGTCGCAAAATGCCATTTTTGGCTAAAAACTGAAAAAAGTTATTACTGCACTCTGGCACGCGCGGCTGGGGGGAGGGGATGGTCACCTTTGCGCTTGCCAGCGCAGTGATTTGCA